>CM035204.1:1843136-1858191 GCA_020233015.1 Callinectes sapidus
AGAGAGAGAGAGAGAGAGAGAGAGAGAGAGAGAGAGAGAGAGAACTATGAACCGTGAAACATAACAATTTAGCGAAGCGTGTCTCTGTATCTCGCGTTTGTTCTAAAAGGCGACAGGAAGGGACGAGGATAGAGGGGAGGGGAACATAAAGTAACGGAGAGAAACTTCATTATTTCATCTACTATCTCTTTTATTGCGCATGTGCGTGGGTGGTGGTCGGGAAACACTGCCTTCTTACGGAATAATAATGATACAAAGATGGTGGTGATGATGATAGTAGTAGTAGTAGTAGTAGTAGTAGTAGTAGTACACTGTCATATGAATCCTCCGTCACTAATAATGTCTATCTCACCACCATCACCACCACTACCACCCCCACCACCACCACCACCTTACCTACCATCACCATTACCACATCTGGACTTCAAAAAAATCCTTGCTTCTCTCAATATTATTTTCTTCTAATTTTCTTTTTCCCTTAGTTTCCCTATTTTTTCTCTTACGTGTTGTCTTTCTCAAATTATTCCTTTTTACGTCTTTTTTTTTTCACTCTACCTCAGATTCCTCTTCTATTCCTTCCATCTTATTTTATATTTCTTCTTTTACATCGTCTCCCACTTTTCCTCGTCAATCTTCTTCTTGTCATTCTCCCTTCTATCTCTCCGTCTCTCTTTTTCCCTTCATTACATTCTTTGTACCTTCCTTCCCATCTCCCTTCTTCTTTTCTGTACATTTTTTTTCTTATCGTACATTTCCCCTCTTTCTTCCTCTTCCAGTCCTCGTCTCTTTCAAAACATCCTCCTTTATTCACAAAGCTGCAGGAAGAGGTAATCCTGTAGTATATATTTCTAAAAAGCATTCACGGTACCTAGTTGATGCGCTTAAATTTAATCTGATCAAGGAAAGATAGCTTACAATACACAGCGTAAACAGTTACAATTAACTTGACGTAGAGTATCTTTACCCACTACGTCAATTCCTGGAACGAGAGAGGCTGGTTGACAAGTAGAGTCGTGTAGTGGCAGGCTGGGAAGTCGGTGGATCGTGGTTTTATCTTCCAATAGGCTAATGTCAGTGAGGCCTACACGAGGAAGCCATGCGTGAGGTGCTGTTTAGTGTTATAATACTGTAATACTCTGGTAGTTTCGGTTGAAGATACCTTATGATGTGGTGCAGAAATTATATGTTTCTCTCGCTCTCGCTCTCTCTCTCTCTCTCTCTCTCTCTCTCTCTCTCTCTCTCTCTCTCTCTCTCTCTCTCTTAAACAAATGCCATCACAGTGTCGTCAAAAAGAATATTTCATGAAGACAGAAGTATATCATCTCCATTCTTAACTACACGTGTGGGATGACAACAAAACAAGAATCCACGGCGTCTCGCTAAATAATGACAGAAGCAGTATGGTGAATGTGGAGTGGTGGTGGTGGTGGCCAGCATTATTATCTGACACACCAACGTAGTGCCAACAGAAATAGCAAAATGTTGGGTGTGTAAGGGGCACTGCTGAGTGTGGCCATCAATTAATGGTGGCGGCCAGACAAACCATGGCAAAGGACGAGAGAAAATACCCAGTAAAGAACATCCGGCAAAGGGAGAAAAAAAGTGCAATTGCCGCCTACTAAGATAAAAGGTGGAATAGGTGTGCGTCCCGACACCTGTGCCACCTGCAGCGGGCGGCACAGGCGCGGGCTGGGCGACGCTCACTGTCAGCGGCTCGACGCGGACAGAGGGATGGAAGGCGAGTGTAGTACGCATCACAGAGCGTCAAGGGAGGCGTGGAGGTGGTGGGAGGGGAAGGCAGCGAGGGAGTCCTGGAAAACTGACTTCCCTTTGGGCTGGCAAGGCTGCTGCAGAATAACAGAATATTCCACACGTCCAGAGAGAAGCGAGGAGGCAGCGGGAGATCAGATATACAATAGGAATCAAGCGGGCAGCACACGTTGAGCAGCCAACAAACACAGCACTGGTACACCCACGCCGGGGCGCCGCACGGGGCCTGCAGCTTTAAGGCAACCAGGCGGCAGAGTTTGTAAGATTTCACACGGCACGCAGTAGCTGCTTGAAGTTGAGTTTGTGTCTCTAGGGTGTAGTGGGTGTGTGTGTGTTGTTTATTTATAGCCACCTGCACACACTGGGACTCTGTAGACATAATGTTTGGACAGATAGGTAGATAGATAGATAGATAGATAGATACAGAGAGAGATGAGAGAGATGAGAGAGAGAGAGAGAGAGAGAGAGAGAGAGAGAGAGAGAGAGAGAGAGAGAGAAACGGCAAAAAATAACCTCGTAAATAGACATACGAATATACACAAAAGGGAGCATCTTATCAAAGGGGAACACTCGGCGGTGGCGGTGGCGGTGATGGTGGTGGTGGTAGTGGTGGTGGTGGTGGCGGCAAAACAAGCAACAAAAGGCCGCGCGAGCAGGAAGGAAGCGGAGGAGGAAGGGAGGATGTGCGCGTTGGGACTTAATGTGGCGGAAATTGGGTTGGCCGAGACTGCTGACGAAGAATGATGGAGACTGAAAGCTCAGGGACAGGTGACGAGTGTTTGGGGGAAGCGTGGGGTGTAGACGGCAAGGTGTGAGTGGCGGGGCAGTGGCGACCAGTGCCAGTGAGTGCCTGGATCTAACGGGAGGCCTTCGTAGGGGTCATGTTAGGTGAATACATAGACTCTCATTGTCTATTTCCCCTGCTGACTTGCCTGGCGGGGAGAATATAGCTGATGGGGAGGAGGATTTCCAAGAATGGAATCGAGAAACTTACCACAGTATTTGTTAAAGGAGAACATGATTTTGTTATACATTCTTATGTGCGAAAAAAACAGCGCTGACTCTGCCGCCATGGCCGTAAACTTATTGAAATTGCATTCATGACATTACGTTAAGTTTTATAAAAGAATATCAAACAAAGTTAGTGCTTTAATGTGCGGTTGTTCGAGTGTTAACTAGATGGACAGATGAGGTTGATTCAGATTATGAAAAAAAAAAAAAAAAAAGGAGTTATAATCAGCTCTAATCTTGGTGTAAGAAAACGATGCAGAGTAGCTAGAAGTAAGGCAAATAGGGCATTAAGGTTAATTTTAGGAGTGTTAAAATCACAAGATCAGAAATGATATCAAAGTTACATTTAAATAAGAAGTTGGAAATACAAAGGCAGGCAGGGAGTTCCAGAGTTTACCAGCGAAAGGGATGAATGATTGGGAGTATTGGTTAACTCTTGCATTAGGGAGTTGGACAGAATAGGGGTGAAAGAGAGAAGAAAGTGTAGTGCAGCGAGGTACAGCAAAGCCTTGTTTTCTTTTATCAGGTGGGGTTTCCAAGGTTACGCAGAGCTTTTTATGGCTTTTACATGCTTTTATGGGAGTTTTGTAAAATGATAATGTAAATTCATTGTCAAGCTTGAGTCGTTTGCTTCTTCAACTCCCTTCTCTGAACTTCGCTGATTTATTTCCTCTCACATTACATTGTGTTCTCTTTTCTACCTTTATTTCCACATATACATTTTTTCCCCTTTTTTACTAACTCCCAGCACGCCTTCCCCCTCACTGCGCCCCCTATTCTGTCGACCTAACTAATGCAAGAGTCAACCTGTTTCATCACTCTTTCAATCCTTTCACTGGAAAAAAAACTCTGAAACTCTCTGCCAGTTTATATTCCCTTTCCAATAGCTTGAATGATTCCTACAGAGGTATATCACTATCTTATTGTATTTGCTGACTGCCCGCTTCATTTTTGTTCTATAGTTCCAGTTTTTGTGAGGATGATATAGTAAAATTTTTCCCCATATTTTGCCCTTAGCGTCTTTTCTTACCACGCATATTTGGGCACTGGAATCGTGAAGGGAGTGTTGGAGACGTCAAAAACTTTTACGCCATACTGTTACAAGCGAAACTGTTCAATAATGTCATTCCATGAACTCGGCAGACTCTCCATGTTTCATCTCTCTCTCTCTTTTTTTTATTTCTACATTTTCCCTCAGTGTCATTTCAGGAACCCGAGTTGAGGTAAGAAACAGCATTGCAACACCAACCACGGTACGCTTATAGTTACAGACAATAATGCCTCGGATACCAACACTACTGGAATAATGAGGAAGAAAAATAGAAAAATTCACAAAGATAATCTAGTATGAAGAAATGGTTTGAAATGTGCAAGGGGGAAAAGTCAATTATGAGATACAAGGGCAAGATATAAGACCCTTCTCTCCACCATTCTCCACCACCACCACTACCGCTGTATTAATCTCTCACTACACCATCACTCCCATCAATTTTTATATCGTCGTCACCAGCATCCACACAAAGAGCTTTTCACTCCCTCCACCAGTAGCGTAGCAATGTCAGCAGCGGCAGTAGTAGTAGTAGTAGTAGTAGTAGTAGTAATAGTAGTAGTAGTAATAAAATGGTCTTAGTAGTAATAACACAGATATTAATAGTAGCAGCAACACCATCACTAGCAGTAAAAGGAGTGTAATCATTTGTAGTAGTAGTAGTAGTAGTAGTAGTAGTAGTAGTAGTAATAGTAGTAGTAGTAGTAGTAGTAGTAGTAGTAGTAGTAGTAGTAGTAGTAGCAGTAGCAATAGTTGTGGTGGTGGTACAGAGGAGGAGAATGAGAAGGAGAATGAGAAGGAGAAGGAAAAGGAGGAGGAGGAGGAGGAGAAGGACGAGGAGGAAACAAAGAGAGAACGGAGTAGTAGTAGTAGGAGGAGGAGAAGCAGGACAGTAGGAACCCAAAAAAAGAAAGAAAGAAAGGAAAAAATAAAAAGACGAAGAGCGCAGTAAATCAGAGAGCGCCATAAAGCAGGAGGGCGTAGAGAGGCAGGCAATTACACCTAAACCTTCCCAACGCCATGTGAAGCAGCAGCGCGCAGGGGGAGGAGGTTAGGTTAGGTTAGGTTAGGGAGGGAGGGAGCCAAGACGCCGCCCCCTTCCCCCGCCAGCTAGAAACCCACTGAACATTTTGCCGAGGCTGGTGGTAATTGCTTCCTTGGGTGGCAGTAACCCAATACCATTAACCCCACCACCACCAATTATGACGATCACACCACCTATTGACTTCACCCCGAGAGAGCCTCTTTGTATGTAGCTATACCGCCTACCGCCCCTCTAACCTGGCTCATCGTGTAATAGGGCGTGTATTTTTGTAGATAATGCTGTTCGGTTTGTCTGTTTCTCCTTTTCTCTCTCTTCTCTCTCTCTCTCTCTCTCTCTCTCTCTCTCTCTCTCTCTCTCTCTCTCTCTCTCTCTCTCTCTCTCTCTCTCTCTCTCTCTCTCTCTCTCTCTCGTTTTCGCAGTTTTAAGGTAGAATTTAAGAATTAATTCAATACAATTTAATAAAGGGAAGTCGATATTTCATACAATACTTCCTAATCAATAGTTAGTAAGAAACACAATACACACACACACACACACACACACACACACACACACACACACACACACACACACACACACACACACACAAGAAACTGCAAAGCGATTATTTTACGAAATCTGTATTTGTGTTCCTTGTGTCAGCAGCTCGGCTTGTCACATTACACTATTCATGATACTTACAATAAGAAATCATTAATGCCTTCATACTTGCTAACCCCCCAAAAAAACATGTACTTTTAGGAGCTAATCTGTTTATAAAAGATAGAGATATTTTACTATTTTTTTATGTTTGCTTTCCAAATAAAGTAAAATCCTACACTTCACCGGAATCATAAAAACGCAACTGAATTCTCAACAACTTCCACTCAAACCTGTCAAAAAAATAAGAAACAAAACTAGAAAACCTTTCAATAATATGGTACCAAGCGCTACACAACCGGCCTCTATTCATAGTAACATTGGCTGGATACACATATATTCTGACCACTGCATTAGAAAAAAATAAATAAATAAAAATAGATAAAAAAAATAGTGCACAATCTTTATTATTCACAAGTCAGATATTTGGCCTAACATACACACACACGAAAAAAAAGGGAAAAGAAAAAAAAATCTTTCTGTGGTTTCTTGTCAAACGTCACTCAAACCCACAGCACATGAAAATAACATTCACTACACCACTGCACGGAATAAGAGTGGAAGGCTGCAACACGTGAGGCTGAGATCTCTTACACAAGTTGACGGAATGGTGAGGCACAGTGAAAAACTAGTGAGAATAATGAACACACGATCCCTTCCTCAAACATGATTTAAGTGACTCACGGTATGTACTATCATTATTAACACTGATCTTGTTGTTACTGTTCCTGCTGTCACTTGTCTTACTATTGCTACTGGGATTACAATAAATAAATAAATAAATAAATGAATAAACAGCATGAGCGTCATCACTACCATAACCAACAACAAAATGAATGGTAGTATTGTCATTGTTCTTGGAAGTGGTGATGTTGGTAATGACGATGATGATAATGTTATTGCTACCAACTCTATGAACAATATTTACTGTTGATTTTTCTACTTCTACTTCTACTTCTACTACTACTACTACTACCACTTTTATCACTACTATTACTATCATTATCACCTCCATCACTATCACCACCACAACGATAACCCTTACTGATGGTGGCACTCACTCTCATCTATCTGTGAACTAAACTTGACTGCCACTAGAACGCAGAGGCCAGTCAGTGCCAGTGCCAGTGCCAGTGCCTCAACCCTGGGGAAGTCAGACGGAAGCCTACTCTACCTCGCACATCACAGGCCGCAGTCCACACATCGCCAGCCACTCTTGGGATCCATCAAGGAGGGAATCCCGAGGTGTTCAGAGCAGCACTTCAAAGAGACTCCAGTTCGAAGGCCTTATGTTCCTCAGATCCCGACGTGCTGAGTTAAATGGATTCAAGACCACAATATGATGGCCACTTACAACCTGCTTCGTCAGTGCGGTGTGCCTGACCAATGAGCGATGGCTTGAAAATATATATAACCTTCAGTAGTAAGTAAAGGTGAAGGATCGATGCTTCCGCGTGCAATCTGAATATTCCTCTCGCTCTGAACTAGGCCGAATTTAAATATGAATGGCCGCCTTTACCTGAAGAGAGAGAGAGAGAGAGAGAGAGAGAGAGAGAGAGAGAGAGAGAGAGAGAGAGAGAGAGAGAGAGAGAGAGAGAGAGAGAGAGTGCAGTGGTACCATATGTAAATACTCGTAGAATCAAGACATTAGTAATTATAGTAATATTTGTAATTGTAAATATATACCTAGATATATTTTTTTCTTTTATATTGTAAGTATAAAAATATAAATAAGTTTTCAAAATTGTTGCCCTTAAAATAGGTGGCACACGAGAGAGAGAGAGAGAGAGAGAGAGAGAGAGAGAGAGAGAGAGAGAGAGAGAGAGAGAGAGAGAGAGAGAGAGAGAGAGAGAGAGAGAGATTGCCTTTACAAGCGATATGTTTTATACAACGGTGTGGCGTACTCGGCCTTAAGCGTTGTCTTTGGGCAGGTGGCGCCTTCTTTCTTGGGCTGCGGTGTGTGAAGCAAAGACTCAAATTCTTAAACACATTTGTACTTTACCTCCAATATTTCTAATGGCTTCACTTACATTTACTCAAGTTCTTTGATTTTTTTATGATTTTAGAGGCAGAGTGACAAGATTACACCATTATTAACTGGAAAATTAGGTCAAATAGCATCACTAGGGTTAACGGGAGAACGCTACATCTCCCTCCGGGCAAGTAGGTTTGGTAAGGATTCGAACCCGGGCCGCCAGCACCGTCATTAACTGGGGAAACACTCATGAAGACTCTGGTAGTAATGTCTATGGTCTTGGAAAATAGTCGTGGTGAGAGAGCACGGGCGTTTCTGACTACGGATCAAAGTGTTTTAGTATCATTTAAACACAAATAATAAGTATACATTGTTTCTGATTATAATGTTTCATTTTTGCATTTATATGTGTTTTGTGTAACGATGACATTACTTTTGTGTTAAATAAGGAAGCAAACATTTAGGTTGCTATGCCCCATTGCGTTTTAACGTCTTCAATACTGTATCGCGTTTTATATTTATTCTACTGGTTAATATTTAGTAATTTTATACAGCTTCAAAACCTCATGTGGGGATTAAAACAGCATAGACTCTGGCCATTAATCTTATGACCTCCATAGACCCTTCCTAATATCAATAGAATTGTCTAATCACTTTCAAAACTAATGGCGAAAATGCGTCCCAGTATTGAAGCGGTTACGCAGGACAGTGTCACTCCTGGACGAGACTAGACCTTCACTCCATACAGCACACAGCTTGCTCTTTCCCCACAAGTCCCCCAGGTTGATTGGTCAAGGAACACAATATCCGCCATAACCTCATCTCGGCACACACATTTGCAGACGATCCATAATGCAGCGCAACACTGCTTTCAATTTAGCACGAGCATTAAAATTAACATGAGAAGGCAGATTGGATTCCCTGACCTTCAACAACCTTTCGTCATTGCTAAACCTGTACTGTCGAAACTGCGGTTATTCCTGGTAGATTTGGCCCCGGACACACCAGTTGAGAATGCGAGGCGAAGTGAAGTGAACCCCCAGTAATGTATTCAGGAGTAAAGTTGAAGCCTAAGCTATCTTATCGCTCTGGAATTTATGCTCGCCGCTTTAATCAACGATAAGCTCCCGTGGCTGTCCGGGGCGGCTGAGGAGTGGGAGGATGTAAACAGTCCTGCCTGAGCGAGGAGGCGCCAGGGATTACCGGCCACGGTGAGGAGTGACGCGGCGGGAGGCGGGGGAGGCTACGGAGGAAATTACGATTTGGGAGACTTAGCGGGGCGTGAGGTAGGTACTCTTGTGCCCCGAGAGAGAGAGAGAGAGAGAGAGAGAGAGAGAGAGAGAGAGAGAGAGAGAGAGAGAGAGAGAGAGAGAGAGAGAGAGAGAGAGAGAGAGAGTTGAGGACGGTCACCACAAAAAATATATAAATAAAAGGCTTTCGATAAATAAATTCTATCTGATTTGTTGATGATTCTGTTTTAATTTTGTATTTTTTCTTTTATTCAGTTTAGTTCTTTATTGTTTAGGTTTTCCGTTGTCTCTTCTTCCTGTAGTCTTTCCTCGGACCGTGATTCTGAATTCCTAGTTTTCTTGCACTCAGCTGCGTCTCCCCCCCCTCTCCCCACCCTCCCCATGACTATGTTCTCTCCTTAATCAATATCCACTTCACAATGAGGCAGCTCATCAAGCGAGACATTCAGACTAAGGAGACTTCAAATCACTTGTTTTCTCGGTAAGGAAGTGTGTATCGCTTCTCCTCAGTGACTAAAGCAGCATTCAGAACTATCTTTACATAAAGGCTTAAAATCCAACTGTCTGGGCGCACCAGAGACAGCGCCGCCACCTTTTCAGCCTCCCGCCTCGTCCCCAGCGGTATTACCTCCCCCAGTCTCTCCCCACCTTCATTTCCTAATAAGATGAGGCACCACCGCTGCTGATGAAGTTGATAATAACTTCCGGCACTGGGATTGCTGCGTTGCTTGGGGTTCATTTTATAG
Source organism: Callinectes sapidus (assembly GCA_020233015.1). NCBI lineage: Eukaryota > Metazoa > Arthropoda > Malacostraca > Decapoda > Portunidae > Callinectes > Callinectes sapidus. The sequence continues at coordinate 1,852,621 of CM035204.1, forward strand.
ATTAAAATTTCCTCAAATATATATTTCGGCGCAAATTTTAGAATCTCATTAAATATCCAACGCTGAGGAAAGACCTAAACAATCCTTTCGGCATTAGGAAAAGACACTAAAGCCTCCCTTGAGCCCTGTGTTGATGGGCCGAGTGGCGGAAGAGACTCCTGCCCCGCTAAGGCGCTGTGAGGCAGAAAGGAAATTGAATGGGCTGAGGTGGTGATGGTGATGAGGTGCGCTGTGACTTAACTGTGGTGTGTGATGTGGCGTAGTGTGGTGTATTATGGTATGATTAATCTTTTCTTACACTATTAAAAAAAGTACACATCCATTTTTACCTCGGTGTAGTCAATGGGTTATCTTTCACCAACTGTACGTATAAAAACTGAAATATTTCCGAAAAAGTGTCCAGTCTTTCATTTTAAATCAGTTCCGACAGAGGGAGGGTGAGGAAAGAAGAAAGGGAGGGATGCAGGCGGCGGTATGGGAGGGGCGGTGAGCGGTACAGGAGAGGTGAGGTGGTGTGGAAGGGAAGGGGGACGCAAGGGAGCGCGGAGAGGCAGGAGGTCGAAAGGAGGAAAGGAGAAAAGGAGGAAAGGGCCAATGGTGGAGTCGAAAAGGGGAAAGACGGAGTGAAAGGAGCGATCGTGGGAGGGGAAATGGCCACGTTGGGAGGAGAGAAGCGATGCTGGGAGGGAAGTGACGTTGATGGGAGGGAAAGAGGATGGGCAGTGAAAGCAGGGAGGGGAGACACTGGGCACGGTGAAGAGGGAAGAGAACACAGGTAGAATACAAAGAGAAAAAAAATGCAGGTAAAGCTAGAATACGTTTACCTTACAAATGGTCACACACGCAGACAGACAGACACACACACACACACACACACACACACACACACACACACACTTGTTGCTGGGCGTGCAGGGAGGGCTAGGCGCTTGTGTCAGACTTTATAATGACTTTAGCGAAGGTTCTTTTATAACTTCCAGGAGAGAATACGCCTTCAGGGAGTCGCTTCAAGTGTAAGCGTCGGATTTTTTTTCCCAAGGAGTCAGAGGTGAAACTTGGCGAGGGAGACTTTGTTGTCGTTGTTGTTGTTGGCGATGGCGGTGGTGGTGGTGGTGGTGGTGGTGGTGGTGGTGGTGGTGGTGGTGGTGGTGGTGGTGGTGGTGGTGGTGGTGGTGGTGGTAGTTGTATCAGTGTTGTTGGTGGTGATAGTGTTGATTGAGTCATGAAATGTTTACATAGGCAGTTTTTAATTAGCTGGTGACTATTCATTCGTTCCAGGATGTATACCTATTTTAGCGTGTACATATGTAGTTACGTTTTATCTCTTTATTCATCTATCTATGCATGTATGTATATCTTTGTACACGTATACCTATCTATCTATCTATCTATGTAAAGATGGTAAGGAAAACCTAGGCAGAGTCAGGGACACTTTTCATTTCCTAACGCTTCGACAGAATGCCGTCTTCTATCTATCCATCCATCCATTAACCTATTTATCTATCGCATGTATCACTTAACACATTTCAAAATCTAAAACAAACTTAAACGCAAGTCTTTCGTCATCAGTGTCAGGCAATCCTTCTCCTTGCTCGTTATGTGCCTCAAGCAGCTCTAATTGGATCACATTCGTCCTCGTGTGATTGAATCTTAGCGACATTACCTCCCTGTTCACCTGACACCACCTTCCACCTGCACGAGGCCATCAGGTGAATAACACTAACTGCTCATTTACCTTGATGACTTACGAAACCTGTGTAAGTTCAATAAGACAATGTTGTGTTAGGGATTCGAGGTGAAGAGACACAGGCGGGATGTTGCTGGGTAGTGCAGTGATCCCTTGAGACTCAGCTTTACTCATTCCACTCAGTTATCAACATGTTTAATGGACCTATTAATTCGGCTTCTTTAACGTTGGTCAATGGTGAGATGTGAAAGATAAGTAACATTAAATCCTTCGCTGTTATCTACCCCATCTTTCCTTAACAACTGACAACTCTAATGCATCTTTACTTGTTCCACAGTTACCCAAAATGTTTAAACTAGGTAGAAATTACAAACTATATTATTTTCATGCTGTTCTTATTTACAGATGCAAATGAAACTCACATGCATTGCTGTTGATGCTGTTAATTGTTTTGTATCGCAGTGAAAGAGTAAATGCAAACCTATAAACCACTGGCTAGAAAATTAATAGCAAGTAAATAACCATAAACATTTTCCTACAACATTTATCTGACTACCCTGAAAACCCTGGACGACACAAAAACGTAATCTTAATGCAAACCTATAAACCACTGGCTGAGAAATAAAACAGCAAGTAAATAGCCATAAACCTACACTAACAACATTAATCTGACTACACTGAAAACTCTCTGAAAGACACAAAAAACTATGAGTAATCCATACCACAAGCATTACTGTGTTATGAGGCATCACGTCACTGCCTCGGAACATGGCCTGGCCTGTCACCAATTACACTATTTTTTTCAGTCCTTGAAGAGGAGACGTAAAGCTTTCACGGAATTTCATTAATGTCTGCGTCCGATAAAATATTAGCCACCACTGACCTCGAGATATAAATGACGGCGGGTGGTGATCGTTGCAGCAGCGGGTGGGATAAGTAATGATGGTGCGTGTGGCGGCCAATGAAGACTGATGATGGGAAGGATTTACATGGCTATGATATTTCAAAGGATCTCAAGGTTGTTATCCCAGCGAATAAGTCATGTTGGAAAGCGTCATCGTGCACCTTTCTCACTCATCACAGGACAGCTTAAATTTTCAGCACAGATATTCAGGCCAAGGCACTGCTGAGGGGGAGTGGTCGGGGTGTGTGTGGCGTGCTGTAACACTAGGATTCCGGTGGGTCTTTTTGCTTTCTTTTCTGTTGCCTCAGGTCAGTGCCCCTCTTACATAAAAATAGACTGAGTTTGCCTTTTTCCTCATTTTCCTTTATTCATGGTCACTGTGCCTAGAAACTATAAATGATTTCGTGAGTGGTGTACGTCAAACTATTTACATACACGTTAGAACACAATCTCCAAACTCTGTGGAATTTTTGTTGCTAATGAGAATTGGGTAAACATACTAAACGAATAACACAATCACAAAACGAAAAAAACAAAAACAAATAAACTTAAACAAATTTTCTAATGGTATCTTAACTATAATAATTCAAAGTAATAGTCAGCAAACATGTTAAATGAATAACGTCATCACACAAAGAAACTAAACCTAAACAAATTTTCTAATGGTATCGGAACTATAATAAATTCAAAGTAATAGTGAAGGAAGCGTATCGGCAAATACACTCTCACAAACTAGACAAGGAGTTCTGGTCCGGCGCCGCTGCGAACATTATACAGTAATCTCAGTAATGGAGAGCAACACTTTCGATCACCGGGAAAAGCTTCAATGCTGCTCATTTTTCAGAAGATCCTGGAATGGGGCATGACTTAGAAAAGATTGAGAGCCACTGCAGGTTCTTTGTGCGGTGATTGCATGGAGTCTCACGAGTTTTTGAAATTTAAACAATGTGGGCTTTTTACGGAAATTTATGGGCTAAAGGAGACCATCTAATGGAGACCTCCTACCTGAAAGCCACCCATTTAGAAACTGTTACCCCGGGTGGATGCCCAGTCTCCCCTCAGACCGTGGCCAGGATTCGAACCCGTGCTCTTGGAGATCTCTCGGTACTTAGAGCGCACGTTGTTCCACTGTACCACAGCGGTTGTTCATGTTGTTCTTTTTTATCTTTTTTCTATATGAATCGCAGACCTATGATGGATCGGGACACTTAAATTTTCAAACTATGGCATGGATCCTCGGAACTGATTATTATTACTATTATCATAGTTGTAGCTTGCTGTGGTCAAGAAACTATCTATCTACTGTTCTATGTATCCGTGAGTCTCGTAGTTTCCACTATTCTTATTTTGCATTTGTTCAGTTCTAATCCTTGCATGCTTCGTATCATATTTAATTAAGCGAGTGAGTTAAATACACATCATAACTTTCTCTTTTCACAACATTTACCTCCAAAAACACAATTGCTAGAATAAGATTTTCACTAACTATGATAAAAAAAGTCACTGTTAATTACAAACACACACACACACACACACACACACACACACACACACACACACACACACACACACAAACAGCCTTGCGTGACACCACAATAAGACGTCCCTCAGGCTGCGTCAGTCCGTCACTTCAAGTAGAGGCCACGGATTTCGTCTCTCCCGTATTAGTCAAGGATTCACTAGCCAGCCACACGATCCAGGCCTTGCTTCGCTGATAACTGGAACGAGATTTGGTTTTTATTTTCCTCTTTTTTATGCATCATGGGACACACGACTCGCTGATAAAACCTGCTTGTTATGCTTGCACGGTCCGGGTACACGATACGATTAAAAGTTTGTATTGGTCAGTCTAGGGTGAAATTAGGGAGCCACGTGCCACTCACTAGCATGTCAGAACAGGTGAGTGGCAACAGATCAGGCGGGAAACAGCAGCGAACGGACGGACACAGCGGGATGCATGTGCTCGTGCTGGTGGCAGTAATGACACGCAATACTTCATCAGTTTGTGTGAAAATGTTTCCATCACTGTACAGAAAACGCGTTAGGGATTTTTTTCACTTCAATCTCTTATTTCGTTCCAGCGTACAATTGCTTCTTTTTATCACTAGACTCGCCTCTCATCATTGGGTATTTCCGTTCATCAAACTTCATCATTCCTGAGATACGAAAAAAAATAAGAATTTTATAATGCACTTTAATATCAACAGCAGAGATACGGAAGCCACATTCTCTTCCAGAAAACAAGCTTTTTAAGTCCTCCCCCCCCACCCCCCCTTTTCTCTCTCTCTCTCTCTCTCTCTCTCTCTCTCTCTCTCTTCTCTCTCTCTCTCTCTCTCTCTCTCTCTCTCTCTCTCTCTCTCTCTCTCTCTCTCTCTCTCTCTCTCTATGTTGAAATCCCTTGAAAGGGAGATTCCCAGTCCCCTCACTCCGTTGCTTTTAGTCGCCTTTTACGATGCGTAGGGAGCATAGCAGCAGTTTGTTGCAATGAAGGTAGAGATAGATGACCGACACTCTTCCGGATTCCAAACTCTACCTCTCTTACCATGCCATTCCCTCAAAAAAAGAAAGTACCCAAGTCTCAAGATTCCATTCCCTTTTAACTATTAAGCGTTTTATCATTTATTAAAGTCACAGCCTTGATGGTAACCTTTGTTTTGATACACGTGCACCGCTCAACCCAAAAATGGAAAGCGTACTATTGGTGACAGAAGCTGACTGTAGCGTCTCCATGATTCCCAAGCTTTGTCCCTTGAGATGCGCCACACACACAACGCTCGGAATGTATTGAGGAGAGACAGCTTTCATAGGTATGGTGAATAGCGAGGTGGTACTCAACCGATGGATTTCTAGACTGTTGCTGACTAACTGACGCCAAATATCAGGTGCATAAACACTTATAATTTAATAAAAGGACACATTGGTTTCGGATAAGCAGATTTGCTTTTACGATTGTATGTATATATATATATATATATATATA
>CM035204.1:1888886-1899240 GCA_020233015.1 Callinectes sapidus
AGTACATGAATAAAACTTTCTTTCCTAAACACTATGAAACTTCCATTTTTTTTCTGAATACGCTAGAAAATGAAGTTAATATGGTTCTTGGCCACTTAAACAAAGACCTAAATACACTGAATGTAAAACCATATACTTGCATGCATTCGACTTGAGGTCATGAGTTCAGAAAATGTACGATAACTTTAAATAACCACCAGCAACAAATGTAGAAAGGACAACAGATCCACTGGTATTCGCTTTATATCTTCCCTTTGTTTACAGCAGGACGCACTGTATAATAAATATCCAACATTTAGTATTGTGGGGTGAATGCAGGCACCGTCCATCCATTGCCTTCAGACACAAGGAATCATAAAACTGTCTGTGGCGGCCGATAGTTATGAGACCTGAGTGCAGCGTCTCCACCAGTATGTGAAGGAAGCCACTGGTGCTGTCTGGGCTGTCACACTTAGAAACACACACACGAAAGGATTTTACAGCAATTTTTTTCTCCTTTCTGTTCTAAAAGTTGAAAGAAAAATGACTCATATAAAGGTTAAGTATATTAAGTGGTATTGTTTTTTACCACTCGGAGTTGTATCGAAATGTTTAAATGCATCACTGAGACACCAAGGCAATTTAAGAATGCCAAAAGAATCTGAACTAATGCAATGTTTCCTATAAGATCAAATATATGCTTGATATCTAATAATGTTCTTCCCGTTTTCTTCTTCTTCTACAGGCTATGTGACCTGCAACCACTGGACCCAAAAATAAAACTACACGATAATATTATATGGCTTATAGAAATATAGATAAATTAATGTGTTTTCTACTCGACAAAGGTTATAAAGAAACAGGTTGTTTAATTAGCGTAGCTGCGTACTTATCATGAATATTCATATAGACATTATATTATAATGTTAATGTTAATAGTCATGATAATTACGCAGCCCATAATATTAACATTAACATTATATTATAATGTTAATGTTGTATTCATGATAACTACGCAGCCCGTATTATTAAAGAGCCAGTTTCTTTATAATCTTTACCGGATAGAAACATAGCGATAATTATTCTTTTCCTTACAAAGTATGGGTGAGGAAAATTTTCCTCCCATCACCCCACAAATAAAAATCTGTCGAATCACGGAGAGGTTATTTGATATAATGTGTCTTTTGATATCGATTATTCACGATAGAAATTCATATGGTTCACCGTTTCTGTATTCTGTCGTGTCGTGTCCTTCCATGTTTTTCTTTGATTTTTATCAGCTTATTCTCGTGTTGGTATATGTCAAACCAAGATTTTTCTTTTACTTTACACTATATCATTACTCAATCAGAAGAAATGACCAGTGTAGCAAACCCTCACGCTCACACTACTATCAAATTCATGGTCTTGTCACAATGGCACACCTGCTTATGATTTACGTACAGCACCGCACAATATCCATTCATTATTACCCGTGACATGTGTAATTAGTCAATAAGCACCGGAGTCAATATTCATGATGTATACCCCACTTCGGATCACTGCTTCCCACTACCACCTATACTCTTCAGATCAAATCACAACCCCTACAAACCTGATCATCTCATAGACTAGGGCTACTATTCACTTTATCATAGAAAGGCACAGATATCTATTAATTTCCAAGGACTGAGTTATTGGAAGCATCCCTCACAGGCATACTAAATGGGCATGTTAACCTACATACCACAGGAGGAAAGAGGACATTGGATAATGCAGTCAAAAGGGAAGTTTTAGCTATAAAGGCCACACACCTGCCAACGACAGTGAGGGTACAGAGCGATAGATACCGGCACAGAAAAAGTACATCTAGATTAACATGAGGTATGGTACTCAGTGCTATAGCAAAGAAAACAACACCGAGGATACGCCACCTGAAGCTACTCCAGCGTCGAGAATAGACAGGATATCGCCAGTATAGGATCTGAACCTACTGAACTTTCCTCTACCTGATAATCGCTCAGTGCTTCGGTAGCAGAAGACATATCTGTCGGCTACGTTGGCTCACAACTCTATCACGAAGTCAAGAATTTGTAAAACACAATGGACGTTGCAAGAAAAAAGAAAATAAGAAGATAAAACAAGGAAAGATTAGTAAAAGGATATAAGAAGTTCAAGATAGGAGCTTCAAGAAACGCAAGAGGGAAAACAGAAAATAGGAAAAGGGAAGAAAACAAAATCTTTCAAAATTTCAAGGAATACAACACTATGCTGTATACAACTCTGCCGATCGTGACTACAGCTTAGAGCGAGGCATGGCAGATGGTCTAATAATGTTGCTCATTCATATTTCATACAGTTATTGGTGTAGGTCCTTTTAGTTGATGTTGAAGTAAATTAACCTCATTCTAATACATATTACATCTGTACTCTGTATTCATGGATCTACACACACACACACACACACACACACACACACACACACACACACACACACACACACACACACACACAGGGGAAGTCATAGGCCACATCCTAATTTCTCTGTATGTGGTAAGGGGGACTGAAAGGGTTTAAGGGAAGGGTCTGAATATCCCTCACCGCAGACACGTTCTTTTGTATCACATGAAGAAAACTGAGAAACTTTATACCACTTTTTTGAGGGTTGGTGTGTGGTTTCCTTTTGTTTTCTCATTTTTTTCCAGTTCCTTGGTGCGTATTGAACAAAGGTAGTAGCAGAAAAAGGGAGAAAGCGAGAGCGAGAGAGAGAGAGAGAGAGAGAGAGAGAGAGAGAGAGAGAGAGAGAGAGAGAGAGAGAGAGAGAGAGAGAGAGAGAGAGAGAGAGAGAGAGAGTTACAAAGACAGACAAACAAAGACAGATCATAAGACAATAACTATAAAAGCAGGTAAAACAGGAAGACAGGTTTGGACAAATAATTTCAGCAGCGACCTACATACGTACATACATCAAAGACGGAAAGAACATTCAATAACAATAAATCTAGACACAGCGATAACTGACATAAATCAACAAAAAAGATAGACAAAGACATACAAAAAATAGAGATACAAAATAGACTCCTACATAATACATTAGCAGATTAAACAAAGCTGAAAATAATAAAAAAAATATTCCCTTTTAAAAATATAACATCAAAAAAACAAATCAGTGACCGGTTGTTCTCTGTTAAGGGTGGAGTAGCGTGGGGTGGGTGGGGTGGGAGGGGAAACCATTGCACTGCTTCATACATTCAATATTTTTTTTCTCTCACAAATAACATTGTCTGCTAATAGGTATGTCTGATTTTTTCACTAAACATCATCAGAAAATTGTCACTTACAAAGGGTCGTTCCTAATTAGTATTAATATTCATTCGGCATACGCTGAACCCAAAAAATGTATAGTGTGCATGTGAATTCTGGGAAGTGAAACAGTTAAAAAGAATATTTCCAGTTTCAAAATATTTTTGTAATTCCTTTTTTTAATTTGTGGTGTGTGTTTGTGTTTGTAAAGAAAAAAAGAAAAAAAAAAAGAAAGGGAGGGAGGGAGAGAAAAAAAAAAAAAAACATGCAAAATAATAAATAAGTAAAGGAAACCAGATTTTCATGCAGACACAAGCACAAGAGCAAGATCTGTGGAATCACACTTACTACAGACAAATCTAAGCATTTACCCCCACTAGTGTGTACCAACAACGCAGAGTAGTCGTAAGGAAGAAGAAAACCATCATTGGGACATGCAACACCCATTCAAGGCCATTCAAGATTTTCATCTATAACTTTTTAGATAGAAAGTTAATTTGTTTCTTATTATAACTTTCAGCAGCTTTCTCTCCACTCCAGGTTTTCTCATCATTATCTTATTAGAATCTAGTGCTATTAATTACATTCAGAACAAAAACCACATTTCTGCTGCTTGAAGCCTTTTATGCATTGTCGTCTTCACTGCCCGCGACTCACAACTATATAATAATGATGATGATACATAACATCTCAGCAGTCTTAACCTAAAATCCAGTTGATATTACACAAGATCTTTTTCACTGTTCCAAATGCAGTTTTCATCAGTCTAATTCTCCTTGTCATTTATTTTCGCAGTTGGAATTGTTTGAGATTATGCTCTGTGCATATTTAAAGCTTTATACTTGTTTAATTTTTTTCCGACTTGTACATTAACATTTAATCTTAACCTCTCACTTCTCTTAGTTATTCCCATAAACTCAGTCTTAGTTATATGTTTATCCGTAGACCTCGTCTTCCACCCGACCCATTTAGAGCATCTGAGAAACACAATGATAGCACTTATTTGAAATACTAATAAAAGTATTCTGTGGAGGTTGATATGCATATGATATAAAAAAGTCATATAAACCTAAGAAAAAAATGCCACAAACTGCGTGAAAAGAGTTGTTATGTTCAGCTGAAGTGAGTAAATTCCAAAACTCTCAAGAAATGCCGTTTGACCTTTTTTATCAGTTATGAAATTGCACAATCTGCCGTTTTGTACTCCCTGGACGCCACATAAGGAGACTCTGCCACTTGACTTTCCAAAATCGATGTTGACGTCTCCACACTTGATGTAAGGAATGGACCAGTACATTTGTATATTTGTGGCAAAACTTTCGATGTATGAACACGTCACAATTTACATTACCATTAATCTCTGAGCTTACCAAGATAACATGTTTTCAGACAAGAAGGAATAACAAAAACACTTCTCAATACTTTTAAGGGATGGAAAGCATCATCTAAATAAATAATATTTTGGGTAGGAATAAAGTACATATATCATACGTTCTTTAACCAAAGGGCAATGCGCGGACTAGTGACTAAGCGAGGACATCAGTGGACAGCAGTGTTACCATGTTGGTGTGTCCCTACAGTATAGTGCAGAAACACCGTGACAGACTCAGTAAAACAGCCGAGATAAGGGAACATGTTATCTCCTCATGCTGTGCCCTCCACCTTTCATGTCTCTTTTCAATTAAGGTTTGAGAAAGATTCCATTTGCAAAGCTATCCAACTCATTTGGAAATAAGCACCTTCCAGAAATATGAAGAGGAAGTCTTTTTTTTTTTCTTCTTCTTCTTTTTCCTGTGACATGTGACCGACTAATCTCAAAGGCGGTTGGCGGAAGTTGCTTCAACCGGCGGCGGGAAAAAATGGCGTTTGATATCTTTACGGAAAAATAATAATAACAAGTATTAATAACATTTCTTCCATTTCTGGCAATTCTTTTTTATTGTTTTCATCACTTATTGAAGTATTTATTTGATTTTTATAGCAATTCAATATTCTCTCTCTCTCTCTCTCTCTCTCTCTCTCTCTCTCTCTCTCTCTCTCTCTCTCTCTGTGTGTGTGTGTGTGTGTAGGTAAGTATGTGCGCAAGATAAGGGCAAAAAAATCCAAGTATATGAGTTTAATGGACGTGTGGAAGGCAAAAAAAGGGAAGGTACCACTGACTTTGCTTTCATGGGATAAATCCTTTCCTTAATATAGCTTCCTACTTTAGGGAATAACAATTGACGAGAATAAAAAGCTATTCATCAATTAACACTAAAATCAATCTTACCTACTGATCATTTACGAGTCAACCATATTGGCGATGCGGAAATAAGCATGTGAGAAAATTGTTCTTAGTTGTTATTGCGAGCACATGAATAGCTGTGGCGCGCGTGGCTGACATGCACAGGGAGTGTTTGAAAGGGCACGGCAAAGCAGGGGAAATGTCACACTCGAGCCCCTGTTGAGCGGCTTTCCTTCCCGCCGACTAAGAGTTCACCGCCCTGCCCGTGAGCATGAAAACGGCGCCGATTTGCACACTTGAAGCCATTGCTCTAAAAGGTTTGGGCTAAAATTTACCCATTGCCATTCGGGGTGCACTCCTCGCCACGCTCTCACCTCTCCGCCGAGCCCTCCCTCCGCCTCCTGCCCCTTTCCCCTCGCAGACGTCTTGAAAGAGTGTACATCAAAATGCATTCCAAAGGGAAAAAAGAGGTTTCCTGGTAAAAGGATCTGGTTAATATATATGTATTCGCCTCTTTCAGGCCATCTGGTTCCTTGAGCCATTACTCACTGGGGCACTCTGCAAATTATGATGAATCCACTATCATCATCTTGAATGGAAAGCTCTTCACATTTCAGAGGAAAAATGTTTCTTACCCATTAACTTGCAGTGCATATTGAAGGAAAAGGTGTTGTGCGATGGTGGTGGTGGTGGTGGCGGTGATGAAAAAAACGTCTGACATCGACTGAAATTAATTCTGCAGCACAAGGATCAGGTGTCACGCACAGACCAGGTGAGAAACCCCGCCCCGCCCCTGCCCCGTCCTGCACCACCCCACCCCACCCCACCCCTCCCCACCCCACACCACCCCGCCTGATTCGTCCCCCACTTGCCGTGCTGGGAACGCAACTGGCGCGTTCAGGTGCGAGGCCATGGCAGTCCACTGAGTAGATTTCTAATTTCAAATTCGTATATAAATACGTATTTTTGTTTGCTGATTAAAAGGAAAAAAACAACAACAAAAAATATATATATATATATATGACATCGATAAGATGACTGCTGGAGCTTATTAAAACTTTGCACTAAGCAGTATGAAGTTAAAGGCATTAAATGGATGGTATTTGAAAAAAAAAAAAAAAAATTGCACTTTTCATGTTGTCTTCTTTTACCTGACTCCTCTAATGTGAGATAATTTCCTATTAAACATATAATTCATAAATATTAAGTTTTATAGATATAGAGTTCACACACACACACACACACACACACACACACACACACACACACACACACACACACACACAAGGATTCCCAAGTACACATGCACCAGGAATGGAAAACTTGTAGAGAAAATGCAATTCGTACACATGTAAACGCGTGCGTGGGTCCGCAGCTTTAGTTGGGATTATATGAACGTGTTTGCCTAGGGAAGGCTGCCTGCTGACGACCCGCGGGTGTTAGTTCAATGGCCTGACTAGCAACAGCCTGATCGCCGCCCCCCGCCGGGCCGTCCTATCACGTCCCCTGTTCACGCATCCAATTTCCCGGCCAGCCCCTCGGCGGCTCCACGCGCGCCTGACACATCCATGAAGGCCATGCTAAAACTTTGAAATGAATTACAGATAGTGACACGGCAATGCATGAAACTGATAGATAACTATTTACATGTTAATGGAAAGTTGTAAAGCATTTCAATCGACGTTGAGTTACTTAACATATAACAAATTGCCCTTTTAGAGGATGAAAATATGAATGAGGAATTGAGAGCAAGTCTCTCTCTCTCTCTCTCTCTCTCTCTCTCTCTCTCTCTCTCTCTCTCTCTCTCTCTCTCTCTCTCTCTCTCTCTCTCTGCCAAGCTGCGCACTATAAATTCGGATTGGCTTTACCAGGTAATCTTCTTCCTACATCACATTCATGACAACAATTGTAATCATTGTTATGCATGTCACAAAATTGCCACGTTCAAGAAATCATAAACCAAGAAAAATATGAACTGCTACTTTTTCTCATAGCGATATATTCCTGTGTGTCATGACAAACTATTCTAATAAGTAGATCCATTTCTCTCTAAAGCATTATTTTCAACTCAGTTTGCTTTCCGTTGCAATATATCTCCTTCGACATGAAATAAACCTAATATGGATTATTGTCAAAAGCATCCCACACATAAAACAAAGAACACCATAGTGACGGAAAAGTAGACCCAAACTATACTAGGAAAATGTTTAATCAGGAACTCGAGACTAATGAAAAATAAAAGAAAGATAAAATTTCATATCGCAATCAACATGAAATATAAACTCCATTACTATGTGTAGGAGTAACGAACTGTTCCAATTATTATGTTACACCGAGCCGTCCCGTCACAGAAGACCAACACACACCCACCCACCCACCCACCCACCAACACACACACACACACACAGGAGGCACCTCAGCACCTAACCATATATTTCTGTTTGTTTCGAAACACTTTACGACTCCCACAATAACTATTTCCATTGCTCGTCGAGGGGATCTGCTGGCTTTCCATGATATTTTTTCTTATCAAAGCACGGAAAAAAACACGTTAGATTATGTCCAGATCTTTCGATTCAAAAGGGGGAATATGTACTGACTAATATTATGGATTGTCAACACCAGAACTGCAGGTGTGACAAGGCGGAGAATGTCAGTATAGTTTGAAATCTAAAGCCATTTATTCCTTTCAGTACTGCGACATGTTTTCCTTACTATTCTGCTTACTATTGGCGATTTTATAACACCTTTAGAAATTCATTTGGGATAGAAATAGTACAGACTCGGTCATCAATCTTCTGATTTCTAGATATTATTCTTAGTGCCAATAAAATGGTCTAATAATGCCTAAAACTCATTGTAAAAACGTGTTCTATTATTGAAGAGGTTAAGGGAATATAATCATAATCACCTCTTTCAAAAAATATTCATGAAAGAGCAAAAAAAGGTTATAGTTGCCAAATGGATAGCAGTAAATTTACATGAACCTTAGCACAGACACACGCACTCACTCACCTTGCACAACGAGACGGACTGGGCGCTGCGACTCATCTCTGTTGTTGACGCGACACAAATACACGCCAGAGTCAGACGCGAGCACTGGCTTGAAGGAGAGGCTGTAGGTGTCCGGAGAGAGGGACATGCGACCCTCGTGGTGGAAGAGGGTCACTGATTCTGTCCTGTACTCCACCAGCTTCACCTCATGCGGAACTATGGCTTCTCCCGGCAGCTGTAAGGGAGAGAGGGAAAGGAAGAGGCTTTCAGTCTTTTTATTTTATTTTTATTTAAATAATCTGTGCTTTTAATGGGAATTTATGGGCTAGAAGAGACCACCTAATGGAGACCTATTTGAAAGCCCACCCACTTGGGAACCGTTACCCTGAGTGGACGCCTAATCTCCACTCAGACCATAGCTAGGATTCGAAGCCATGCGCTCGGGGATCTCAAGGCCTCCAGAGCGCGCGGATTCGTACAACATAACCAGGAAGCAGAAAGTCTCGTATTAGTGAAAAGTTGCACTAACATCCACTTAGCGTTCCTGGAATCATCAATGTGCTCAGAGAAACTTACCTCTCTAACCGCAAAAAATGAAGCAATGAATCAATAACACAAGGATATGGAGAGAGAGAGAGAGAGAGAGAGAGAGAGAGAGAGAGAGAGAGAGAGAGAGAGAGAGAGAGAGAGAGAGAGAGAGAGAGAGAGAGAATGTCATTAGCAGCAGTGGGAATTAGTGCTCTATGATGCAATTTTCAGCTGAGAGATTCGCTCTGATCTACTAATAGCGTGGCCTTGTGAGAGTTTGTGGGGAAATGTGAAGGCGTGTCCCTGGATTAGACTAGAGCACTGTTTCCACGTCCTGCCGAGTCACGGGGGCTCCACACCACCCATGGAGTGAGGTACTACAGACAGGGCTGCCCAGATCGTACATGTAAGGAAGGCAGTCTGATAACGAACAGGATTATAACGAAGAACACGAATGATGGTTAATTAAGATGCTTTGACTTACGAATGTGCTTGAAGTGGTCTGATGTTTTTGATAATACGTATTGTTGAAGTTATTATTATTATTATTATTATTATTATTATTATTATTATTATTATTATTATTATTATTATTATTAATCTTATCATTATTAACATCATCATTATTATTACTATCATTATTATTGTTGTTTTATTATTATTATCATCATTATCAACATCCCCATCACACACAGAATACTCTTGGCCATTCAACTTTCAGCGACCTCAACGTATGCTTAAGGAGGAGAAAACTTACAATTTAAGAGTATTGGCGTGGACAAAAGCACAAAACACGGCATACGTTTACAAAGGAGGGTTTCGCATAGGAGAGAACTGTCGTCAATAAGTCAGCGGTAATAGCAATAAGCAGCTTTGGAACTGAGGCACACGGAAGGAAAGGCGATATACTTATTGCATTTGCAGCATGAGTGAAGCACCGAGTCATGGATTTAAAAGACTCTCAGAGGAAATGGACGTTAAAGAATCTGAATGGAGGTAGAAGTGGAGAATTTTCAATCCATTAAAAATACAAGTAATGGTGAAGGATGGAAATCTATGAAGTGAAGCAGGACATTGACGCGCTCTGATATAATAGCATTAGATTAGCAGAAAAGGAAAGGCTAAAGTTATTCCATCTTTGTGCGTCTTATTCAGGACGAGAGTGTCGAAGATGATAGGAAAGAGAATGAATTAGAATAGACATATTAAAAGAAAACGAACAATATAGGAGCAGGAAGTGATGGATTTGACTGTGAAGAAGAAGAAGAAGAAGAAGAAGAAGAAGAAGAAGAAGAAGAAGAAGAAGAAGAAGAAGAAGAAGAAGAAGAAGAAGAAGAAGAAGAAGAA
>CM035204.1:1935891-1953860 GCA_020233015.1 Callinectes sapidus
TATATATATATATATATATATATATATATAATACTCTGCAATTATCCGCTCGAAAGAATAATGTACTTTGTGTAACCCTATAAAAGAACGTTAGGTAATTTTGCAATGTTGTTATTATCTTATGATAGAGTATGTTGTATTACGATATATTATGTTGTGACGTCACCTCCACCTGAACTCTAGTAATTTCATCCACAAATGGCATCACCACATCGAAGCACATTATGTTGCCGCCATGACGTCCACTTAACACACTAATGAGAAAATGACTGATTAAAAAGTAATAAAAACATCGGGAATTTAATGCACCTTTACATTTCCACTGGTGGTGAAATGTCACTGAACAACCGACCACATTTACACAGCACGAATCACATCAAATGACAACACGCTTACCTACCCGTGATAAATTAAGGTAAGCAAAAAATTTCTGACACAACCATTTTTATAATCCAGCGATAATCACGACAAGGCCTTAATACTATTATTTGTGACTCACTGTACATTTAGTCTGCAATGATTACGATATTAATCCTGCGACACACCAAAACCCCTAAATTACTTGTTGCTATAAATGGACTTGGCTGTTTTGTGTTGAATTTAGGCAGGCTTTCTATCCCTCCCTCCCTCACTCCCTCCCTCTCCCACTCCCTCCCTCACTCACTCTCCCTCTCTCTCTCCCTTTCTCTCTCTCTACCAAAAAAAACCTTATTAATCTGAAAATAACAAAAGACCAAAATAACATCCCACAAACACGTAGCAGACCAAGCGAGTCATCAAAAGACAGTTTATGCATTAGATAGATAAGCGGCTTTCAGTTCCGCACCTAAGAAGTTAAACCTGCCTTGAATACTGCCGCTAATATGCTTGCCTTGATCCGAAAAGACACTCACAGAAAGGGAAAGCAACAGAGAGAGAGAGAGAGAGAGAGAGAGAGAGAGAGAGAGAGAGAGAGAGAGAGAGAGAGAGAGAGAGAGAGAGAGAGAGAGAGAGAGAGAATAATGAGTGTTATTAATATTCTCAGCGAGGAAGAGAAAAACACACAGCAAAACAAGGAAAACCACCACATATCTCGTGTCAACTAACAATCTCTTCCCAGCGCCGCCTGTGTTCTCTCCTGCCTGACTAGTGACACCGCCCACTCCTCGCCTCTCCTCCCTCCCTTCCTCCCTCCCTCCCTCCCGGCACATCTGTCTTTATATCCCTTTTTATAGCCAGAAATGTAAACAGGGTGAAGCAAAACCCCAAACAAAACAAGTACCACCTCAGTTTATCAATATGTTTCGCTAAAAGGGAAAAATCGTGTTGTCATTTGCATGTGAAAGCAATGAGTGGTATACATACAAACAGATGCATACGTAAATGGTTGCATGCTGTGACGAAAATCTCCCTTTGATATCCCAGACTCTCTCTCTCTCTCTCTCTCTCTCTCTCTCTCTCTCTCTCTCTCTCTCTCTCTCTCTCTCTCTCTCTCTCTCTCTCTCTCTCTACATAGGTATAGTGTGTGTGTGTGTGTGTGTGTGTGTGTGTGTGTGTGTGTGTGTGTGTGTGTGTGTGTGTGTGTGTGTGTGTGTGAACAGTACTATTAAATCAAAAAAGAAAAACCACTTCAAGGGAAAAGGGCGCAAGTGTAGGGCTGGTGGGGGGGGAGGGGGTGGCGGGGAAGGGAAAGCAAGGGGGAGGGGGATGGCACAGTTGCAGGGAAGGTAGTGTTGGTGGGGGGATGGGGGAGGGGGCGGTAGCGGCGGCGGTAACAAGGTCGGGGTGGAGGGAAAGGGATACACCTTCCTGGCGGCCCAGCAACAGGACGGAAGCAGCACGACGACGGCGGCGGCGGCGGAGGCGGCGCCGGGGCGGGGGCGACGGCGAGAGAGGTAGGGGTAGACGGAAGCTCGACTCCATCTCACCTTTAGGATACATTTATTGTACGTGTGTGTGTGTGCGTGTCTGTGTGTGTGGAGAGAGAGAGAGAGAGAGAGAGAGAGAGAGAGAGAGAGAGAGAGAGAGAGAGAGAGAGAGAGAGAGAGAGAGAGAGAGAGACACGGCAACAAGTCATGGAGAAAGGGACACGGCGCGACATGGACAAAACACGACTGACAGACGGAGTGATGAAACAAAAAAAAAGGGGGAAAGGGACCGGAAAAAAAAAAAAAAAAACGCGACTTTCATAAAAAAAGAAAACAAAAACAGTACAACATTTTCGTGTAAAAGGAAAGACAGGCCGAAAGAAGGAAGAAGCATCGAGAAATGAACGCAAGGAAACAAAAAGGCATAGGACAGGGAGAACAGGGAGAATATTCATGTGTACAGCTTTGGGCAGTTGCTAGGTAACGAGTGACAAAGTATGAGAAACATCTTGACTTCTGCACAGCTGTATCTTTTGAAGTGTGAGTGTGTGTGTGTGTGTGTGTGTGTGTGTGTGTGTGTGTGTGTGTGTGTGTGTGTGTGTGTGTGTGTGTGTGTGTGTGTGTGTGTGTGTGTGTGTGTGTGTGTGTTGCACCTTCCACCATTCTTGCCTTGCCTCCGCCTCGTCACTACTTTAATACCCAGCGCGCCACCCACACACCACGCAGCCCTTAACACTGTCATCATTACTCTCCAGCCAACACCTCATCTGTACCAGGCCACGCCAGCTCTACATTCACTCTCCTTTCCCTCGAGACCTCCGCTACACCTTCCCACTATCTCTTTCCTCACAGAACTCCGACACGCTATCCTCTCTACTCTCTACTCTCTACACACACACACACACTCTCTCTCCCTGCAGTATTTTATAACGCTCTCTTTAAATTCATACATGCCTGAAAGAGTGCAACCGGCCAGCATGTTTGACGGGTGGAGGAACGAGCCTGGCGTGGTGTATGGAGTCGACAGCCCAAAAGCAAGATATATACTTTTCGTGGCCACCCGTGGAATGAATATCTGGTGGCTCCACGAGAATCCAGGATGAAGTAACGTGTGATGGGGAGGTGCAAGCGAGCTGAGTCATGTAACACGGGAACGGAGGTTAGCTGAGGTACTGTGGCCGCGCGGGGAGAATGGAGATGAGGAAAGTGATGCGGGAAATATATGAGCTTAACTGATGGTGGTGAGTCCCAGATGTTGAAAGGCATAAAGATGGAATATGCTGTGTGAGTTATGGGGACAAGGGAGAGAGAGAGAGAGGGCAAGAGAGAGAGTGGGGAGTCCAAGAAGGGAAGGAAAGGACACCAGCATAGTAGTGGAAGTAGTCAGAGAACGTGAAGGGCGTGTACTGCAGACCCAATAGATGGTGTATGGTTATCTCTGGGCGGCGCGGACCATGGGCGGTGAATTACTAGTGGGTCGTGCTGTGTGGTTTACAGCGATGCGTGGCTGTGCTGTACATTACGCTACGAGGTTTTTTTCTTCCCTTCCTGTATGAGTGATGCTGCACATTTTCGAGATGTATAGCGCTGTTGTTATGCTTTAAATGGGTTCATATTTACATGGTTCTTTTGCATTTGTTGTCAGTGGAAGTTATATATATGATTTTTTTTTTCAGTGTCTACATATGTTAATGCTAGTTCAAAAAATCATATTTCAAGATGGTCTGTATATGTCTCTCTCTCTCTCTCTCTCTCTGCTCTCTCTGCTGTCTCTGCTCTCTCTGCTCTCTCTCTCTCTCTCTCTCTCTCTCTCTCTCTCTCTCTCTCTCTCTCTCTCTCTCTCTTCATGCCGTCTTTACATTGAAGTTGATATTTGTCCCGGTGAGGTAAACAAGATTAAACTATTTTATATTCATAAGATTAATTTCTGGTGGTTTATTGCATCGGTAAAATTGCTACCGCCTTTTCCGTGACTTGAAAAACGAAACTTATACTCCATGTGGACCTAAACACAACTACTTGCCTTTTCTGCCCCAACGCATGTGAGGCAGCATCAGTTTTCTGCAGTTCAACTTTCAAAGCAACTTTACAGAATTTCAAGACTTTGTTCTCAGCCGTCAGCCTTCCCGTGTGAGGAGTGCAGATGCCCGCCGCTCCCCCAGGCGCTAAGGGTCTCGACTCTTTGCGGGCATTACTTTTACATTTTCCGGAAAGACGAATGAATAAACGGTGCTCCAGTAGTATAAGTTGGTGTAATACAAGAACACTTCCCCCTTTTTTGTGGACAGATCTATTCGTGCTCGTGGTTCAATTTTGAGTGAGAGGCACTTCAAAGTAATTAACTATGACAAGACACACGATTGGAGAGAAACATTAAGAAAATAAAAATAAAAATAAAAATAAATCGTGTGAATTGTTTCGTTCGCTATGTGCTACTTGAGTTAGGAGTAGCAGTACTAGTCTACATATTCTTTTCAGACTCAAAGAGCATTGTGAACGGTGGGGAATGTCACCTAATAATAGTGTTAATTGATAAAGCATTGGTCAAGTGAGATGGTGAGGATATTATTCAACTCAGCTCGAGATTGACTTTGTTGCACACACATTGGTTTACCTAAAGAATGCATTGCTAGTAAGGATATATCAAGTAATGCATATAAATAGTCTCCGAACACATATTATTCGTGGTCTAAATATTCTCTCTCTCTCTCTCTCTCTCTCTCTCTCTCTCTCTCTCTCTCTCTCTCTCTCTCTCTCTCTCTCTCTCTCTCTCTCTCTCATTATACTATATCTACACCTACAATTCCACCCCTCCCTACCATCTTATCCATGCCATATGTTCTCGACATAGTACCAAACTACTTCCAACCACTCACTGTGCCTCCCTATCCTCGTAATTCACTCCTCCATTTCCCCCTGTTTGTACTCGAGGGTGTCTTGCGTTCGCATTCTCAAACACTTCTATGCCTCACCTCCATTATTTCAAAAGGCTTTATTCAAATTGACACGAGTTTTTCAAGGTGATTTTTTTTTTTAATTATAGAGGCCGAGTGACAAGATTTCGACATCAAAAGGCTTTATTCAAATTGATACGGGTTTTTCATGGTGTTTTTAAGATGGTGGAGACCGAATGACAAGATTTCGACATTACCAGTTATAGAAACACTCTAGAAAACCCAGATAATCAACTCTTTGGAAACGGTCGTAGTGTGAGAGCAAAGCGTTTCTGAATACGGTCCTTGTGCTTCTTGTGTGAGCAGCGGTGATCGCCCCGAGGCAAGGGTTCCTCAGTGGGTGGTGGCACAGAAGGGGGTTGGCGTCAGTTCCCAGGCAGGGTGGTGGTAGTGGCGCCGCTCAACAGATGGCACTGACACTATTTTTCTTTTTTCTTTTTTTTTGAAGGGTACAAGAACGATGATTTTCCACACTTGCCGTCACGATGCATTTCGCTTCACTTTTCCATTTCATTTCGGTATTTATTTTTACATTGGGGTGCAATAGTTTTTCGGCTTTCATTTCTGTGTTCCCTTTTCCTTTTCTATTTTCACAGCGGCAGTGTGTGTGTGTGGTTAAGGGTTAAGTGATTTCAAAACAAAATATATATATATATTCTTTTTTTCTTATTTTTAAACGCTAACTGGTTGGATTTTTAACTCTGCCAAAAAGCGGTTCAAGTGCTGCCCCTCGAAACAAAGGCAGTAGCGGCAGGATGAGGCGGCGGCGGCGGCGGGACTCGATGTATTATCAGAGGAGGACTGAAGAACCATGCACGGGACGCTGGGAGTACTGCCTCAGGGGGAACAAACATGACTTACGAATATACGAGATGAACAACAACAGGTAGTAGTAGTAGTAGTAGTAGTAGTAGTAGTAGTAGTAGTAGTAGTAGTAGTAGTAGTAGTCCTCTTTCACATATTGTTGGTGCTTTTTTCTCCCCGTTTTTAATCTGCACGCGTATTCCTGCATCAATACAACCCCCCTCCCCCCAAAATCCCTCGTTTTTTAATCGTTATCGGCTATCTTGCTCCTGACAGTATCACAAGAGGCAACAGAGAACTTTGTGCGAAGATTAAACACTTATGGATATAGATGTTTGACTGCCAAAAATAAAATATGAAATTTCTATTATACAAAAAAAAAAAAAGCTTTCCTTGACAAATGTTACTTCCTGAGAGAGAGAGAGAGAGAGAGAGAGAGAGAGAGAGAGAGAGAGAGAGAGAGAGAGAGAGAGAGAGAGAGAGAGAGAGAGAGAGAGAGAGAAAGCATCTGTCAGCTCTAAGCGTCGTCTGGTTCTAATAAGTAACAGACCAAACACAGCACATGGTCACCACTTCCTCCTCTTCCTCCTTCCCCTTCTATCTCGCTCCTCCTCGTTTTCTCTCTTAATCTTCACTTCCTATTCTCACCTTGTTTCTTCCTCAATTTATCGTTTTTCCTCACTCTCCCTCTTCCTCCTTCAGTCGTTTCTCACTTTCCTTGATCCTTACTCTAAAATTTTTCATTCTTCTCTTTTCTTCCGTGTTTCATATTTTTGGTCTTTTATTCATCCTTATATTTACTCTTCCATTTTTTTTTCAATAACCACTTCCTCTTTCTCTTCTTTTCTTCCCTTTTTTGCATTTTTTAACTGTTTTTTCTCATCTATTACCTTTACTGTTCCTCTCTCCCTCTCCTTCTCTTTGTTCATCTAAGTCTCTCACTATTGGCGCTGTTAAGTGCAAATCCAGACCACATTATAAGATCTCTTCCAAGATATATAAAAAAAATGGTAAGCCATGAGAATATGAGTACCAGTGATTAAACATAATAGTGAATGTAACTTCTATTGTAACCAGATAGAAATTATGACAGTACAGGGAAATAGAGATACACTTTCACTAAATATGGAATCAATGTAATGAATGTATGTTAAAAGACTTCAAACACGGAGAAAATATATATATAAATAGAAGATAGAAAATTTCAAATATGTTGACAAGAAAAAATATCAGACCAAAATATTTTCCTTGTCAACTGAGATAAGCTTATGAATTTCCTGCCTCATATTGCTCAGTTTGCCACACAACTTGTCAGTGTTGGCAATGTAATTCTACACGGAAAAAAATGTCCTGCTAAAATTGATCACTTGCCTTGAATAAATTCCATTCATGTTCATTGAAGAGCTTTAACCGTTCCAGGATGATGAAAGTGATTCCACGTACATCACTTTTACGGCTAATATGACGGATGTTCGGTCTTTGCAACCTTCCAATGAAGTTGCCAACACGATGATTTTATCTTATTTTATTATTTTATCGACCACCACAGTAGGTGATACATTTCGACACATTCCCCTTAATACTTGCAGTTTGAGTAAAAGAATAAAAAAAAGAAACACTTTGAGTTCTTCCGGGTACATTTGCCCAATGAACATTCCTCCCTGTCAGATTTCCATCCTTTAAATAATTCCCGATTGATAAATAACGTAATGTTGTAACAGAAATGACAAGGCGAGTTTGCCGTTAGCGAGAAATAATCTAGAAGCTTTTGTAGAGATTTCCGAGGGGGGAATATATTATGGTGAAACTTACACAAGTAGAACAATATATTGGAAACAAACAAACAAATAAACTATGAGGTCAGCGAGTTTTAGAACGTTTCCACTGCGTGAAGAAAACAAGAAAAAAAGTGTTGAGGGAAGCTGAAAAGGCGATTGGATTCGGTGTTCCCAGTATGTAGTTAAGACTTGTGCCGAGGGAGCCGCTGAGAATAACTAACGCGGAGGAAAGAGCCAGCGGGTGCCACTGAAGAAAGGACAGTTTATTGGAAACCTGCGTCAGGAAATGGACGTTCCTATTCCCACAAAGACTTGGATGCCGCACTGAAAAATGACAGAAATTTGAGAGCCACGCATAACATATATTATAGTGGTTAGGTACAACTCTCCGTGAAGGATTGAAGTCAAAGGATAAACATAAGTAAATAGTGAGTTTTAAAGCATAAAAACAAATTGGTAAAAGGTTAAGAAAGTCGTCAATAGTTTCTTTCGATGCCTAGAGCATGAAATGAAAACTCCTGGCAGCCGGAAATCTATAGGAAAAATTCCCTATACTTATAAAAAAATCCTTAGATTCCTATTCTTCGCATATGTAACCACTGATGTATTCTAATTAACCCAAACCTAAGCCAACACCTGAGCTACTCTAACCTACTGAAAACTCAATGGTGCATTCTAAACAAACTTGATATGTGCTAATACCTAACCTACTCTAGTATGAATGACGTTAATAATTACAGGTATTAAATGAGTAATTCGCGACGGAAAATGTAGAAGCAAAGTCTCTCAGAATAATGTATACTTCCCACTTGTTTATTCCGTCTTCGGGTATGTAAGACTGACAACTTCTTCACCAATACCCCTGACACAAGCTCATTCCATCATCGCTAATAAACAAAAATGGAAGTGGGTGTCAAAAAGAAAAAAAAGAAACTCATTTCCTTTTCACAACGAGTTCCTTCCTGAGAGGCAAGAGTCTTCTGTCTGTTGCCTCCATTCACTGCCTCTCCCCCTCTCCCTACTCTCTCATTCCCTGACAGTCAGGCTGCATCCACCAGCCTCTCGTTGCGCCTTCCGTCCACACAGACAGCCTCATATCGTCTCCTCATAAACAGAGTGCCTCCCATCTTCCTTCCCTCACTGGCCGCCCAGACGCTCCACACCAACAACATACGGCATATTGCGGACCAAAACTGCCAGTCAGCCGCTGCCAGCCGCTCTCACCAGAATGACAATAGCTTAATTCCTCACTTATTGGCTCCACGGCAACGGCAACCACGCGTCACCTGTCCAGCCGCGCCTTTCCCACCACACGCCCCAAGGGACACGCTCTCAAGCTGCACCAACTACCAAGAGAGAATTTGTTGCTCTACGATTATTTATTGTATTACACACTCGAATCTCAGATATAAACTCGGGGTGTGTTTTTAGGTTTCCATAGAAGCGTATACCTCAAATCACTTCCAGGTTACACTCACTGAAGCAAAATAAACCGTTCTTCCATTCCCAGTTCAATAACACCTAATGATTCCTCTCTCTCTTCGCTACACACTCGCCACCACCACCATCACCACCTCCACCACCAGACGAAACTCTTCCTGCACACTCCCATCAACATAACGTAAAAATAACTCAGTGTCCTAAGTTCTGTAATCTTGGTGAGCAGCCATCACTCAAGCACCGCGTAAGAAAGACATCTCATCCCGTAATCATCCCTCTCAAGCGCATTGCAGCCCATTCCGATGCACTCCAGCAAATTTTCTCGTCTCGTTTCTCCATCCTTGTCCGGTCCCTGTCGTGGCTCGTGTCTCCGTCTCTGTGTCGCCAGTCTATCAGCTTAACTGTCCTGATATTGTCAATTATACTCGTAACACGACCCGCTGCTGTGCACTCGCTTGAAAGACACGCACATCCTGATACACGAGTGCTTTTTCTTGTTTCAGGGTTCTCTCTTGTTTCTTAACCTTTTTTATTGGTTCTGTTACAGACAGCTGCGATAGTTGAAGAGGCATTTCATATATCGTGTTTGAATACAAGGGAATTAGCGAGTTCAGTAGTTGGGTTTATGTTATTCGGTATGCTTTCAGTTTTGTGTTAAAAAAACAAAACAAAACATGGACTTCTGAGATAAAAAGGATTATCTCACTATACGAAGTTACATGCTTTACATAATGTTACTTTGTTTACTGAGGACACTCATGGTCACACTCTTCCATATTGACACATTCTTCAGCCATCTCACGCATAAAATATCTTATAACTTTTTTTATCAATACTTCTTTGAGATTCTCCTATAATATTTTTTTTGTTTGTTTAACGTTTAATTGCATTTACCCTATTGAATTTGTGTGTGTGTGTGTGTGTGTGTGTGTGTGTGTGTGTGTGTGTGTGTGTGTGTGTGTGTGTGTGTGTGTGTGTGTGTGTGTGTGTGTGTGTGACCAGGTCCATTTTTCGTGATTCATTTAATCCTCACATCGCCGATACCAAACTAATAAAAAACTCCCGCGTCACTCAGAAATTCTCAGTTATTCCATTTCTAAAACTATGATTTTACATCCATAAGGGAAGAGAGAGAGAGAGAGAGAGAGAGAGAGAGAGAGAGAGAGAGAGAGAGAGAGAGAGAGAGAGAGAGAGAGAGAGAGAGAGAGAGAGAGAAACTATCAACATCCTGTCAAGATTTATCTAACTCTCTATCTGTGTCAGCAAAGGCTCACCATCGCACTGAGTCACAATTGGCGGTGGTGTCACATTCAGTGCTACAATGGCGTGGGATGTGAGTGTGCCAAATAAGACTTTCTACAGACATTCCCTCACTTAACTTCCGAAACACGCGAGATTTTACCACCGACCAAAACTACATAAATAACACAATGACCAGCAAAAGTAACTAACAAGTGTCGGTTCTAATGATCCATCAAAACTATTCTCCTCTTACTGTGCTCGTAAAACCATTAGTACGTCCGTAATAAAGACGTCTGGGGCGTCACCTAATGCTGAAAGTCATTTGGGTCACGCAGCAGGCTTAACGTGTACAGTAGGGACAGGGAGGGACAGAGGGAGGTAGAACGCTTGCCACTTTCGTCAACAAAATGAAAAGTAAACACGATATTCCGCCTTAAGGTGTCGCTAAGTTACGGCGTACCTATCAGGAAAATTGACTTTCTATACGAGGAGAGGAAGCAATATGGTGCAGGCTCCCTTACTCTACTACAGACGTGGCCGCGGCAGCAACGTTAATATCGCGGCCCCAAGACTACTACTACTACCTGTGCTTCAACTGTCAAGGAGCCTGTGAGGGATCAGAGGGCACGCTGACCCCTTCTCTATGAAAGGTTCTTAAAAGGCAGAAAAATACAACCCAGTTTCGAATAGGAAGGGGGAAAGAAAGAAAAGATTTAGACAAGTATTCTCCATGCAAGAGGTGAAGGAGGGTATGGAGAAACGATTCCACCTGTATTGCTAAGGTTGAAGGATTGCTGTAGGTCTCTGAGAAAAATATTAGAGAGATTTATCTTACACAACATTACACACATAAACGAGTAACTAATCACAAAATAAAAAGATCTGATTTATGTCTGAAAAGTGACAGTTAAATGCGAGTGATTAGAGATAACATTATGCACGAAAATCAATACACAAATCAATGATGTAATGACGTTTTATTCACTTGAGAGGCGACGCGCAAAACACATTACTGACAAGGAAAAAAACAAACATGTACATTTCAAACACAGATCAGAAAAGCAACGCAGAGTGATACTAGCAACTCGTTAAAAAAATAACACCAATTACAAATGCAAGTTGAAAAAAAAAAGTTACAAAAGAGCGTCGAATGGAACTCGGGCCATAAAGCCGCGGAAGGTTACATAATGTCATGCAAATCGCGGCCCCATTATTCAGCTTGGCCTAAGTGGATGCTATTGACGCCGTGTACTCATCATCACAACACGGACCAAAGAACACCAGTAAATTGTTGGTTCAAAACAAACATAATACTACATTGAACGCGTAATAGGATTAAATTCGTCCTCTTGTAAAAAACCATCAACAAACAGCGCCAGTCAGCCCACCAGCACTGCAGTGTGTTAATGCACGCTTCTCGCAGATCTGTCTACCCCCGAATTGTGCCTCTGATGATGGTAATGATGACGGCGATGATGATGATGATGATGGCTTTTATGGCGAAAATGTTGATGATGTTAAAGGTAGTGGTGGTGGTAGTAGTAGTAGCAGTAGTAGTAGTAGCAGTAGTAGTAGTAGTAGTAGTAGTAGTAGTAGTAGTAGTAGTAGTAGTAGTAGTAGTAGTAGTAGTAGGATAATGGGAAAAAAAACAACC
The DNA here is from genome assembly GCA_020233015.1 of Callinectes sapidus. Classification (NCBI taxonomy): domain Eukaryota; kingdom Metazoa; phylum Arthropoda; class Malacostraca; order Decapoda; family Portunidae; genus Callinectes; species Callinectes sapidus. The sequence continues at coordinate 1,947,611 of CM035204.1, forward strand.
ATTAATACCACAACGATCATTAACATTAACATCAAAATCAACACCACCATCAATTATTCTACTTCCACAGTCACCACCACCACCACCACCACCACCACCACAGCATGCTACCAACACCAACAACAACTTCCACGTAAACACTAGAATGTTCAAGGCAGCAGAGCCATTCTCACAGGATCTTCCACCACCACCACCACCACCACCACCACGATAAACACCACAAGACCCCACAGGAGACCACACACTTTGCTGAGCTCTTAAGGGTCTTCAGCAAGGAGTGTATTTGGAGATGAGCTTTGTTGGGAGTCACACGCCACTCACTCGACGACAAATCCTGAGCAAGTTTCGGGAACATTCTAGTCGTTTATGTTAAATACTACGAAAGGCTCACCAGACTTCAAAGTTTCCCGTTTCCTCCACCTGGAAGCAAAGACTACTTGGAGAAACGGAAAGGCAAAACAAGCCCTCTGTCGTTTAGTTATAGACTTTAGAATAACTCGTACCTCTCTAATAGTTTTTCTTTTTATCTTTAATAATTTGGGCATTTGTTATCAATGAGGGGTGTTTTTATCTTTACAACATTTCTTCCCCCAGTCTACATCAAACAAACCAAAATTTTCCCTACCCAGCTTGGAATTAGAACAGAGAACTGCTTAGTTAAGAGACAAACCAAGCCATTACTCCACCCAACCCGTTAGTCAAGTACACAACGGCAATGAAAGTAAACTGCATCACCTCTAAAGCAGCAGCTATAGACATTAAATCACAGCAACAGGTTGGCTTTTATTTATATATCTTGACCATTATAGGGAAAAAAGGTACGAGAACAATAAGACTTGGGAGTTGTGAGTAGCACAGGACATTGGGAGGTTATACTGTCTGCCCCGTATCTTAGACCTTCAGAGTTTATACATAGGTGGTGCTCTGAGGGCCTTGAGATCCAATAACATAAGGGTTCGAATCCTGGCCACGGTCCGAAAGGGAGATTGGGCATCCACTCAGGGTAACGGTTTCCAAATGGGTGAGCGTTCATATAGGAGGTCTCCATTAGGTGGTCTTCTTTAGTGCATAAATTCCCGTAAGAGGCCCACATTGTACAAAAGAACACCATACCAACCTCTTCCTGCCGCAACACATTCCAGAAACAAAGGGAGGAGGGAAACACACAGCAGAGTACTTGAATCTGCACTTGCTCTAAGACATGTTTATCTTCACGTCTTGGATGCTTAGAGTCAGTACAGTGGCGTACCAATCTCGTCTCTCGGAACACCTCCAGGAATAAAGGAGCACCGCGTTATCCGGTATGGTACAGATAGCAGCAGTCCAAGGCGTTCGTTTCAGTGGAGTTGGCTGCCACCTGTCAGAGCAGATACAGACCAAGGCCGCAGGATCAGCAGCCAGCGGCGATAACAGCTCGCCTCACCGTCACTACCACCACAAACACCACTGTCACCACTATCACCTCCACTATCAAGACTAGATATAGGAACAATGATAAAAATTGAAGTGTAAATATTAATATACAAATGAAACCGAAGGCGAATGTGACATCCATCATGTGTTTCTACATTCGCAGCTACTCTGATATTAAAACGTTTCTTACCGTTCTGAAGCTTGATACATAAAATAGAAGAAACTATTCACAGGGACTGGGCACATGTAGGTCTGACGGTCTCTAGCAGCTTCCCTGATTTTCTTATGTTCTTACGTAACATATCCGGGAAGGAGGAAAACAACCATCGAAAAAATAGTCAGTAAGGGGAAAAAAAAATGGACAAGAAGTAAAATTAAAGGGAGAAAATTCGAGCTGGAAATGGCAAGGAAAGAAAATAATAATTAAACCTTTCGTAGAACCAGTGAATCAAGAAATGATGAAATGATTACGACACGATGATGGACCACGTATCTAAATATGGACCATCTACACCATCATCTCTTGACACACACTTGGGCTCCAGTGCACCTGCGTTACACATATCATCACGCAACACTGTTCTCTTACTAGCAGCTCAACACCCTAACATGCGGACGGGTAATTTGACTCTACGCGCCCCATGAAAGGATAGAGGGTACGTAACACCTGCTGACGAGGGCGTGCGTGCCGAGGAGTGTGAAAGTGGTCACGCCATGTACAAGTAGCTATACTCTCTCTCTCTCTCTCTCTCTCTCTCTCTCTCTCTCTCTCTCTCTCTCTCTCTCTCTCTCTTTCTCTCTCTCTCGTTCTGAATATCACCAATGATTTTCAATAACCCTATCGTTCTTTTTCTTCATTCTCGTTACATGCTTTTTATTGTCTATGTCTGATGTCTGGCTTTCCATATATTGTGTGCGTGTGTGTGTGTGTGTGTGTGTGTGTGTGTGTGTGTGTGTGTGTGTGTGTGTGTGTGTGTCACTGCGGCGCCAAGGAAACCCCGACAACAGAGAGGCGGCAAGGAAGGTCGCTGAGGCTGGCTGGAGTGAGGCTGTAGCGAGGTGGTCGATGGGAGGCGGAAGACGCAATTATTGATTCAGTGGGGAGGCGTTTCTCCATCTTGACGAGGAGCAGCGAGCCAGGGAATCCTCCTCCACCACTAAGACAAGAGACTGACTGACTGACACACAAGTAGGACCCCACTCTGCTTCCCATCACTAGCTTCACTCACTTGTGTTTCTGGGAATGCCACTGCTATTTCCACTCTTGTTGTCTCTTCACCTTCACAATGACAAGGCCACGTTCTTCCTTAATGCATAAAAGTGGTTATTTTCTTATTTCGTCAACATGCGATCATTTTAATGTCACGGCGATTTGCGGAGTGGTTTTGTATGATGTCTTTGTTCCTGCATCATCATCTCTCTCACAGCCTCGCCTCAATGCCAAGATGACTTAGATGTAAACCACTAAGTTATCTATTACGTAAAATATGATCTATGTGTTGTTAAAAAGCAGTACTGAATCATTGAAATAAAAATCAGATTCTTTCTATAACTGCGAAAAATAGAATGATAAATCGTCACTGTTATAGATAATGGCAAGCTAGACTGAAAATGAAAGCAAAAGTTAATTTCAGCTTTATATATTTTATTAATTTACTGAGCCGCGTTTACCACGATTATTTTCAAATTCCAGTGGAAGTCTGGCCAATATGTATGATGAGGTGAAGAGACGCACACAAAATTGAAATCTATTTGTATAATTCCTCCAAAACTACACGAAAATAATCTCTATAAAGAGTTGTCATACCTAACATTCTTCTGTCAATTCTAAAATTCTACAATGCTGCAAAACATATAGTATACTTCCTCTTGCCTCACACACACACACACACACACACACACACACACACACACACACACACACACACACACACACACACACACACACACACATCAAGATCATGGTTATCGTCCTCCATCAACAACAGATGCACTCACCACAGAAAACGTTCGCATACTATTTACGGAATTTTCTAAACCCTCACCTCTCTGATCACCTTCATGTAGCAATGCAGTAAACAGTTCCCCCCCATAACACGGCCAACAAACACTTACCACGGAGGGAGGCGGACAACAACATCAACAACTCTCGCGGTGCTGAAGTGTCAGGAATCATTTACGTACCTGATGAAAAAGAGAAAAGAACATAATCAGAATTTTGTTTATGAATATTAATGAGAAGCACGTAGAAGAGACAGTGCGATATTACTATGGCAAAGATACAAATATTTCATCTTAATTCAATGGTTTTTGTTCAAATTAATCTTTCATGGTGACTGAGAGGAAAATAAAGGACTTTTGCAAAATGAGAGAGAGAGAGAGAGAGAGAGAGAGAGAGAGAGAGAGAGAGAGAGAGAGAGAGAGAGAGAGAGAGAGAGAGAGAGAGAGAGAGAGAGTAAACAGACAGACAAAAAGAGACATATAACCCAATAAATAAACACAAAAAGACACACACACACACACACACACACACACACACACACACACACACACACACACACACACACACACACACACACACATCAAAATAACAAAAGCAGCAAGAAGAGCCGATCTCAAGCTTATTTCCTGAGTATTTTTGTCCTGATTGATTGTCCTAAAGCTCTGTGTGTGTGTGTGTGTGTGTGTGTGTGTGTGTGTGTGTGTGTGACAGCTCGGTAAATAGCTCAAGGAACATGTTAAAAGTCTCTGATAGCAATTCAAGTAAACATGTGTCGAGCGGCTGTTGGCAGGTGGAAGGCGAGGTGGAGATAAACACACCATACCGGAAGACTGAGCCGACAGCCAATACTAGGAAGGCGGCAGGGCAGGTGTTTGTTTACACGCACAGCTGTTCCTTCCGCCACCGTCACCACAGCGGTAAAGCGGAAAAAAAGGAGGGAAGGGGGGGGGGGGTTGGCACTTTCTCTGTTACTGTGATAAGCAATAGAGTTGAGATTTTGTAGTGGGAATGACAAAATTTTCTGACATTTCATTGTTCTCTCTGCTGAATTAAAAAAAATAAATAAATAAATAAAAATCAGAAAGAGAGAGAAGATACCTTTACTACAACAAACAATCCATGATCACTCACCATCACAAACAGAAAACCCTTCACCATCCCATTTTTGTCGAATAAGAAACAAAACCATCAACTGAATTACAAAAAAAAAATATATCACAAAGAAAGAGAAGACACCTTTACCACAACCAACAATCCATCCATGATCACTCACCATCACAAACAGAGAACCCTTCACCATCACCACCCAAGGATCCTTCACCATAGCGATTTTTGTCGAGTACGTAACAAAACCATCAGCTGAATTACAAAAAACATATATACATTCCCTCCCCTGCCAGGTGGTATACAGAAAAGCAATCCTTGGTGTTCCATTTGCAAATCCTTCCCTCACACCTGGAAGCTTACTTAGATATTCGTCACCTGTAGGAGGAGGAGGAGGAGGAGGAGGAGGAGGAGGAGGAGGGCAAAGGGGACAAGGAGGACGAGGAGGAGGAGGAGGAGGGCGAAGGGGACAAGGAGGACAAGGAGGACAAGGAGGAGGAGGAGGAGGAGGCCGAGAAAGAGAAGGGCAACGAGGAGGAGGAGGAGGACAATGAGGACAAGATCGAAGAGGAGGAAGGGGAGGAAAACTACAAAAAAGAAGCAAAAAATGAGAAGAGCAATGTGGAAAGTGATGGTCATAAAAAAAAGAGACAAATTGATAAAGGAAGTTGAAAATGCAATAGAAAAATGAAATGATTCTGTTTCAGTGAACGCACAGAGAGAGAGAGAACCATTCCAGCAAGTTATGAGCATTTTATTGATGTCATGGATATTTGCATTGAAAGAAACCCGTGAAAGCAATACTCAAAGGATTATTACTTTTGAGAGAGAGAGTAATATGCAGTAAATTCAATTGTAGGTGTGAACAAAGCAATAGCATAACTACAATGACAATATCTAAAGGTAATAGTAGTAACAACAATAACAACGACAACAGCAACTTCGACAAAACGACAAAAAAAAAAAAAAAAAAAAAATACTGTTACAACACTCAAGCTAATGTCAAATGATAAGCAATTGAATGAAATAACAATGTGTGTGTGTGTGTGTGTGTGTGTGTGTGTGTGTGTGTGTGTGTGTGTGTGTGTGTGTGCATGGGAGAGATAAGGAACCAAATTTTTCCATCAGTACCAAAAAAAAAAAAAAAGGAAAAAAAAAGATGTAAAAAATAGATGAATAATAATAATAATAAACGTGCCATGAAGATCTACAAACATCTACTGAACTGAGACACCTCACTCCTCTATTTCTCATCTGTGCAACACCTGTCCACACTCCACTACCCCTACCACACTTTTTCTTTTAAACAATCTGGTCTTTTTATGGGAATTTATGGGCTAAAGAAGACCACCTAATGGAGACCTCCTATCTGAAAGTCCACCCACTTGGAAACCGTTACCCCGAGTGGACGCCCAATCTCCACTCAGACCGTAGCCAGGATTCGAACCCGTGCGCTCGGGGATCTCAAGGCCTCCAGAGCACATCAATATCTCACCTCTGCCACACCTGCCACATACCACCTCACACCATCCAGTCTACCACACTCACCACTTCCCTTCCACACTCCCGCATGTCTGGTCCGTATTCAGAGACACTCCGCTCTCTCACCACTACTATTTTTCAAGGCCACAGAGATACAAGCCGGATATCTGAGGGTGTTTCTCCAGTCAATTATATGGTAACCTTGTTCATTTGTCACTGAAACCATAAATAAAAACACCCTTGAAAACT
>CM035204.1:2203202-2215702 GCA_020233015.1 Callinectes sapidus
GAGAGAGAGAGAGAGAGAGAGAGAGAGAGAGAGAGAGAGAGAGAGAGAGTATTAACTGCTGATCACCTAGCCAGCCTTTTTCCTACGGAGTGAGCTCAGAGTTCATAGACCGATCTTCGGGCAGGACTGAAACCACATCACACACTACACACCGGGACAGCGAGGCCACAACCCCTCGAGTTACATCCCGTACCTACTTGCTGCTGCTGTGTGGGTGAACAGGGGCTAGATACATATTAAGAGGCTTGCCCATTTGCCTCGCCGCGCCCGGGACTGGAACCTGGCCCCTCTTGATTGTGAGCCGAGCGTACTAACCACTACACTACGCTGTGTGTGTGTGTGTGTGTGTGTGTGTGTGTGTGTGTGTGTGTGTGTGTGTGTGTGTGTTTCAACGTCGAGCCAGCCTGTCAGTCAGCCAGAGAGACAAAAACGAAAAACACAGACACACACACACAAAAAAAAAAAAAAAAAAAAAAAAAAACTAGCAAATCACACAACTTTCCAGGATCCACTTGGATATGCTTCAAGAAAACATTATCTCTCAAACGTCTCATTTTATAAAGTTCATGTATTGTTAAAGGCAGCAGGGAGGAAAATAGTCAAAATTTACCAGTGCATTATGGGAAACTCTTGGTGGAGGAAAAATGTGAAGGAACTCATTAAAACTTTGCCTTTGGGGAGGAGGAGGAGGAAGAGGAGGAGAGGAGAAGGAAGAGGAGGAGGGGCAGGAAGAGGTGGTTAAGCTACTCCCAATATAACTTGTGCACGGATCTCGCGAGTGTTATTAACATCCCGCCACGCCTGATGCGATTAAACTTGACCATAAAACTACTGGTCTTCCTTCTCCTTCTCGAGTGGGGGTGGATTGAAGCGCGGTGGGTAACCAAGTGGCGGAGTAAATACATGAAACCTCTAACTTGTCTCCAATGTAAGGGAAATGCATGTTACTCTACTATTATATGGTTAAATTATTCACACCTTCAAAAGTATCAGTTTAATTACGGATGTCGTTACAGGATCAGGTTAACTCCTTCAGAAATGGGCCACATTTTCCCCGCAAGTTTTGGTTATGACTGACATTTTATTAACATTAGGAAGGTTCCATGGAAGTCAGAAAATTAATGGCCAGAGTATGTATTATTTTATTCCCCAGTGAGTTTCTGAAGGTGTAGAAAATCATCAAATAATAAGCAGAATAAACTAAATGGGTTAAGCTTGTTTATGCTTTGTATTGCAAGGGAATTTTTTAATCTCTTCGTTATTCAAGCAGTGCAGTTATGCCTTTATATACTCTGTTATGACTAGAATCATTTGTGTGGATTTCGGGAATCGTACTTTCTTAGTAGGAAGTTGGTTTAAAGGCGCCGTCATACTAATACAAACAAATGAATTGTCTTTTTATTTTAAAAGGAGAAAAAGCCAATTTAGTAAAGGCGATGATCGAATGGGAACGGATGAAGTTTTTGCTCGCTTCGCTTTTCTAAACTTTAAACACACTAAAAATGCTTCAACTCTACAATTATCAGAGCTACTCTTTCTTTACTTATTTTTTTCTACATAGGCTTCTTCAACAGTATAACAAATGGTCTAATAGTAAAGACATTTGCAATTTTTTTTAGTAGAATCGTTTGAAGTAACTCACATGAAACAGCAAGATCTCATTGACAAAGTCCATTTTACCTTGCGTTCTTTTCTTTTAGAGACAAGAGAGACAAGTGACAGTAGACAAAGTTAATAACTAATGTGAGTTGTAAACAATGATTTTTCCTCAGTTGCACAAGAAAAATACAATAAGTAGCATTTTTCCACATCCATTTTTCCAATTTCTTTAACTTCCCTCTATTAACCGAGACAAAAGTTGTATGTGTTTTCCTCTTTAGCTACATTTTCGCAAATTTTCCACGAGATGATGTGTTGGCGACGGAAAAACAAAACAAGGATCAGGAGAGGGAAGAGGTCGAAAAATGGAGCGGTATGCACGTGTGGTATAAAACTGTTTCGATTGCGTGTTTTGTACTTCACTTTTATTCGAGTTGGGGTACAAAAGAAAAAAAAGAAAAAAAAAAGTTCAAGTAGCTTTTTTTGTCCTTTTTTTACCTTGATAACCTGACAAAAGTATTCACCAAGTCTTGTAAATAGTTTGTCTTTTGTAGATCAGAAATAAAAAAAATGATGGGTTGGAAAAAATGTCAATTGATAGGAAGTGAAAGCGATAATAATCCCTATCTTTTCTTACTACTATGATGTTGCTATGACGCGCTGTGAGTACCTGTGCCAGATCTGGTTATGATCATATCTACAATTGTGATTCTTTTCTGTCTGTAATTGAACGAATCTGTATATATTTTTTTTATCTGCTTGTTCTCTCTCTCTCTCTCTCTCTCTCTCTCTCTCTCTCTCTCTCTCTCTCTCTCTCTCTCTCTCTCTCTCTCAATGGTAAATACATACATACACTTGGAAGAGCAGAGCAAAAAATCCTAACAACAATATTCAGTTTTCTTTCCGCGTGTCATCACAGTACGACCTACTTTTCTGTAAGTAAGGAGACTGTAATTACGCTATCAGACTTCACGGGTTCAAAAACGTAACGTCAATAACAAGTTGAGAAACACAAGTCTAGGTTTATTCACTGACAAGTAGAAAGTCTAATGGTAAGTCAGTCATGTCAGTAAGAGTGAAAAGAAAATATCACAGAATGAGGAATAAGTTCGTGGTTAAATCATGACTTCCGCAAAGAAGGCACAAAGTCGGTGGCTCGCGCGGGGAGTCAAGTGATAACAAGTAAGGCGTTGACTTCACACAGCGGTAGGTGAAAACCATGGGAAGGCAGGATGGAATATTCTAACACGAGGAGGAATTAACCAATGGAGAACAAGAGTGGGAATGTACAATGTCAGAATAGCAGCAATAAGTTAACAGAGAAAGGGGGAAGAGAGTGAAGAGAAGGAATATGTTCGATCCTCCAATGGAACAAATAACAGCCCTTCATACTTCTGTGAAATGTCAGTCCCCATTCTCATAAAAAAAAAAACCCGCATTTTCTGCTTATTCAACATTTTTTTCTTTTTACCCAGAACTGCTGATCTCTTTCTTAAATCTACTTTAGTTGTGCTTACATTCAATACCACGAGTCTCAAACATATGCATCACTGTGATAACTTCATACAATTCTCTTTGCATATTCACAAACAGTCTCAATATTTTGTTGGTTGGTGTGTAGTAATAACAGGATATGTGATGTTTGATACAAATACAAAAGAACTCCGGGAAAAGACTAAGGCAAAAAGACATAGTATACCATCAGTGGCCAACAAAGTGACTTCCTTACCTAAGATTGGTTTAAACAGGGCGGGGAAAACGAACAAAGACGCAAATAAAAACAGCACGAGAAGCACAAATCATGATAATAATAATTATGATGATAATAATAATAATAATAATAATAATAATAATAATAATAATAATAATAATAATAATAATAATAATAATAATAATGGCAATGATAATATTTGCTTAATCAGTACACCATAACAATCACATCATCCTACATCCATTCGTCCTTTCAAAGTATAAACAGTAAGTACAAACAGATGCGTCTAAAAACAAGTAAATTGATGCCACTTAGTGTACCCACTGGAGAGATTGTTTTACTTGCATTAAGGATATTACGGCTGTTAACATTAAGCTGACGTTATATCAACACACAATGGCTGCCAATTAAATGCTTCATTAGGGGGAATGAAGTGTTTACTTGATAACAAACCATTATTATCACAGACCATTTATTATCATAACGTTTCAAGACAACACTTTTCCATGTTCTGACAAAAGGGAAATGTTAGAAAATATTCAGGTTCAGGTAAGAATTGTCCCTGGCGACCAGAGTCTTCAGAAGGTTGGATCTTGCCAATGTCTGCCACCCAAACACTTCAGAAGACTTTACTTTAAATAAAAAAAAAATAGATAAAAAAGCCTGCCCTGGATCTTGAGTTCCCATACACTTAAGATATCTCTCCCTGATTTTCTGCTAACTCTTTTGACCTGTAAGGGGATTGGCAAAATTAGTGGGCTTTTTTATTTCCATTGTTTTTATTGCCCTTGGCCAGCTTCCCTTTCTTACTTCAAAACGTCTTTAGGTGTCTGAAGATAGAAACAGTTGTGTGGGAGTCTGCTGTCTTCAGGTGCCACTTCATAACTCGCTCACAGTACCTTGAGAGACGCTGCTAGATGCGATACATATATCATTATATATGCGAACATAACTCAGTTTAGATTAGTACTCAGCAATTGATACACATTACACTCTATCATTGCGAGATATTTCAGACATAAATAATGTTGCCTAATTAAGACATATTCAAAACAATGGATGAAGTTATTTTCCCGAAACAAAAGTCACTCAATGTCACACGCAAAGGTGACGCTTATATAGCATCACACACCACACTTTTCCATTGAATAAATTACATCAGGATCGATCACATTGCTCCAGAAAACCTTTGTCTGTCACTCTTTGCTTCTCCTGCGCTCTCTCCCAAATTCATCACCAAAGATCACTTCGAAATTATCAAAATTCGTTTTTGTTAGAATAAGTGTAAAGAATTGTACTGCATTAATAACTTCGTACTTTACTTATAACTTTGTATACGAAAAATATAGTCTAAAACTTAATGAAATCCTTTGATAATACTTGTAATTATAATTAATCTAATGATGCGTTATTGAAAGTTAAGAACCTTAGGAGCTCAATACGAGAACTTGCCACGGTGGCCTCACACCACTCACTCGTACATTGGAGGCGAGCAGCGTAGTATAACCAGAGATGCTTCAACGCAACCTAACACATAGGACAGACTTTAAAGCATCATCACATGAGTAACACGACAGACAGCATGTACGAAATCTGGTTGAGTTTTCTGAAGTACTTTGTGCTTTCATTTGGACAGTTTTCAAAGGCTACACACATCACTGGTTTGGTTTAAAGAGGGTTTTCCACACTGATAGTGTGGAATTCTTGTTAACCTTTTACTCTTTGCATTAAAAGTGGTCTTCAGAACCCCAGTAACTTTTCACCAGAGCCTGTGTGGAGTAGTAGGAGTGCTGCACTGGAATATCTAAACATAACATCCTTAATGGCATGGGCAGAGAGGCAATGGAATGGTGGGATGAGCAGCAGCGCCCGTGCGTCCTCGTGGGGCCTCGAGGGACTGGGTTGGAAGGGAAATTAATGGACCGTCAATAAGTTTCTGGAGGAACTAAATGTCATCAACATTCTTTAAATTACACTTTGAAAAAAGAAATCAATATTTAATTGCTGAACTTTAACTTGCACGATTATTCTAATGACGAAAAGTTTCCCCTCTTGGCCTTAATTCACAGCTCCTCTCTTATTAATACTGCCGCCGCCTGCCTCTCCTCCAGCTATAAACACCCGCCATAAACAAGGACAATATGATAAACCACCACTCGTAAATCACAACACAAAAGCCTCATGAAACGAGCAGCAGCAGCAGCAGCAGCAGCAACTCGTAAAAACAACACAAGGAGGAGCCACGCGCCGCGCACCTCACAACACGACACAAACGTCACCACTCGCCAAGCTGATCTCATAAAACTTCGCCCCTTCTCCACAGCGTCACTTTACGTATATTTATTCCATTGACACTGTTTTAAGACTTAATCTGGGGAGCTTTTCCGGTGTTGTGCAGCGCGATTTGTTCTCGTATAAGCGTGTTTTCTGAGGCCCTCCTCCCTGGTGCCTCTTGAATCACGTTCCCCGAGGAGGAGGCCAGGCCATCAGTGTGCTGGGTCACGGCTCCTCGCTTGCACAACATCAGGGAAGCTTCGCCAGGCAATGTCGTCATGGCTATTTTGTTTTCTCCCTCTCCTGGGCTCCCCCGTAAACCTGGCCACGCAGATAGAGATAGATTGCTAAAATGGTACGCGCACGCACACGCACCAACAACACCACTCACACCCACACACACTAAAACACCCACCCACTCACACACACACACACACACACACACACACACACCCACACAAATATATAAGTAGATAAACAGATAGATAGGTAGATAAAAAGATAGCTTTATTGACCACAGCAGTTCATGAACCCAATATACAACTTCAATATCAGTGTAGTTAAAAAAATAAAAATAAATAAATAAATTAGGTGCACGCTGGCAAACCATACATAACATTGTAATATAGTACATGTGGCAATATTACATAAATCACACTCCCCCAGAATGCAACGCTCTATTCTACAGGTCAGATCTGGAACAAACTGATCTGAAAGTACCTGTTCCATATGAGTGAACTGATAGCTGTGTCTCATATGTTGGGTTAGCTTACACTGTTCCACCGCACCTCACCACATACCTACACGTTCTTCCAAGTCTAAGCGATCTCGACCTCTCCTATTTCACCTCCCAGTCTCCCATATTAAACAGTGTCCACCTGTCCTAAGCTGTGTAAGTAGGGTTTCTCTCCTTATACGTCACTCTCTCTAAGAATTCAATTAAGAAATCAATAACTATGGTTTTAGATCTTTTATATGTTCATAAGATCACTAACCTTCCGTACCTAAAATCTTACTTAATATTCAATCAGTATTAGTATCCACATTCATATTTAAACTCACTACAGAGGTCAGTGGGTCGTCATTGTAAGCTGATCTTTCTTGCTAAATATTCCGAAAGAAGTTATGGTGGATACAGTTGTTCATTACTTCTAGGGGCGAGAAACCACATTCCACATAACGTACATCATTACATATACATTTTTTTCCTATCTTTAAATATTTTTAGCACCAACTAAAAAGTTTAGCCATGGGTTTTAAATCAGCACCAAAACACACACACACACACACCCTTCCCCCCCCCCACACACACACGCACACACAGTCAGAATGATAGTAAGATGACGTGTATAGACAGTTTTCATCATTCGCTCACTCTTATAAAGGTATCAAGGGTATAATTCTTTGCTTAATCATTACTTTCACGCTTGTTTCCCCATCAGCGCAGGTGAAGTTCGTCTGCAAACTGTTGAAGTCAAAGAAACGTGCTCCACCTACACTTAGTTCATAATGTAAGGAAAGAAGATGCTAAAATTGGTACGAAAAATTAATGAGTTCACCCAAATTATGGTTAAAAATATAAATTGAAGAGAGAGAGAGAGAGAGAGAGAGAGAGAGAGAGAGAGAGAGAGAGAGAGAGAGAGAGAGAGAGAGAGAGAGAGAGAGAGAGAGAGACACGGGGGCGAAAAATTTATATTGGTGTGTTGCTGATTAGAGGAATATTAGGTCGCTTGGTCCTCCCATGTTGTTTTAGAAATTGTTTTTCTTTGATCGATTTTTTTTATCTATTTCCTTCAGTAATATTTTATTTACACCAGTTTTTCTGCTTTCATATTCTACATTTATCTATTTCCTTTTTCTTTCTTTTGTTTTTCTCTTTTCTCAATATGATACGTATTTCTATGGACAATTAAACCTAACCTAACCTAACCTAACCTGAAGAAATTATGTTTATATCTATTTCATGAAAAAAAATGAAGACCACAAGAATTCACGAAAATTAATACAAATTTTAAGAGTCTATCCTAGTAGTAGTAGTAGTAGTAGTAGTAGTAGTAGTAGTAGTAGTAGTAGTAGTAGTAGTAGTAGTAGTAGTAGTAGTAGTAGTAGTAGTTTATTGATAAAAATTTACGTATACAACCTACATTTCAAGGCTATAAATTACAAGAAAAAGTCTGTCCAGTATTATGCAGTGCAAGAAAATAGACTATGTAGAGAGGTAAACGGACTGTACCTATGACATTTGACATTAATTCCACAAACACTATCTATAAAGGAAACATAAACTGCACAAAGAACCAATGACAATAAAAACCAAGAACCAACCTGCCTGCATAGACACATGAAAGGGACTGAAGGGGAAAAGAACACAACAAAGACTTACGATATATCACCAGCAAACTGTGTAAGGAAAAGAGGAGAGGAATACTATAATACTCTCCCATGCCAGTGTCGCACAAGGACGCAAAAAGCTCGGACACGTCGCTAGCATTATTTTTTCGTCCCCATAAATTCTTGCTTGTAGCACCAACCGTCGCAGCGCCGGCCGAGTGCCAACACACCACCACCTTCACATCCCGTACAACTTTTCGCACCATTGTATGAGGCGAGGGTTAGGTTAGGAGGCTCATGCAGTGTCCACAAAGAACACTGAGTGGCTCATGCTTCCTCGGTGTATCTGGCCTGTCTTCTTCGTTCAGTGATCTTATTTCTGTATTCTTTCCTCATTTCTGCGTTAATGTAAGGGGATGTATTTTTCTCTGGTTTATGACCGAAGAAAGGGAGAAACGAAGAAGAAAGAGAAGGACAGTGAATCTAATGGTGATGAAGATACATTCCTGTGATAGAATTTATAACAATCTCTCTTGAATTTACAGTTAGTTTATTTCCACCTTTCCTTCTTCCTCTTTTATTGATGTACCGGTGTAAAATTCTCTTTTTGCATATGTGAAAAGAGAGAAAGAGACGAGGAAAGAGAAGAGGAATGTGAATACTGAATATGATAGTAATGATGATGAATTCAAATGATAAAAATTTATAAGCAAATGATTTCGCTCGTCTTCTATGTGATTAAGGTACATGACAAAATGGAAGAAAAGCAGTGAAGATATAGACAACGAAGAGGAGATGATGATGATGATGATGATGATAGATTCTAATGATCGGATGATAAAGGAATGATAAATTGGAACGACCACACACAAAAACCACTGAGAACAAAGAAATATGGAGGAGGAGGAGGAGGAGGAGGAGGAGGAGGAGGAGGAGGAGGAGGAGGAGGAGGAGGAGGAGGAGGAGGAGGCGGGGCGAAAGAACAAAGCAAAAAGAAGAAGAAAGGAAAGAAAGAAAGAAAGGGAAGAAAGGAAGAAGAGGAAGAAGAAGAACGGAAGAAGAAGAAGAAGAAGAAGAAGAAGAAGAAGAAGAAGAAGAAGAAGAAGAAGAAGAAGAAGAAGAAGAAGAAGAAGAAGAAGAAGAAGAAGAAGAAGAAGAAGAAGAAGAAAGAAAAAGAAGAAGAAAAAAAGAATAGGAATAGGGGAAGGAAGAGGAGGATGAGGATGAGGAGATAAATTAAGGGGGGAGATAAATAAAGATGGAAGCAGGAGTATATGATGAGAAGGGTGATGATGGGAGGAAGGAAGGAGGTGCTTTGCCGAGTGGCCAGGATACGCCCAGCGGGATGACATTAGCCGTCCCTCGTAAGTCCGCAGCGCTGTCTGAGTTCAGGGTCGTTGCTTACCAGTTGAGAGAATAGTCACGTTTTCATTTTGCTCCAACTTCACCCATTAACTGCTAATGGCTTTTGTGTTCCGCAGTGCCATAAATATCCACACCATTACGGCCGCGGTGCCATGATTCTTAAAAGGACCTCACCCATATAGAAGCGTCTGCCATCTGATCCATACCTACACAGTGCCACAGTGCCACCAACCAGCCACCGCCAGGCACCATTTAGCTGTTCATCCTTACTGAAACTTTGCTCTGCTCTCCTTCCTTTTATGTAAACAAGTACACGCAGCAGGCCTTGGAGCGAGCCAGGCCGCGGCGGAATGTGAAATATGACATCCATTTCCTCTCTCGTGTTTCCAAAGGCACAGGTCGCGGCCCACCCAGGCGAGCGGGGCGTGACAAAGCGACGGGCCACTCGTCTTGAAATGTGAATGCATTAGTAACGTGCAGGGAGTGGTAAGCAGTGTGAGGGAAACGTGGAATGTTTTTTTGATATGTATAAGTTGTTAAGGTTACAGTTATAGTACAATATAGCACAATGTGTTCTCTTATATTTTCAACACAAAAGTGCAGGGCGCTATTTAGAATTCCTCGTAACAAAGCGTGTGTTTTCTTTAGGTGCGGCGGTGTAGGGGTGCGGGGCTCGCCAGGTCGCCGCTCCGTTTGTACACCTGAGCGTTAAGGTCTTTGTCTCCTCCCGGCGCGGCAATACAAGCGAGATGAGTTTTTTCGCCAGAGGGTTAAGGCCGCGGGGAACATTAACGCATATCACATTACACTGCTTTACTCGTATTACATTTTTTACTATTTTAAGGGATTACACACACACACACACACACACACACACACACACACACACACTGTCTCGTGGCTGAGTGGTGAAGGAGCCGAGTCTGTGTTGGCCACCGAGGCTGGCATAAGTTCGAACCCCACCAGTGATTGGTCACCTCTGAGATTTTTCCCCTGACAAACGTGGCAATTACTGTGTCCCTTAGCCTGGAGGATGGGGTGTGTGGGAGACGTGTGAGGTTACAGTCTTACCCTTAAGATAGGTAATAATGAGCTCTTAGTTCGTATTAAGAAGGTAATGGCTGGTGAGTGCAGGTCAGCTCGTGATGAGGCCTTGGTGAATATACACAAATCAATTTTTGGCGACACAAACTCTTCATTTTATCAACTTTTATAAACCATTGTTGCTTTTGATAAATGATATGATGAGACAGATTTTGTCATCAGCTCCTCTGGGCAATGGAAACTTGTATATCAATTCAATAAAAAAAATAGGTAAACTAAATACATAACACGCTGAGTGAAGTAAGGTGACATGGTGAAATATTATAAGGCATAACAATCCTACAATGTCTTCATTTTGGGGGGCTTTTAGTCACATTTATTGTTTTTGTATTTCATACCATACACAAAGGCAGCTTTGTTCCAGTGTAAGTATGGCCATCAATACAAATAATCTCTTTCCGGCTTGAAAAAAAATGTATTCTTGAACACCTTGGTCCCTAATCTTTATAAATTTCACGTGAGGCTTAAGGAAGTTACGAGAGTTTTAATGCCAGTTCCGTGATTCCAGTGATAGATCAATAAGACAAACCAAACCGCTAAGAATGCAAACCACCAACATGTGTTACAGAGTCGAGGGTGACCACAAGACAACTCAAGACGGCTGTGCCCTTAAGACAAGATATACCAGTGAACTGAAGACACATGATCCACACTAGGGCTGGTTAATCCTCATTGTTGTGGAACGTCAACAGGCAACGCACATACCTGCCTCCTAGTAGTGGATAGAGCTTACGGAGAAATAACAATGCCAGGCAGATGTAAGGTAAAAAGAGGACAATGCCTTCTGGCTTCCTCTCACTGTAATACGGACAACAGTCACGATCAATGGGATAACGAATGTCTGCCGCATCTGCAGCACATATGTTGCACCTGTGTTGATTGGCGAGTGGTGGGGATTCATGGCAGCGTGTGGGAGGGGACACAGATGGTGGAGCCCCGCGCTGAATGTACTCCATCACTGTGGGGTAAGCGGCTGTATTAGAGGTATTATGTGGCATACGTGCTTACGACCCGAGGTTTACGTCAGCGGGGGGATCTGCTAAACTACTTAAACGGAGACAGAAGTAAGATAAATTCGCTAATGGAACTGTACAAAGAAACAAAAATAAACATACATAAAGGCATGAAGCAAAACTCTCTTCTTGTAGTATCAATATAACGAAATGGCGATACTAAACGGTGAAAAAAAAAGATAAAAAGAGCAAGACAGGCTTAATGGGAACAAACACACTAATGGATGCCACAGTATCCCTGACTTGAGGAATAAAACAAAACTATGACGGGTGTTAAGCCCTTAATGCCCGTACGAGGAAATATTGGTGATGGTATGGCGTGTCAGAAGTGGAAGTGCAGGTGTCATAAACATGTTTATCTGGTGGGGCTAATGTGGTTATAACAGCACCGCCTATAGCAGCGTGGAGGCGGTGATGGGCGTCTGCCGCTTAAGGCCGCCATAAATGTTTACAGGACATTAAGTTAACACGTGACAGCAGCGGGGGGAGGCTGGCGGAGATAAAGAGAACAAGTTTAATGAAGTGATATAATTGAAAAGGTCAACTCCGAATCTGAAGCTCCTCTTGATTTGTTGATGCTACTTTGTCGGGTGATCGATGACGAAAAAAAAGAAAAAGTGAAAAAGAAAAAAATAACGACAGGTAAACTATACAAAATCCAACAATACATAGTATCATAGAATCAAAATATGGAAATCGAGGACAAATATGAAATGTTATCAATGCAATG
The DNA here is from genome assembly GCA_020233015.1 of Callinectes sapidus. Taxonomy (NCBI): domain Eukaryota; kingdom Metazoa; phylum Arthropoda; class Malacostraca; order Decapoda; family Portunidae; genus Callinectes; species Callinectes sapidus. The sequence goes on from CM035204.1 coordinate 2,215,330, forward strand.
GAAGAAAAATAAGAAGAAAAAAGACCAGAAGTAATGTACGTTCATCAGGAAACCTACTAAGTGAAGAAAATAAAGTGCAAAGCAATGATACCCGAGAGGCAAAAAATGCAAAGGAGAGAGAGAGAGAGAGAGAGAGAGAGAGAGAGAGAGAGAGAGAGAGAGAGAGAGAGAGAGAGAGAGAGAGAGAGAGAGACACTACACAATACATATAATTCAAGACTGAAAAGAAAAACAAAAAAATTCCTCCCTTAGTCTTGAGGTAGCGTGTTCAACGAGATCCAATAAAGTAAGTAACCATGATACAGTCAGTAGTCGTGTGGGTTCAATGTGCACAGTTTGAGCGAAAGGTTAGCGGAACTTTAGGAGGAATGTG
>CM035204.1:2220702-2225702 GCA_020233015.1 Callinectes sapidus
GCAGTGAGGGAACAAAACGGTGGTGAGACTTGGAAGCAAACCGCGGCAATGACCTCATCACTGCTTGAGGACAGACTACAGCAGCTGCCTCCCATGTCTCTCGAACGTGCTCATCGGGTAGGCCAGACAAGTGATGAGCGTCCTCCAATAGTTATCGCGCACTTCACTCGCTTCTCTGCTCACGAGGAAGTGCTAAAGACTCAGTGCACGAAAATTCCGAGGTAATGGTATATTTGTTAACGAAGACTTGTGTCCATCACCGCAAGCCGAGAAGAATAGCAAGATGCCCTTATGCAAGCCAAAAGTCAAGGAAAATTGCTTTCTTCAGGCATACAAAGCTAATTAAGAAGGAGAAACCTAACTAGAACATCACTACCAGCGACAGTGCTTCAGTAGAGAATTTGGCGATACCCCCTCATGAATTAACAAGTGAAGCAGCTACTGCCAACGGTGCCTCTACTGCCGAACTACTATAATCATCTCACACCAAGGATCAATCTCTCTCTCTCTCTCTCTCTCTCTCTCTCTCTCTCTCTCTCTCTCTCTCTCTCTCTCTCTCTCTCTCTCTCTCTCCGTTGATTTTGCAAAGAACTTAATAGATCGAAGAGGCAAAATTATATCCACCTCACCAATAACTTAACTGGCGTCACGGTCCAGGCATTAAAGCTTAATTACCACTCCCACCACTGGACTGAGCTGCTCTCACCCACCTCCTCCTCCCTTCCCACGCGGCGCCGTGCTCTTGGACACACCTAGCTCGATATCCTGATGGGGCCACACGCCAGCTCCCCCCTCCCCCCCTCCTTCTTCACTTTATGGGAGCTTTGTGGCGCCAGTCTGGTTTGCCGCGCTTGGGACGACCCTACTCTCTGCTTCTCTCTTCCTCCATCCCCCCCCTCTCTCTCTCTCTCTCTCCTCGGTAGTAGTATCTGGTTAGTGGTTAGTTCATTGCTCTCTACTAGTCTTTCCTTCACTTCACTCCCGACTCTCGTTTTCTCTCGTCCATCTTCTCTCCCTCCTCTCTTTATCCCTCTCGAATATCCCAAGCGTTTCTTTTTTTGTATGCGTTTGCTGAATGGTGGGGCGATCACGCAAACTTCAAGGCGAAATCCGGTAAAGGAAGGAAGGAAGAAAGGAAGGTGGGGGGATATGGCGACCCGTGTCCTGCCGACCAGCCCTTTGCCAGACAGACAGTCTTGCCGCAACTCCCACGGCGCCTAAGTTTCCAGGCCATACTTCCAATGACGACCCCTAACCCGTATCATCCCTTTCTGCCAGATGAGGACGGCGCATTTGCCAGTGTAGTAAGGAAGCAACGTTAAGGGTCATCATTGCACCTTGTCCAGAACGAGGAGGCTGTAGTGCTGAGGGGAGAGTGGTGAGGGGACGCGGGGACGTGGGAACAGCGATGAAATGACAGGAGTGGGGAGAGTGCCAGCCAGGGCCGTAATGAGACTGGTGGTGGAATAGTGTCCAGAGCAAATGGAGGCGGATGGGAGGTGGCGGTAATGTGGAGGACTGCCAGAGAGTGTTGGGGTGGTGTGGATGGGTGTGGGTGTGGGTGGGTAGGTGGGGATGTGTCAAAGGGATGGAATAAGTGTAAGCAAGTTACATTAGTATTTTATAGTGTCATTAAATATAGCAATACTCATCTGCTATTTCTTTTAATGTTATCTTTAAATTACATTACGTCACATGTACGAAATTACGCTTGTTGAATTATTAATATTCATGAGAAAGAGTTTTTTGGAAGCAAAGGGAAATAATCTCGGTGTATAAAGAAATAGTTACTTATGTCGTGTGTGAAATGGATGTTGGTAGGGCATGCTTCCGGATTTACGTCAAACAAACAAGTCGCGTTATTTTCTATTATCTTCAAAGGAAACCCACGCACGCTCACGGCATAAAACAATTTGATATTTTTTTTCATCACATGCAAGGTAGCATCAGCATAAAATAAGTAAACAAAAGAACAAACGAACAATTTTTTGTTTTCTTCTTTTCTGGGAAGTGCGACATTTTCAAAAAGATTCCCAGTCCTCGGATCTTACCCTCTTCGGTAGCCATTCACGTCATTGAAGACATACTGAGTCGCGTGTCACACGTTCTCTCTTTTTCCTCTAAATATACGTGTATTTGGTTTGTGGTCAATTCAGTTTTCTCTCTGTGTGTACACGAGGTACTCATTACTGGTACATTTCACCCTTTAATACTCTCCTATTGAATCTTCTGCTTTTGAGTTGAGAAGCAATGGATCCTGAGATGTGATCTGAACCAACCAAAGGCTCATCAGTCCTAAAATAGAATGGTGGACACAAGGTAATGAAGGGTCAAAGCGTTCTAACCTTTGACGTCACTCGCGGTTCAGCAAGCTGCTCTCCTCGCCTCCCACCTCTTCATTACCTTCCGGATAAGATCTATAGAACATGTTATAAGTTTTGCTCCTGGATGATATTGATCCACTCACACAAGTAAGATTTTGAGAAATGTGTATTTTTCTAACAGTATTTCACAATGCAAAGAACATTAAATGGGGAAGCTGCTCAGTCACAATACACCTGCCCGGTTCAAACAATGGTCCACACCAAGGCATCGAGTGCGCCACTGTACCGCGTGTCTCACCTGTTGATAATGAACAGGTTTGAACTTATAACGATTGCGTCCAGCGTATGTTACTATTAGTACACTCAATTAATGCAATTTTACAAGGAAAAATATGTTTATTTACTTTTTTTATATTCTAGTTGAATATACTGATTAATGCATGCTGCCTTTAACAAGTCATACTAGTTACTATCAAGTATTTCTCATGCTTAGTGTCCGAAGTCTTAAAATGTTATTACGTCAAGTTATAAGGCAGAAACGAGACGGTCATTAGTAGATGTATCCTACGCGCGACTGAGAGGCAAAAAGGTGGTGTGCTTCAATCCATTTTTGCCAATCATATCGTGAGAGCCATTAAGTCGATATGGTTTTAATACACACATTAAATCCACAGTTTATACGCCCTTCCTTCCCTCGTAGGAGAGATTTTAGCAGTTCTGTATGGAATTATTGCAGAGATGTGAGTACGGAGCGAGCATTACACATGGACCGGCCAGTCAGGGAGAGAAGTGATGCACCAGGGGAGGCAATCTGCTGTAAAGGGTACCAGCTCATTTGACGCACTCCCATTACCTTAACAGAGAGAAAAAAAGAATAAATAAAAATAAATAAAACCAAGTATTAAGTTCCTTCGTAATGATGCCCACATTTTCATTTAGCGATATATACACAAGGTAAGTGACGTTTCTCCTCGCAACAGACGCAGAGACCGGATAATGCTTTTTTTTTCTTAATTTCTTCCTTCAAGGTCCTCGACACTCAGGCTAGATAGAGGTCGCTTTCAGACGCCGCTGTTCAGAAAGAAAACGGTTCAAGTCTACCGATCGCTTCTTCAACCCGCCCGCCCGCCCATCGTCAGCATCGATTACACCGCGGGAGGAGGAGGAGGAGGGGGTGGGTCTTGAACGTGTTTATCTAGAGCATTATGCCGCAGTATTAACTCGATTACCAGGAACCAATCAGCATAATGAAATCAGCTTCCCCGCTTGAGGTGCTGCCATGACAGGATTAGAAATGGGAGTGGTGGTGGTGGTGGTGGTGTGGTGGTGTGATGGTGGTGGGTAAGGTTGTGGGAGGGAGAGGAGACAGGGAGGGATGAGGGGGAATCTAAACACTCGTGGCTTCTTTATGACTGACTCAAAGAAGGAAAGGTTGGGCCAGAACACAGCTTTCTTTCCTGTTTCCTTCGTGACCTGTCAGATCTTTTCGCGGAATATATGCAGTGAGTTGGGTTCTTAATAACAACCTTCATATCGGCCCATTCTTTGTTCTAGTCCTGACGAAAAAGCGAAAAAAACAACAACATTTCTTAGCGATGAAAACTTAAAGAAAAGTGAAGATAAGAAAAAACGATCTACACTTTTACATTTTATATTTCAATTATCATAGCAAGTCAGTCTTTGTTCCTCGGTAGAAAAAAAATGGTGTAAAAATAAATAAATAAATAAATGAAAGAGCAAGATTAAATTTCCAGTGTCCTATTTTTTACCAGCAGTATCTCACGTGTCCATTGCACTAATTACATGTACAAAGAAGAAAGGCGAAAACAAAGTCAATTCCCTTCCCTCGCACTCTCTGAACTTTGGCGCAAGGTCTCGGATGTTTCGGCGAGTTTCAACCCTTTGTCTTCTACACTCCCAGTAACAGACAGTTCGAATATCAAAGAAAAGGCAAGGGTCAAAACTCAGCTCACCTCCCCTGGGTATATACTTGGTCAACTTTTGGCTTTAAGCATCGGATCTTCTCTTGGTTTTCTCTCGCCGCCTTCCAAATGCTGAATAACAGATACTTCAAATATCTTACCGATACCTCCCCGGAAGCCAGAAAACGTCTAACATGGCTGCAAGCTGACAAGAACAAGAATACATTTCCACGTTTCACGGAGATAGGTGAATTTTACTTTTGTCGGAGGTGAAGTGAAAATGTTTGAAGAAATTTGAAAGGTAGAAAATCGTGCAGAAGGTACAGTAGTGGGTACATTGATCCTTCTACTGTTGCATTGATTTTGTGTTCACTTGCTGACGTAAGGGAGAATGTGAAAAAAAATAATAAACGAAGGAATGGAAGGTTAATTATGATTTCTCTTGCCCACAAAGTCGTCATCCTAGTCTTCAATACTTTCACTTTCTTCACTTTAATTTCCTCCTACAGATCCTTCTACCAATGCCACGATTTTCTGTTAACTTACTAATATAAAAGAAAATGAAAAAAAAAGAAGGAATGGAAGATTAATTATGACTTCTCTCGACCACAAAACTCGTCATCTTAGTCTTCAATACTTTCACTTTTAATTTCCTCCTACAGATCCTTCTACTATTGCCATGATTTTCTGTTAACTTACTAACATAAAAATAAATGTAAAAAAAAAGAAGGAATGGAAGATTAATTATGTCTTC
>CM035204.1:2230702-2234479 GCA_020233015.1 Callinectes sapidus
ACTCTCCCCTCCCCACCCTCACCCCACTCCCCAACACACACGGATGTTTCCCCTTCATAGCGGTGTACGAGCATATCGCCCCCAATGGTACACAACTGTCTCTTTTCCTCTTTGCTTTGTGCCGTTTCATCAAAAGGTTATTTCGACGCTTGTTTTGCTGAAGGGCAATCTCCGGTGACACGGTTAATGCCCAGTGTGTTAGCTGGTCCAGGTGGAAAGCAGACTATTCAAGTTACAAAACTATTCCAGGGTAGATAAAGGAGAGAAAAAAAGAAAATAAAGGAGTAAAAAGGTTATAGAACTATTCCAGTGTAGATAAAAGAGAAAAAAGCAAATAAAGAAGAGTAAAGGTTGCAGAACTATTCCAAGGTAGATAAAGGTGAAAAAAAAGCAAATAAAAGAGAAAAAGTAGAAAAAAAGCAGATTATTTTTGTTACAAAGCTATTCCAGTGTAGATAAAGGAAAAATAAAAGCAGATAAAGGAGGAAAAAGCAGACTATTCAGGTTCGAGAACTATTCCAGTGTAGATAAAGGAAAAATAAAAGCAGATAAAGGAGGAAAAAGCAGACTATTCAGGTTACAGAACTATTCCAGTATAGATAAAGGAAAAATAAAAGCAGATAAAGGAGGAAAAAGCAGACTATTCAGGTTACAAAACTATTCCAGTATAGATAAAGGAGAGAAAGGAGAAAAAAAAGGAATATACGGTGTAGATAAAAAGAACATCCCGTCTAGTTAAAAAAAAGATTATCCGGTCTAGATTAAAAGATAAAGAGAAAAAAAAGAATACCAGGTGTAAATAAAAGAAAAAAAGGAATATCTGGTGTAGATAAAAGAATATCCGATTTAGATTAAAATAATACTCGGTGTAGTTAAAAAGATTGTCCGGTGTAAATAAATACAAGAGAAAACGGGAATATCAAAAGAATATCAAGAGAAAAAGGAGAATATCAAGAGAAAAAGGCAGAATATCAAGAGAAACAGGCGAATATCCAGATAAAAAGGAGAAAATCAAGACAAACAGGAAAATATCAAAAGAAAAAAGGAACATCAGGTGTACATAAAAAATAAATAAATAAATAAAGGAAGGAGTATTCAGTGACACAGTAATGGCAACTGTGCTGTTTGGTTGACGATAAAAGTATTCCATCAGAACTATTCCACAGTAGATCAAAATAAGTCTCTATAAAAAGTTCAACATCATTACGAGAAAGAGAGAGAGAGAAAAAAAAATATTGTACAAGTGAAATTAACTCTCGTATAAGTGGACGGTTGCAACAATACAAATAATCTCCGTCTATTCATGTCAACACCTTTCATCACCGCATGTCCTGACGCCTCGTACACACCACACGTCTATCATCGTCATGTGCTCTCTGAATTAAATGACTTTCTATTGTTTTTTCCTTACATTTTACCCTTTCAGGCTATCCTATAAGATGCCCTAACCTTTCCTCAGACATAGCAAGTTTATTATGCACACTTTCATTACTCTTTCACCGTCCATCCATCACACACACCAGGAATATCAGGTACGGTGGCATCCCAAACTATCTGCAAAGTGTGGTACGAACTGTCATCATGAATAATAATATGCTGCCTTTTCACGTAAAGCGTCGGTAGGGTTGGTAGTGATGACTTGACTCAATGTTGGTATGCCGATCTATTTCCCGAGTCATAATGTGAGGTAACCAAGCATCCCTATTGAGCAGGGCTACCAACTGTTGCCACCATAAATACCAAACGTGTCAAAATGATATTATCTATTATGTCTTACTAAAGATAGCTTTGAGAGGTTCTGTACATACTCGCATATACTCCTCATAATACGGTGCTATCCTATTCCTGCTACATCATGATTACAACAGGAATTACTGATTGTATGAACGTTAATTCCTGCTTTAATCAGAATACTGACATTGGATGAATACATTATAATAAGTATATGCAGGTTGCCTCTATAGCCGGTGTCCTGTTGCCACAGTGGGCTTCCAGACACTCCCAGTTGATTCAAAGACAACACATAACATGATATAGAATAATGAATGTGATAGAAAGATTCCCTGATGGTATAAGATGAGTTATTAAAAGTCTAGTACTATATTATATCCTCACACTGAAGATATCATAAGGATTAAATAAGTCAGAGAAAGACGGTGATGGTTTGTGTGGATCATGATTATAGCCATAGCTCTTATCTTTAGTGAAGAAAAGGTGCATTCATGAACTGAACTTAAATCATGTAAGCTGTCACACGAGAGAGAAAGAAAGAGCGAGAGAAAGAGCGAGAGCGAGAGCGAGAGAGAGAGAGAGAGAGAGAGAGAGAGAGAGAGAGAGAGAGAGAGAGAGAATATTAACCTAATCTCTTTGCACAGCTGCACAACAAACTTATTACAAGGATCCTTTTCAGAAGCTATGAAAAGAAGCAATTGTTCCCCTCAGGTAGTGTGACGGAAGCTGCAGTTTGGAAGCTGAAGGTGTCTGGGTACATGCCTGGCGGATAGGGACGAGAGAGGTGGTAGGATGAGACAGTGAGGTGAGGGAAGGGGGGAGGAGGGAAGGAGAGCAACAGGACGCGTCAGGTGTGGTAGAGGCGAAAGTGGGTCAGCGGATTCCCTGTAAAGTGTTTAGCAAGTGTGAGTGTTGTTGGTTAGAGAGGCTACAGTGGCGCGGGAGGAAAGTGGCTCGCTGTGAACTCTGGACGGTCCTTTTTTCGTGTTCTCCTCGCCATCTTTCCTTCCGTGTGTCCGTGTGGCGCTGAAGCTGCAGGACGGACACACGGGAAAGGCGGGGAGTAGTGAGGTTGTTGGGTACTAAGAAGATTAGATTAGTCTGTCCTAAGCTGCCAGGGTGGACTTTTAAACAGTACTCTCAATCACTTCCATGCTTCACCTCCACTATTTCAAAAGGCTTGATCCGAATCTATACGAGTTTTTTTGGAGGTGTGCTTAAGGTTCTAGAGGCAGAGTGACAAGATTTCTGTATTATGAATCGGAGGAACGTTCTTGGAGGTGTGAGAGCAAAGTGTTTCTGAATACGGACATTAGTCTTAGCATCCCGCCCAGATTCATGGCATACGCGTCATTTTCTCTTAGTTATGACACCTTTCATAGCTAAGACTCACTAGGACTGCTTGGTGAATGCAGACCCTGACCACCACCAACACCACTTACTTGGGCGGCCTTGGCTTCGTTCTGGAAAGTGGGAGTTGGAGATATTTTGCTGCTTAAGATAATCAGCATAAAATCTTTTAACCCCTTCAGTACCATAACGCGTTTTCATATTTATTCTGTTTACTATCTAGCGATTTTATACACCTTCAAAAATGTATGTAGGGATTAAAACAGTAGAGATTCGAGTCATTAACCTTTTGACCTCCATATACCCTTCCTAGTGGTAATGAAATCGTCTAATTATACCCAAAACTGATGAAATACTAAAGACTCCAGCCATGAATTAATCTTTTGACCTCCGTAGACCCATCCTCATGTTAATAAAATCGTCTAATCATATCCAAAACAAAAGATTATAACGCTGAAAACCATTGTGTTACCGCAGCTCTCTTTGGCCGATACGCGAAGGGTTCTAAAATCTTCTTGGCTTGAAGAGAACGAGCACCATTTACCAATAAGTATAGGAAAAGAACTTAAGTAACTGGCGAAAAAGGAAACAAAATATTATGACTAAAGCTTAGAAGACTCATGGCGAAAGGGAGGAAGGGAGAGAAAGTGAGAGGCACGAAGTTAAAATTTCCGAGCGAGAGCGAGAGCGAGAGAG
>CM035204.1:2266113-2271727 GCA_020233015.1 Callinectes sapidus
CACGGAGAGAGAGAGAGAGAGAGAGAGAGAGAGAGAGAGAGAGAGAGAGAGAGAGAGAGAGAGAGAGGGAGGTGGGGGAGGGGGAGGGGGGAATTAATGGCAGCATGAATTATGAAGCTTTTACCACGTCGACACCCTGCCTACCACGCCGCCATCACCCACCGCTACCTGTTGCTCTCAATTACGCCAACTTACACACCTGGTTGTCAAAAGGAAGTCCCAGAGGATTGAAGTATTTAAAGTGTTTATTTCGTTACTCTCGTGTGTGTGTGTGTGTGTGTGTGTGTGTGTGTGTGTGTATGTGTGTGTGTGTGTGTGTGTGTGTGTGTGTGTGTGTGTTATATTTATTTTTTGGTGAAGTGTGTCTTTATACATCAATTTCTTTAATATGTGGACCGTGGTTTAGCTTGGTTTTAATTTTCTATCCTTTATATTTTGGAGATAAATTGTATATAATGTGTTAATGAGAAAACTTTTGTCAATAAACTATCTATCTATCTATTTATCTATCTATCTACTTGTGTAAGTGTGTTAGTGTGTGTGTGTGTGTGTGTGTGTGTGAGTGTGTGCGTGTGTGTGTGCGGTTACCATCATCACTACCATCACTGCACCATCATCAATATCATTATCACCACGAGTACCATAAGTATTCCCATCATTCATACTCATTCCAATCATGACGTATTTTCTTCTATTTTCCATATTCCACTATTCCCAGCTGCACAATAAGACGTTTTCCAACCTTACGGATTTTTACTCCTTCTTTTTCACATCCAGGAAAATAAAATACCAAGAAACAATGAATACTAATGCAAATCTCTGAAGGAAAAAAAAACACGCTCTACAATTAACAGGCATAATGGAATCAGCGTCAAAACAATAGGATCCAGCGGAGGAGATTTGGATCACCCTATTGTATATGGATCGCATCGGAAAATAGGCTTAAATTCTACAAACATCTCTCTTTTCTGCCGAACGGTGAGTCCTGTAAATCCGGTAAGTTTTTTTCCCTCGTGGCTTGTAGCAGACGGGAACGGCATAGGTGGAAGGAAGAGGAGGAGGAGGAGGAGGAGGAGGTGGAGGTGGAGGTGGAGGTGGAGGAGGAGGAGGAGGAGGAAAGAAGGAAGGAAGGAAGGAAGGAAGGAAGGAAGGAAGGAAGAAAGGAAGGAAGAAAGGAAAGAAGAGGTGAAAGAAGGAAGGAAGGGTGTGGTGCAGGATGGAGAAGGAGGAAAGGTGGGCACAGACAAGGAGGAGGAGGAGGAGGAGGAGGAGGAGGAGGAGGAGGAGGAGGAGGAGGAGGAGGAGGAGGAGGAGGAGGAAGGAAGGAAAGAAGAGGTGAAAGAAGGAAGGGTGTGGTGCAGGATGGCAAGGAGGAAAGGTGGGCACAGACAAGGAGGAGGAGGAGGAGAAGGAGGAAGGAAGGAAGGAAAGAAGAGGTGAAAGAAGGAAGGAAGGGTGTAGTGCAGGATGGGGAAGGAGGAAAGGTGGGCACAGACAAGGGAAGAAAGGAAAGGTGGTGCGGTGCGGTGGTGTTGACTCAAATACGACCAGGAGGAACTGAAGAAATGAAACACTTTGTCTCTTCTTCTTCTTCTTCTTTTGGTCCGGTGAAATGCGGGATACTTTGCAGTTCATGAAAAAAAAAAATAATAAGGAAAAAGACTACCGTTGTTTTTTTTTTCTACTTTTTTTCTTTCTATCCTAATTTAGTAAAGGTCAAAACCGCCCACTGCCTCTTCCCCCCCACACACATTTATGATTCGATTCAGGCCCCGCAGCTCCCCATCGTCACAGGGCGGTGGGTGCTGCTGCTGCCCTCCTTCCCTCCCCCTCCCCTCCCCCCCCTGCGCAGGATCTTCCAAACTCCATCCAAGAATGTAAGATCAAAGGCCGTCATCAATTTTCATCAGTTTTAAATTACCCTCTCCTCGGGATGGGTTAGGGAGTGAGGGAGAGGTGAAGAGTGTGGGTTCCCGCTGCTCCACCCAACGCAAGAGGACCCAAGAGGCGGTGGTATAGAAATGTTTCCTTTTAGTTCAAACAATCAAATATAGAAAAATATGCGCTTAACATGAGAACCAAATTACAGTAGCACAGTTGGGTAATGGCTGCTGTAGTGGTGTGTTGCTATTCAATGGGATATAGCTGGTGTATAAGGAAACTCACTTATACTCGATGTCAAGAGAGTCAAGCAACACTGTCATCACCATCAGATTCATACGATAACTTTCGGATTCCAACTTATCCCATTCTCTCTCTCTCAACCAGAGGCAAAGATCTCAAAGAATTTCGTACTGCAAGGTACAAGGGCAAGATTTTTCTTTCATTGGCTAGCAGAGGAAAGCGTTGACTAATGAGGACACATCTGCATACCAAAGGATAACTGTCCGACAATAAATTAATTTGCTTTTCCTTGGGTACGAACGCTCAGCATACACTTCATTCCACTCCAGAAAATAACTTATTTATACGTATGTAATCTTCATCACCAAGAGTGCATTCTATATAATGAAAACGGCATTATATAGAATAAATGAAAGTAAAATATGCCAAAGAAAATAAAGACAAAGTGCATTTATGTAAGGGATGACGTTTTATTTGAGTTCCTAAGTAATTTTCATCTCTTTTCATATTGTGGAAAAACACACACACACACACACACACACACACACACACACACACACACACACACACACACACACACACACACACGGCGCTCTCTTCAGACACTAACAAATCTCATGAACCTTACACACTCCATACAGTGTCACACTCTCCCCCCAAAACTCAAAGCCCCTCTGAGCACCGCATGCCACCTACATGTACACTGATAAAAAAAAGGATTAATGAAACTGAAATAAAAAAATCCCCTTTTTTACCCCAGAGCATTTTTTTTTTTTAGAATTGTTCCTGTGACCTTTTGGAAATCTGCAGAATATAGGAGAGTCGTGACGGTCGAAAGGGAAACAGGAATGTGTGTCATTAATTAAACCCAATTCACGTCATGGTTGGAAAGGAGGATATTTTGTCTCAGCCACATCGAAGTCCTTTATCTGCATGTTTTTAAGTGAAGATGAAAAAGAGATAGGAAAGATGCAGAACACGATGATGATGATGATGATGAATCTCTCTCTCTCTCTCTCTCTCTCTCTCTCTCTCTCTCTCTCTCTCAAAATAAAAGCAAAAAAAGAGTTACAGAAGGAAGAAGAACAGAAAAAAAGGAGCATACGTAAAAAGAGTGAGCGCAAGAAGACGGCGAAAAACAAGACGGCAAGAAACAACAACAACAAAAACAAATTAACACGTTCCCTCGGGGTGAGCTGAGGAATAGAAGCAAACAAGCAGGCGGCTCATGAATGGCGATGCTGGGTAAGCCCTATCAAGGTCTCCAGTAAGTTCATTAAAGTATTTGAATATGAAGCTGCCATGTGATCAACACCGAGAGAGAGAGAGAGAGAGAGAGAGAGAGAGAGAGAGAGAGAGAGAGAGAGAGAGAGAGAGAGAGAGAGAGAGAGAGAGAGAGAGAGAGAGAGAGAGAGAGAAGGATGCCACTCCAGAAGATAATTTATTTATACGTATGTTATCTTCATCATCAAGAGGGCATTCTATATAATGAAAAAGGCATTATATAGATTAAATGAAAGTAAAATATGCCAAAGAAAATAAAGACAAAGTGCATTTCTGTAAGGGATGACGTTTTTATTTGAGTTCCTAAGTAATTTTCATCTCTTTTCATATTGTGGAAAACACACACACACACACTATACAAGCCATACCGCCCCCACCACCACCACTGCCACCACCACCACCATCACCACCTTTACAACCTTCCATGCGGAGTAAAAACAGAAGTGGTGGGGGGTAAGAAGAGAGAAGCACGGCAGATGAGGGTGAAGAAGGCTCGCATCTTCCCTAACGCCACTAATTAACAACTCAGGGTGACATCCAGGCCTACGGAGGGGAGTAATGGGAACAGTAAGCTCTATAACGTGAGATGAGGCGTAATGGTTACTAAGTTAGGATTAAAACAGCCCATTCACGTCCCTTTGTATATAGTTACGTTCATATCTCTTGGTTACCGTTTCTTTGTTATTTGTATTTGTCTTTGTTTCCAAGGTAGTTTAAGGTTACTGGTGTACTTTTATGGTTTATTAATTTCTTCTACTGAACTGTGTGTCTATCCATGTCTTTTCTTATTGAGTTTTATATGTGTTTGTATATCAATATGTTTGTTTGTCTCTCTCTCTCTCTCTCTCTCTGTATACATGTGAATCTGTTCGTCATGGATTTAGCTGAGTAAATAAAAAATGTGAACAGGTGGAAAGTTTAGTCAAAAGTCAAATTAATCAAATTTGAAAAGTTTTCCTTACAACGCAGTCTTTCTAGTCAAAACGTAATGACAGGACAACATTAGGCTAAAAAAGTTATTATTCAGTAAAAACAAAATCACAAAAGTAAATTCTATCAAGAACTTGTAGAAAAATAAATAATGATGCTTAAAACTAAGACTACGGACAAAAAAGAAAAATGGTAAACATGAAAATATTCCCTTTTTTATCTGACACCTACTAAACTAAACGTAAACACGCGTGGGGAAGGCAGTAGCACCTTGAGGTTGGCTCGTCAAGGCTGCACAGTGTTGCCCTAACCTCTCTCACCTCCACACTGGCGGCACGCTGGCTATGAATACCACCACCACTGTACTACTCTCTATCCTACACCCAGCAGCCACGGACCACTACCTCAAGCACCTTCACTTCTGTCGCAGCGAAGTGACAAACATGCTGCCATAAAGATACAGTAACATAGGGAAGGTACAGTTCATAGCGAGGCGTCTGAGAGCAGCGACCACCAACGCTACACAGCCACGACCTGGTAAAAATAGCCCGGGTGTGTTTTTGGCCAAACTTACGTAGTGAGGCCAAGTTTATCAGCTCTCTATATCTGGCGCCGTAACTTTATGACACCCTGTGGATAGGAAAGGAAGGTGTTCGCGTACTTATGACCTTCCTACAAACATCTTATTCAGACTCCCGTGTACTTGTCTTAGTGTGAGAGTATTTCAGGGAGTCTACGTGAATTGTGGATAGCAAAGGAGAGTGTTCACGGACGTATGGTCTTCGTACAAACATCTTTTTGAGACTCACTTTTGCTTGTCTTACTGTGAGAGTGTTTCAATGAGTCTACGTGAACTTTAATAATTGAGCATACTAATTATTTGAGTGCATCCACTTAAAGAAGAAAATATAAATATAGTGAGGAAGAAAAATAACCTTATTACGTTGTTTTCCTTTTTATAGATAAGTAAAGGCAAATTTTAAGAAGAATAAAAGTATGAAAAATAATAAACAAGATATGCCAATCATTTTCAGTCTCTTTGTAAAAAAAAAAAATAATAATAATAATAAATAAATAAATAAAAAAAACAAAAAAAATATTTGTTCTATTTCCCTCGATGATAATGGTGCTAATAATAATAATAATAATAATAATAATAATAATAATAATAATAATAATAATAATAATAATACCACCACCACCATTGTGCATATGAATACGTGCATAATATAATTTCAGTTATTCGAAATCGCAAGCCATTCTAATTTTTACTCAA
>CM035204.1:2272295-2284551 GCA_020233015.1 Callinectes sapidus
AATTATAATCAGTTCAGTTTTCGAGGTCGTCACGCAATTAAGAGTTTTTTTTTTTGGTGAATATTCAACACTTTATTTCCCTTTAAATCCATCATGTTCATATGAAATTAGATATAATCATATGCTGAACTTTTATGGTATTCTGCTCAGATATACGAGTATGCTAACGCTATGGTCTTATGGCTGTCATATATACCAGATAACATGTATACTCTTATATATATGTATTATCAACACACAATCACCATAGAGGAATATTAAAAAGGCGTATTGCTCATGATGTACTAAGTGTTGTTATTACATTCTCTCTCTCTCTCTCTCTCTCTCTCTCTCTCTCTCTCTCTCTCTCTCTCTCTCTCTCTCTCTCTCTCTCTCTCTCTCTATCTATCTATCTATCTCTATCTCTATCTCTCTCATATCTAATAAGAAAAGAAGCGATAATCTGCAAGAAGGGATTAGGTACAACAACATTAAAAAAACAAAACAAAAATTACTCTTTCATTTTGTCGACGCCTCTGGAGAATAACAGGCGGTCTTGCAAGATCAAAACTATACCAATTCCACTTCCAATTAGAAAGAAAAGGATGCGTGTGAGTCGTGTAGCAGCCACTGAGGGAGTGTGATCAAGTAGCTGCTCCTGCCTCACAAACCACAGTGGGAAAAGATACATGTTGAGAAGTAAAAAAAAAGAAAGAAAGAAGAAAAGAAAAGCATGCAGAGACTCCGACGTCCGAATGAAACGTTATACGCCTCTTATCCATGACACATTTAGAGTTGGTAATACATACAACTTATAAACAAGCATGAAATTGGATGACAAGAATTTTTCATCTTGGCAATTGTATTACTTTTATTACTTTATCTACTCTACCATTGTGTCTTCTTTTACAACTGTGTTTCTTATTTATTTTACTCAAGAAGATAATTTTGCGAGGTAAATGTACGTTAATAAATAGGAAAAAACATTAACATAATCTTTAAATGGTCCTAGATTATTAGAATTAGGAAACAGCACTCACTCCTGTAAAATAGTGCAATATATATATTCTCTCTCTCTCTCTCTCTCTCTCTCTCTCTCTCTCTCTCTCTCTCTCTCTCTCTCTCTCTCTCTCTCTCTCTCTCTCTCTCTCTCTCTCTCTCTCTCTCTCTCTCTCTCTCTCTCTCTCTCTCTCTCTCTCTCTCTCTCATCTAATAAGGTCGAAGAAGTGATAATGTGCAAGGAAATAGACCAATACTTTATAACAGCCCCCCAAAAAAACATTACTCTATTTTCATTTTGTCGAAGATATTATAATAAACCAAAGACTTGGCACAAACGAACGAGATGCAAGAGGTCATTGCTCCCAGAATTCATTAAAATATTGGGTATATGTAAGTGAATAGAAGGCACAGGGAAGAAAACAAACCATGCGTACCGTTGTAATTATTAAAGGAGTTTGTAACTGGTGAAATGTTATAAGGCACAATCTGATGACTTCCCTTTTATTGCACACCAAACAGAGGACTGCACTCCAAGCCTTACAGGGGCGGTGAGGGCGGCCAAAGAGGAGGTGACTGACGGCCCCTTTTATCCTGTTATCCAATCAGGGACGTGAAGCTTCAAAGGGGAGTAAAATATTTCAAAGGAACACAAGAAGATTCAACAATTTTAACGTTTACTTAAAAATCTCTTGATGTGGATAACTTTTGGAGAGAGAGAGAAAGAGGGAGAGAGATTAAGAGTGGTATAAAACTCATTCTGTTTCTTCCGAGGCTTCGAACGAACAAATTAAGAAGCGTGAAGCATCGATTACCGCCAACACCGAGCAAACAGTTCTTACGCTCTCGCTGAGTCGGATATTTGAGCAAGGCAAACACTCACGACACGGATATTAATATACTGACGACTGGACGTGCCACTTAACAAGCTTCTTTTTATTTTCAAACTATTTCTCATATTCCCAATTCTCAAGAGACGATTTAACGATCTCAATTACTTCGCACACGTTCTCATTTTCTGCAAGGTGAAGGTTTTTTTTTTAATTGTAACATCCTGAATTATCTCACGGTTTTTGTTTACTGTTTTTTTTCTTTTTCTTATTTTTTAACGTTGGTGTTTGTGTCTTGACCACTTTCTTGATTTCGTATTCTCCCCCCCCCCCTCTCTCTCTCTATCCACATTATAGAACTAACATAAACACAATATGTAATTCGGTTTTCATTGTGAATCCTTCCCTGTGCCCTGTCTCTTCACCTCTCATTCGCTCTCTTTTTCATTCCACCTCGTCCCTCTCATGTTTCCTCTCGCCTTTCTCTGTACCATTTCCTTTCCTTCCCTCTACCTCACGTCTCAGGTTTATATGGCTACTACGAGTTGGCATACAAAAATGATTATCTTTACCGCAATGTAAGGTGATATCAGCGTGTGTACTCACCCAGCCTGGAAGAAGAGCTGGCGACACTACCCACCACCACCTGTCAGTACTCACCTGGAAAGAGAAGGAAGTCAACTTTATAAAACATCAACAGACAAGATGGTGTTTCAGATTTCTATGCTTATACTCGGCTTTGAAATAGTCATAATACTGTACGAAATTAAACAGAGGCAAAATCAGGGCTTCAAATGAATCATTTCTATGAAAAGAACACCAGCATTTGTAATCTAATGCAAGAGATAATCAGTACTCCCAAGTGTGGTATCCTGGCATGGGTGAAAGGGAAGAGAAAAAAAAAAAAAAAAAAACAAGAAAATAATAAGAAATGAGAGAAAAAGAAATAAGAGAAGAAATAATATAATAACAGTACCAGAGTAGGTAGGAGGTGAAAATTTCACAAGGATTGAAGGGAAGGTCCCCTAATTAAGCCTGACCATTTTATGAGAGGGCACTGCAGGCATGACCCAGAAGTTAACACAGAGTCAGGGGAATTGAGATGTTCGGTCCTGGGAAACCGGAAGGACCGGTAAACCTCAGGAGAGTGGACATTTATAAGCCTAACTTGAGAGATGCATTGTCTTAACTCCGCCCCCATACTGCAGTAATTGAGTCTAATTTATTTGTTGGGTTTATGAAATGTAATGAGGAAAATAGTGGTCAGGATGTTATATTATTAGAATGTTCAGAGTTAAGGTGTTGTGTTTGATTTCATATGTGTTGGTGTGGATTTAACTGTGACATTAACATTGAATTATTTTGAGTTGAATATGGAAGAGAGATTGATGAGAAACATTGATAATATCGTGCGTTACGTATATTAGCGTGAGATGTATTTCGACATCGATATTGAGTTATCTGGAAGTTAAATGTTGATGTGAGATTGATAAGAAGCGTTGATAACATTGGGTATTACGTACATTGATGTGGGATATATTCGACATTGATATTGAATTATATGGAGTTGAATTTTTATAAGAGATTTGGTGAGAAACTTTGATAATATTGTGTGTGAGTATATTGAGTTGAATTGTGAGGAGAGACTTGAAGAGAACTTTGGGTATATTGTGTGTTATGTGTAGTGGAAGTCATCAGCTGGTTGCTGGAGTAAGGTTTAGGTTAATAACTTGTGTACTTAGCTTATTAAGTCAATTAAATGAGTAAATGTTAGCAGTGTATATTATCATACCTCGAGGTTATTGATACTGAATGATAGTCTTACACAACTATGCAATTGCAACGTGCATGCAAGAAATTGCAGGGCACGACACAAGCATTCATTCATTCCTCTGGTAAAAATCTGGAACTCTCTACCTGCTTTTATAATTCCTACTTCCTATGACTTTGTTTTATGCAAGAGGAAGCTTTTAAGACATTTTGCCCCTGACTTTCGACTAATTTTGATATTTAAGAGAACTGACAGGCCTTCTTATTTTTCATTGTTCCAGCTGCCCTTGGCCAACCTTCCCTTCTTACATGAAAAGAATGTTTACCTATTTATTTTCATCACAAACACCTCTAGCCTTTGCTCCTGCTTTGATACATTGTTTTATTGTAATATTGGCTCTCTGTACAAGCGACACTACACAAGAAAGACATTGCAGACGTGGTGTGTTTATTTTAGTGGCGCGTTGTGTTTTGTCAACGTGTACTTCTTTGTCGAGGAATCCCGCGGTGCTCCACAGGTGACGGGAAAGGCTACAGGTTGAGCAACACCGGCAAAAATGAAGACTATTTCACGACTGTTTTGAGATCAGACGTCTTTATCTCTTTCCAGGTGAAAGATTCATCATTGCAACAAAACAATGGAAATAAAGCCCACTAATTTACCAGTCTCCTAAAGATTTGCATAATTAAAAACGTATTCTCTATGGTTCAGTTTTCACACAAATAAGAAAAAAAATGATTAAGGAATGTGAAATGGTTACTATCGAAATCAGTAACTTTTTTATTTCTCTTTTTTATTTTGGGAATGATGAGTCACCTTTAAACACTTGCATCACTTCATATGCAGGCCGCCATTAACCCCTTCAGTACTCGGACATATTTTTACCATGAGTTTGATATGATTAGACGATTTTCATTGACATTAGTAACTGTCTATGGAGGTCAGAAGATTAAAAGCCAGAGTCTGCCCTTTTATCAATCCCCACGAGTTTTTGAACCTTCATAAAATCAAAAATGAGAAAAATAAATATGGAAATGCGTCATGACACTAAAGGGGTTAAAATAACAATACGATTAATTTCCCCTCTTACACCACCATGGTCAACTCGCAACACATCCAGCACAGTACAAGTCCCAGTTTCCCTCACCAGACATTACACATGAGCGCAGGTGTGTAAGAAGCTGTCACTGCCCTCTTCCTTTCCTACTGGTAACATACAAGTACTCTTCCTCTCCTATTGGTAACATACACGTACTATATGCATGGCTTTATGTATTGAAGCACCGAGAGGATTGAAAACTGGCAGCCATTCTAAGGGTAACTAATTGTAATGTGATGAATTGAGTTGAGTTGGGTTGTTAGGTAAGGTTAGGTTAGGTTAGGTTAGGTTAGGTTAGGTTGAGTTGGGTCAGGTTAGGTTAGGTTAGGTTAGGTTAGGTTAGGTTGGGACGAGTTGGGTTAATAGACTAGTAAGATCCTGTGAGGGTGTCAACATCAGGAAGGCTGGACGCGCGCCCGGATCTCACTCTTCATCACCAGAGAAGCTTTCAAAACAAAGACACATGAAGCTAGTGATGCGAGGAGGATACGCGGCGGAAAAGGTCACATGAATAATGGAAACATATTCTACATCCATTATTCACTTCGGTAATTCCTTTATTTATCAAGAGTAAATAAACATTTTGTGCGCTAAATTCATACTGAGGCAAATGCGGGAAACTCTTCCTTAAAACTGTGCAGCGACAAACACACCATTTCTGAGCAATTGCTGTTGAAACGCTCTCGTATATTTATGATTGTACATACGTAAGCCATCAAACAAATCTTTCTAGGGAGCACTATCTATCAGTATATTGAGGATAGAGAGAGAGAGAGAGAGAG
Source organism: Callinectes sapidus (assembly GCA_020233015.1). Taxonomy (NCBI): domain Eukaryota; kingdom Metazoa; phylum Arthropoda; class Malacostraca; order Decapoda; family Portunidae; genus Callinectes; species Callinectes sapidus. The sequence goes on from CM035204.1 coordinate 2,277,756, forward strand.
AGAGAGAGAGAGAGAGAGAGAGAGAGAGAGAGAGAGAGAGAGAGAGAGAGAGAGAGAGAGAGAGATAGGAAATATAGACATAGCGCTTCACCACCCCGGAAAGCAGGACACTGGAGGCACAGGCATTACTGATTAACTTGCAAATCAGGTCAATGAGATGGAACATTCTGAATGAGGCTGATAATCAATGGCAGATCAAGCTGTCTGCCATGCATACCCGTGTTGATATGAGAACACCCCAGGCTGGACATGAATGCTGCGTGTGAAAAGATAATACCTAGCACTATGACTAATGAGATTACGATTCCATTGCATATTTCAACTTTGATGAAAATGACTATTATGAAAAAAAGTGCGTTGCCGCTCCCAGCCAATACTCAGGCGACACGCGAGTCAAGAATAATAACACAAACAGACTGAATTCCTGGACTTGCGCACGTCATCTTGTTTACATGAGTGACGCTGGAAGGAGACGTCAGGCTCAGGACGAGGCCCTAAACTCTCGGCGCAGCTGCACCGGGCGGCTGAAGGTCACGGCTGCACGAGGGGGATGAAGGCACAGCGGGAGGAGAAATAGCTTAATTTCCATGAGTGACTGACACAGTGCATGCGATATCTGCTTATTGTTTGTTCCTGAGCCAGCTGAGGAACACGAAGGGGCCTGGCGTTCCCTGATGGTTGGTGGAGTACACGGTCATCAACACCTTACATATACCGATGGAATTGGCGGAAATACAAGGAAAATTTGACTTATGTTTTATATACATGACACGATTGGCAGAAATACGAGGAAAATCTTCCCTACGTTTTATATACACAACTGAGAAAAGCAAACCAATCAGCTGGCAACACCGTGGACGAGCAGCATTTTATCAGGTTTCAGTGTCTAAAGAAAAAAAAAATACTTGCTCTGCCACTTCCTATTGTATCCAGCAGAATAAGCATTACTATTCTCACTTACGAACATTTACATTTACTAACTTAACGTCAGGAAAGTCATTGCAATAACTACCATCCCCAGGGTTATTCAGTAACTGGCACCTCTCACCACTCAGGGAAGGAGAAAGAGATGGGGGGTGGGGGGGAGGGAACCATTACTGCTGAAACACTTGTTACGTCGTTATACAGACTTGCTGTTCACTAATATATCTCGTCCCTATCAACTCAGTACACTTACCATACACTATAACACTACTAGAATATCAGAAAACACACTGGATTACAATAAGATACAATAAACAATACTATAACAAGACCGTTAATCCTCCACTCTACTTAACTCACGTACTACAACCGACGTATAACCACCCAGGCTGCACCATCGTTACATTTTTTACACACCTGCATGTCTCCCTTCTACGATAAGGGCGTCCGTCACAGCAGCCAGTAACACCAACAAAAACACACAAAAAAAACACTGCCGCACAGAACTTCCTGACGCCCCGCGGACATGACTGAGCCTGGACAGTAAGGACCTTTACGTCACCAGGCTCCGCCTCCTCAAACAAGTGGCAGTCTGAATGCGGGTTTAATGCTCGTATCACTCCAGGAAATGTCGCAGCCACACACACACACACTCAGACAAGCGCGGATATAATAACATTTAAGGAGTATTTTGTTATTTTATTTTACATCTACGCATTTGGTGTTCTTGGAAATAACTAAAAAGAGCACAAACAAAATAAAAGGTAGGCAGTTTCCTTCAACTACACCCTCTGAATATTTCCAAGAAAAGCATTTTGCGAAACAATGCAGTGGGAAGCACAGCATGGAACAAGTGTTGCGTCTGAACCGGACGAAAACAAATACAGCAGCTCTTGACATTATAACATAAAGCACGAGTAGAGTGAAAAGTTAACGCAAAAAAAAAAAAAAAAAAAAAAAGGAAAATACGAAATGAGAAAAAGCTACTTTTCGAAACTCAGTAAATGATGAAATTTTATTTATTTATTAATATTTTTTCCCATTGATTTCAGTGCTTCTAGAGAGCAGAGTGGTTTTGAGTACACAAGTGTGTGTGTGTAGTGGCCTTAACGTGGCGCGTGTGGGGGCGAGGGATGCGGTGTTAGCGTGCCGCCACTGTGAATAGCCGTGAGGGTGTGGAGTGACACTCGACCCGCGGGAAAGCCTCTCAGGACGATTGCACCTTCACCATGAACCACCACCTCCTCTTATTCCCTTGCCACTTCCTCCTCCACCTCCCCCTCCTCTTCCTTTCCTTCTTTTCCTTCCTCCTCCGCTTTCCCCTCCTCTTCCTTTCTACTCCACCTCCCCCTCCCCTTCCTTTCCTTCTTTTCCTTCCTCCTCCATCTCTCTACTTTAGTCTGGTGCGCGAGTCACGTTTTTGTTTTGTTTTTTGAGGTGTCAGGATGTCACTTCATACCGCCGCCACACAGTACTTTGCAGGTGCTCGCTCTCTCATCACCTCCTTTCAGTCTTGCAAGGCTTCGCAGTTCACATTTCGGGGAAGTTGAGGCAGTTTTCGTCTCATTAGTTATTTTTATTGCAGGTTGAAATTAATACCCGTCAAAAGATGCGCGTATTATTTCTGTTACATGTTAAAATTAATGCCCGTCAAAAGATGCGCGAATTATTTCTGTTACATGTTAAAGTTAATGCCTGTTAAATGATACACCAATTATTTCTGTTATATGTTAAAATTAATCCCCGTCAAAAGATGCACTCATTATTTCTGTTACATGTTGAAATTAATGCCCATTAAATGATACACTAATGATTTCTGTTACATGTTAAAATTAATGCCCGTTAAATGATGAACGAATTCATGTTTCTTTCATCTATTTTCTCCCCCCACTTTAACACACACACACACACCACACACACACACACACACACACACAACTCCCCTGCGGTTACTATGCATTTTCGTCCCACAAACTTTCCCTAAGTATTGATAAAAAAAAAGAAAAAAATGGCGGGAAGAAACTGATCAAGGGGTTCCGGTGGTGAGTGGGGAGGGGGGGGCGAGGGAGGTGAACGCTGCCGATACTGAGCACATCGCCATTACATTCGAGACACGATTCTGCCAATTCTCCTGCTTATACTGCATTACATTGATTGACCCAGGAATAGAGTATTTTTCGTTGAATAAACATGTACGTATTAGTGTAGTAGGGTGTGCGTCGTACTGAAGGATTGTAAGGATTGATTTTAAGTGTTTCAAAAGTTTCTAAAATAAAACTTGGAATAACGGAGAGAAACCATCGTCATGACTATTTTTAACGCAGGTCGCCGGCCATACAAAAACAAATGGTAGTATTATTAGAACTAACTGTATTCAAGATTATGAAGCTGCCACATTCTGAGTTCATTGATAACTATCTTCATTTAAGTGACATGTAGCCCAGTACATAATACGAATATCTTGGACTTTTATAGTTTTATGAAATAGCATTTCTAAACAGCATTGTGGGCATTATCAAATGGTCTTGCGGGCCTCCTATGGCTCGGCGGCTGGAGGCACCCCATCTCTAATTGAAAAGATGACAGTGCGTGATATTTGCGTCCTTAAAAACCCAATGTTTTAATAGGACTAAATGGCGATGATGGTGGCAATGATACCGATGCAGGCCATGATAATGAATATGATGGTGATGTGGGTAGAGGTGACTACGATGATGATGATAATGATGATGATGATGATGATGATGACTGTGATGGTGATGGGGATAGATGATGATGATAATGATGATCGTAATAATGAGGCTGCTTTGAAGGCAGCACGAGGCATCCACTCTCTTGCATTAGTCTAATATTGCACTACTTAGGCCATTAACATTCATATAACTAATGACATTTACATATTTCCTTTTTAATCTTTTCCATCATGCATTACATCATGCCATTAGATACCTGATGTGGAATGTGGAAGATCGTAACACTGATAAAAAATGAATGGATAAAAAAAAAGAAGAATAAAATGCCACTTGTTCACCAGTTCTGACTTTACAATGCATGTAACACATCCTTATTTCATATTCCGCACCAATGTTGCCTCGCGTTGCCTCCTTTTCATTATTAATAGCCACGAACATTTAGCTTCCGCACGTGCTTCTTGGCGGCGGACTCTTCCCCACCACACTCCAGTCCTTTCTTTCCTTAGTGTTCCCGTGTTCCATGTTTGACTTTACATCTATTTACCTTTGATCATCACCTTCCGCCCTTCATCCTGCATTATTGATGATTTATAATAAGATTGCGTTTCTCTGCATTTCTTCTTCGAATGGTACAAAATAAAAAAAAGAAAGAGAGGGGCAGCCAGCAGTGATAAATATGCAGGCAGAACAATTCAAAGATTTTTTCTATTTACATAATGTTATTGTTTTTGTATTGCTTATTAACATCGGTGGGTGCTTTGATTCTAATTACTTGTAAGTACTTCTAATTTGGTTCAGTTTTTTTTAATACAACTTTGAAAGAAAGACATGGAATGATTAGTTGTTTACACAGTGCATCAGGAATAGAAAGGTTAGAAAAACATGTTGAATCACACAGACAGTTCTCCACTTCACCTTCTCTAACACTACCTTTTTAATACGAGCCTGAATATTTCATCCCGACATGATGACAGTCTATTCCTCACACTACATCAGTGAGAGAAAATTAAAAAAAAGAAAAAGAATTGTACATTTCAGCTACCACCACTCTCCAACCTTAAGAACATGTCTGAATGGCTGATCTTGACTTGAAAAGACTGATTATTCCCCACGCCACATCTGGCATTGGTCGTCAGTGTCTCATATACTTCCCGACATCCTCTGCTCTACCTTCATAACTTCTCACCTTTCTTCCGCCGTCATGTCACAACAAACTCTTCTGATGCCAAACAGATGGGCTCCGTTGTTGTGGCGTGTCTTCATGATCGCACCGTCTGCACCCCAACATATTGCAATTTCAGATGCCACAGAAAGTCACAGTCAGGAAGAGAGAAAAATTTTGGTCTATAAATATGCCGGGAAAAGAATGAGCTCCTCTTCATCCAGCCAGCCACAACAAAGAACGCGCCGTCCCGCCTCCAGCCCCTCGCCTTCCGCCTCCCGCCCCTGCGCTGGGATCTGCCCTAAGATTTTTCAGTTCTCATGCGTTTTACCCTTTTACCCACAAAACGCTTACTTTTCGCCGCAATCGAATTTTCTGTGGCTCTGTATTTTTTCGCTTCCTTAACTGGTTTTTATTTTTCTAACTATTTTTTTTATTTGATAGCAAGACAGTTTGTTTTGTTAAATAAGTTCTATAGTTTACTTTAAATCTTTACTTGCTGAAGCGTCGAGATTAATACAGATAAGATCAATCACCGTCGTGCATCAACAACATTAAAAAAAAAAACATCAACAGCCCCCAATAGAATAAATAAAGCAATAATAATGTTTATATACGTACTTGTGCCCTTGTCCTATCTTTCAGATACATAATACAACAACGACAACAACATAAACAATAAGAGTGACAACCTACAGTATACATATGTGTGTGTGTATGTGTACTAAAAAGGGAAAGAGAGAGAGAGAGAGAGAGAGAGAGAGAGAGAGAGAGAGAGAGAGAGAGAGAGAGAGAGAGAGAGAGAGAGAGAGAGAGAGAGAGAGAGAGAAGAGTACAAAAAATACAACTTCAGAAGCCAACCCTCCTTCTTATGAAATGGTAACAGACCTACACCACCACCACCACCACCACCACCACCACCACCAACAACAACAACAACAACAAGGGGAGCTGTTTAGAGGCTGGAATATTGGAGCAGTCTTGGGCCGCAAACACTAGTGCTCCATTGTGGGTTGGCAGACTTGGGTGCATAATGGATTCGGCCCCGGGCAGTGTGATGGCAGGCTTTCCGGCTGTAGTGGGCATTTGATCCCGAGCGACAGTGTACAGGCTACAGGCAGGGCAGGAGTGAGTGCTGTGTAACATTACTATGAAGGTGTGTGTGTGTGTGTGTGTGTGTGTGTGTGTGTGTGTGTGTGTGTGTGTGTGTGTGTGTGTGTAAACTTGCCTATTTTTTTTTTAACTTTCTTCCTATTTCTCTCCTAAACCTAAATTTCTGTACCTTGAACCCATTATTTCTAGTTGTATCCTGATTATTATTTGGGTTACAGTGCTGTGTTATGAATAAAACATCCCATTCACTCTCGCACATCACAAACAATGAAGAAAAATAAATAAAAATAAAGAGAGCTGTATAGAATCCGTTAAGTCTACAAAAGGCATTCCCAGCTTGACACAAATCTATTTCCGTCCGTCATTATTATCCATAAACTCAATGCAATCTTACGAGTGGAGCGAATCCCCTACAGAAGCAATGTCTACCCCTGTGTGTTAATAATTCAGTGTACTCGCCCCCTGCCGTTCTGCACACTATCAATAATAAAGGCCCGGCAGCAGCTTCCCTGGTACCATTCCTATAGGCTTCGTCAGGTAACGTCGTCAGGTCAGACTTCGCCACTAAGTATGGTCCACATTGCTTATGCTCGTCACTTTAATGATGAATGAATCTCTTCTTCCTTCAGGCCTACAGTGTTCATTACAGATCACATATGTTGGAGTCTCCTGTCAAGTTCTCATGTAACAATGTCTTGAAAGGGAATGTCCGAACTAAATCTATTATTTATTATTTACTTTTTTTTATTTTATTAATTTTTTTTTTCAATAATCATCTGACAGTATTTACTTTTCTATTATTACTTTTGACCAGTATATTGATCATCTCTCTCTCTCTCTCTCTCTCTCTCTCTCTCTCTCTCTCTCTCTCTCTCTCTCTCTCTCTCATCTCTCTCTCTTCCTC
>CM035204.1:2336676-2349942 GCA_020233015.1 Callinectes sapidus
CTCTCTCTCTCTCTCTCTCTCTCTCTCTCTCTCTCTCTCTCTCTCTCTCTCTCTCTCTCTCTCTCTCTCTCTCTCTCTCTCTCTCTCCTTCGTTTATTTAAATTTATTTATTTTATTTTTTCCCTCTTCTTCACGGTATTTCCCTCATAAAGTTTCCCTTCCTTTCGCTTATCATTCATCATTATCACCAATTATTTGTTTTCTTCTACCAGTCATCATCATCATCAGCGTTATTATTCTATCTCTCATTCACTCTACGTCTCTTTGTGTCTCTCTTTCTCACTCTCTTTCGTGTTTTCTCTTTCTACTTTTGTTATTTTACACCAAAACAATGGTGCTGCCTGGCTGGGAAGAAACAACAGGTCTGATGCTGCTTGTTTTTCCTTTGTCTTCTTACTGACACCGGCATACCATCACGTCTTGAAATTCGAGTGAGGAAGGAGGAGGAGGAGGAGGAGGAGGAGGAGGAGGAGGATATAGGCGTTAACATTTTTATATGTCATGCTTCGAGTAAGTGTTAAGTGGTGTTTCCTCTCCCATCTCCTCTCCTTCCTCTATCTCTCTCTCTCTCTTAGCATAACATCTCTCGTCTTCTCCCTTCCAGTCACACTACACATGAAAACTCTAAGGATGAATACCGTGAGTTTTATGTATGATTAAACGATATTATTGTTATTAGTAAGTGTCTATGTAGGTCGGAATATTAATGGCCAAAGTCTGTACTATTCTAATCCTCACATGAGTTTCTGAACTTGTATAAAATCGACAAATAATAAGCAGAATGGATATGAAAATGCATCCCAGTAATGAAGGGGTTAATAATTATCTATACCTACACACACATATATATTTACCTTCACTCCGTCTAGATATCATCCCTAATTTTACTTCCGCTCACATTCTCAAGCATTTCCACGCCGCACCTCCACTATTTCAAAAACTTTATTCAAATTGACACTGGTTTTTAAGGTTCAAGAGACAGTGACAAGATTTCCACATTATAAACTGGAAAAATACTCTTGAAAACCTCGCTAATCATCTCTGTGGGCTTTGAAAACATAAGTGGTGAGAGAGAGAAAAGCGTTGCAGAATACGGTCTTTTCTTTCTTCCTTCCTTTTCTGCTTTCATCTCTATAACACACACACACACACACACACACACACACACACACACACACACACACACACACACACAGCCTTGATCTCCCCATATCCCTATCTCTAACTTTGCCTTTCCTCTCCCTCCTCGTACAGGCTTTCCCGGCGTTCATTATGCAAACACCTTCTTTCCCCGCTCCTTCACACGTCACCGCCCTCCAGCACGCCACCACGCCACGGCCTTCCCTCCACCGCGCCGCCGCCCACGCAGAGTAAGGCTAACGGTTCGCCCCGCCACTACAGCCCCGGGACACTGACAGAAGCCACACTCACTCCCTCCCTCCCTCCCTCCCACCACCATATTCTGAAAAGCTTCTGTTGGACGTTACTTCCTTCCATCCACTCATTCCACAAGGCTCTCAGTGACGTGGCATGAATGTGTTTTTTTATTTTTTTATTTTTTTAGCGTGTTTTTACTGTTATAGTGACAGATTGTTGAGCTTTATTATCAAACGGAGAAACACTCTTGGAAACTGCTAGAGAGAGAGAGAGAGAGAGAGAGAGAGAGAGAGAGAGAGAGAGAGAGAGAGAGAGAGAGAGAGAGAGAGAGAGAGAGAGAGAGAGAGAGAAAGAGTAGTAGTAGTAGTAGTAACATTGGTGGTAGTGGAGAAGAGGTTTGTAAAAAGTGACACGAACATCCACCAAACGACGTGGAATAGGAGGAAGCCCAAGATAAATGAGGCAATATATTTCCCTCCTCAACTCTCCATGTGACTGCAAACTTCCTCTCCGGCTCAGGTTTACAAAGGAGCGGAATTGGGGAAACGATGTGAGAAAAACCCTCCCTGAATTCTAATTAATAAGGTGTTCAGTTCGCCTCCTTTCACTTTCCCTGTGTATGATGAGTCTTGTCGCTTTCTGAGGTTATTGAGACTGCTTACTTTACATGTCATATTTTCACAGTTGAAGGTGAGACGATAATATTACTCTCAATGGGATCTGTTTTAACATTCTAAGATTTAAGAGAAAAATGACATCACTCTTTCAGCAAACTACACACAATGCCATACCGATAAACACTGACTTTCTCCATTAAAAATAACTACCGATAACAACTTCCTTTTCCCCCTTATTTTGTTCCCTTTTTCTTTGCATAGTGATGTCAAATACCCTTACAGGAATAACAACTTAAGCGTGTTGCTGTAATTGATAACACAACAAGGGTTACGATACACCAACAATCACCACCAACTAACTCTATTACTCCTAACGAGGCTGTGCATGATAAACCGCACTATGTAATCCAAAATGACAAACTCAGGATCGTAAAGAGGAGGAGGAGGAGGAGGAGGAAAAAGATAATGGAGATGAAAATGAAGATGATGGTGATTATGCGTAAAAAGGAATGAAAAAGAAAAGAAAAAAGGAAGAAGACAAGGAGAAGAAGGAAGAATAAGAAAAAAAGAAGAGGAAGAATAGGAATAAGAGAAAGAAGAAGAGGTAGAGGAGGGAGACAGAGGAGAATAGGAGGAAATAAGATGATTTAAGGGAATAACGCATAAAGGTAGGCGAACAGGAAGAAGATGAATGAGAGAAAGAAAAAAGAAGATGAAGAAGAAGAGAAAGAGAGGAGGAAGAGAAGAAAGGCTAAGAAGAAGTAATGAAAGTGATTTAAAGGAATAGCGCATGAAGGTAGGAAAACGGGAGGAGGAGGAAGATCAATCAATCAATCATGGGGGGCATACGCCGGGGGGCGCGTTGCCTCGCCTACCCTACGGCGCCACTCCTGGCGGTCACGCCTCGCGAGTCTCCATGCAGGCTCCCTTCCTATACCGAGTAACTCCCAGCAAGAGGCATCGACTTGCCGCAGCCAAGAGTTCTGTGGGCGTCCCCTAGGCCTCCTCCAAGTTGGGTTGTCCCTTACGGAAACAACCCGACAAGCAGGGTCGGCTTCCGGGTATCGCGCCACATGCCCATATAGCCGCAGTTGGCGCTGACAGACTATGCTAGTAATAGGCCTCGAATCGGTCTCATGGAACAATCGCTGATTTGACACAAAGTCATACCAGCAGTACTGAGCTCATCTGATAAATGAGGCAGTCGGTGATCCTCTGAGAATAAGAGAAAGAATAAGAAGAGGAATAAGAAGAGCAATAAGAAGAGAAAGAAAGGAGGGAATAGGAGGAAATAACTAAGATGATTTAAGGAGGGAGAGCATGAAGGTAGGAAGGAAGGCTGGCGTCGGCTGTTCGTCATCGTTCCGTACGGCAGGTAAGCACAGGCCAGAAGTAATTACGTGAAGCCTTAATGAGCGGGGAAATTATGCTTACGGGTCCCGCCGGGGTGAGTCTGATCGGCCGCCAAATGAGATGAGCTTCCGTGACAATATTTTCCCTGCGTCCACTCGTCTCGTCCCAGTGATGAGTAAAAGTGAGGGTAATCATGGCAAGTGTGATCAGGCAAGTGTGTGTTTTCTACAGGTTAGTTATTCCCCATTGATTTTTCTGCTGTAATGGTTCTTTGATATGAGTTAGTATGTGGTAAGTTGTAAGTAGTGATAAGTGTAGTTGTGACTATGCAGGTGTTGGTAGTCAGTAGTAAGTAGTAGTTAAGTATAGTGATTATGTAGGTGTTAGTAGTAAAAAGTAATAGGTGTAATGATCATGCAGTTGTAAGTGGTAAATAGTAAGTAGTGATAAGTGTAGTAAATATGCAGGTGTTAGTAGTAAGTAGTAGGTAGTAGTAGTAAGTGTAGTAATTATGCAGATGTGTTTCCCTTCCCGTCCCTCAGATTATTCTCTTACCAAGATTTCCCTCGTAATAATTCCTCATTTTGAATTAGGTTAGGCTAAGCTGTGTGAATCTGAAGAAATGTATAAAGTGTTTTGTTGATATTTGTGAGAAAGACTTTACGCGAAAGGGATTTAAAGAGAAATAGTATTTGATTAACATTTTTTTACAATATCATCATCCATCTCTAATACTTCCAGCAGTGTAGAAGTAGTTTGTATGGAGACACTAGGGAAAAATACTAGAAAACTGAAGGTAATTTGATTTTTTTCACTCATCATAAATAGTTATCTTAAAGCTATAGGCAGAAAAGAAGATAATTAGTCTAGAAATAATACACATACTGCAATATGAGTTATAATATTGATAGATACGAATGTGTGACACCAGGCTGCCTACATATTGCCAGATTAGTAAAGAGAGACACTGTAAATATCCCCACAGTGGTTAGGTGAATGAACAAACAAACACAAACACACACAAACACAAACACACACACACACACACACACACACACACACACACACACACACACACACACACACACACACAAACACATGTATGTCACGCAGAGAAGCATTTTTTTACCCAAAGCCTCGAAATAAAAAGCAACATTCTAACAGCACATGAAAAACACAGCCCTCTATCAATACATCAATACATCATTCCACCTGTCTGTTATCCAATCTGTGTATCTATCCAGTTAGCAAGACCATAAAACTCTGAGCCATCTGTCTATCGATAAATCAGCGTAGTTATATTTCAAACCTGCAATAAACCTACATTCCAAAACACTGGAATGGGAACACAGCACACATGTCACGATCGCAGCGCCACTGGTCGACGGGGAAAAAGAACATTACGGTAAAGATGAAAGTGACCCTTATCTCACCTCACTGCCTCACACTCTCCCCCTTTCTACCGCTATCAGGACACCCATCTCAGGCACTCACCTTACTCTGCTCCCGCCATAAACCCTTCGTAAACCTGCTCTGGATTATCTGAACTACTCCAACACGTGGGGAACTTGGCTTCTCTCTCACAAGGACACAGTAACCCCTCCCTTCTTCACTGGTGCGTGTTGTGATGGCTCCTATTTGATGTTCCTTCGAGGTCTTTCATGTACCACCTCGCCTGTAAAGTGAAGGTAAAAGGGGACGTGTTAGGACATAAACAGTTTAGCTTATTTTTTGATGTTTCTACACTAAAAATCACTGGATATAATGTTTTTCTTGACGTATATCAGTTACGTCACCTGTCACCTCTCCTGTGACTCAAAGGGTGAAGGACAAGTGTAAGGAAAACTGCCTCTTGTAATTTAGGGTTTCTTTTTAAGTTTCATTTTTTTCTTCATTTTTTAGTGGTGTCAAGGAGTCTCCACGTTGTTTGTTCCTCTCTAATACGTGTCATGTATAATAGAAAAAAGAAAAAGATACAATAGATGAAAGGAAATTTAACGCCATGAAATACGAGACTTTTTTAAGACACCCCATTTGAGCTATTTGAGTTAGGTGAGGACGAGAATGTTTTAATAGATGCCTTAAAACTCTGGATCTTCATCTCGCCTGAGCCAACATTGTAAAGGATTAAAGGTATTACGAAGAGAGGGAACTTCTTTAAAAAGACTTCAACACGCGTAAGACTTCACCACGTACGTACATCTCGGTAACCTAAGCTAACAATAACTTTAGCATTAAAAACTTTCCAATCTTAACAGACCGAAAGTGAAAAAAGACGATGTAATGTAAGCTAATGAGATATGACAATATAACAAATGTAAGGAATATAACAAGGGCTAATTTAATGGAATGGAATGAAATGAATACTAACATAATGCCATACACCTTTGTCTTGCCTTGCTTACGTCTCCCTGGAGAAAATTAATATAGTATAGAAAAAGTAATGAAGAAAATATCACCTAAAAAAACGGAAATATAACTTGCAAAAATAAGAAGAATTACACAGGAAAGTGAAAACAAATATTTAATAGGAAACATTCAAAGAAAACGATACGGATGAAGAAATTATACATCAGATGGTTAACTTCTTTCTTTTTTGGGGGAGGAAATGATTATAGAACAGGATCAGTGCGTACAATGGGAAATAAAGCACATGTCCAACGCACCACAGGTATTCTTGGTAAAGCTGAGTAATTTATAGTGCAAGTGGGCGACGTCTATTCATCATTAGACTCAATTATGCATGAGTAATCGTTCAGACGTTCTCACTCTATAAAATACTGACCACAAGATGAAGGAAGAGAGAGGAAAAAAGCGTAATACATCATAAGGAAAGTCATTTTTTTTTATCACAGAATCAAACTCATCTGCTGAGTGACGGGGCCCCATTTTCCCTGCAACGTAAAAACCTTCTCATGTGAGCCACCAAAAAAAAGAAAGAGAGAAAAAGTGAGAAAAAAAGGTTGGCTATAAAATATGAAAGTGACGGTTGAGAGAGGATTTGGAATGACAAATGCAAGTAAAAAGATTAAAAGGAAGAGGGAAAAAGTAGAAGTTAGAGAAGAAGAGTAGGAAAGAAAAAGTAAAAGAAAAGAGTGAAAGGAGAAGAGTAGGATAGACAAGGGATGTATACAGCCACGACGAGAATAAAAAAAGGACGTAAAAAAGGAGAAAAAGAAGAGAAAAGAAGGAAAGTAAGAAGAAGGTAATGGAAGGATAGATATAGATAAGTAAGGTAAATAACGAAAAAAACACTTCTCACATGGGAAAAAAAATAAGTTATAAAATATTACCTGGACTAAAGAGAAAGGATTTAAGATGGGAGATGCAAGGTAAAAAAACATAGCAATAGTGAAAGGAGTTAAAGGAGAAGAGTAGGAAAGTTAAGGGAAATAATATAGACAGAGAGGAAGTGTATATACAATTGGAAGTAAAAAAAAAAAAAGATCACAGAAGGGAAAGGAAGGAAAGAAAGAGGAAGGGAAGAGAAAGAGAGATATAAGAAGGGAAGGTAAAGGAAAAAACATTCTTCTCACGTTGGAAAAAGAGATAAAAAAGGGTAAGTTATGAAATATTAAGACGACGGAAGAGAGATCTGGAATAGTAAATGCAAGGTAAAAGATTAAAAGAAGAGAAAAAAATAAAAAAGTACGAAAGTAGAAGTAGGAAAGACAAGAAAAGTATACAGACAAGGCAAGAATATATAAATGGAAGTAAAGAAAAGAGAAAACAAGGAAAAAGAAGAAAAGGAAGAGGAAGGTAATGGGAGAATAGATGCAGAAGGTAAAAAAAGAAAGGAATACAGTAACAGGAGTAAAATAATAGAAATAGCAAGATAAGGGATAAAGAAGGCAATAGAAGGGATGCGAAGGAGAAGAGAAAGGAAGAGATAAATGAAAAAAATGTAGAAAAATGGAAAACGAGAATAGGAAAGTATTAGAAAGACAAAATATGAATAAAAAACACGAATAGATCAGGAAAAGGAGAGAAAATATGAATGAAATAAAGAAAACAGCAAGAAAAAGGAAAAACGATAAGGAATAAAGCCGAAGGCGAAGGAAAGTGATAGGAAACATTGAGAAAACGAGGAAAGGAGGGAAAAAGGGATGAAATACAGGAAGGAAGTGGGAGAAAGATGAAGTGAGATAAAGATTGTAAATAAGAGAAAACATATGGTTGGAGAAAGATACGGACAGGCAGCGAATGGAGGGGAAAGAGAGAGGAAAGGAGAGAGATGAAGAGGCAAATGTGCAATAAAAGTAAGGTATCAGAAAATGTCAACTTTATTACAAGTTTTCAATCAAGTCTGCAAAACCATCTCGACACTTTTAAAAGGCGGAAAATCGCTTTCACTCTCCCAGAAACTTTTCCATTAAAGGACAAAAAAGATGAAGATGAGAGATAAATGAGGATATTGAAATGAAAGCGAGAAAATTAACTTACAGCGTGAAATAAGTTGAGAAAAATGGAAGAGGCGAAAAATACAAGTAGAAAAGTATTACTCATTTATTCAAAATTCGTACCATTAATGCTCGATTTGCCAACACAATTAATATGCGAGAAAGGAAAAGAAATAAAAGCAATTATTTCTTTTGTGTTCCAGTTTAGTTGTGTGATTTGTAGCAACACTAAACATTCACGTATCTACCTTTCTCTGTTGTTGTTATTGATAAAAATGGAACACATAATAACAGGAAACAAGGAAATACGAAAAGTGAAAAAGACACTGATAAAAGAAAAACAACAGAAATTAATGAAACCGGAAAAAAAACCTTAAAATACCACGAACATCCCTCCCAAAAAACACACAAAAAAAGACAACCAAGGAAATAAAACACGAGAAAAGAAAAAAAATTAAAGGACAAATGACAAAAGAGAGTAAAAATGCAACACTTCATAACAGAAAACAAAAAAAACAAGATAGAAAGAAAAAGACCAAAAAGGAAAACAAAGAAATAAGAGACCAAGAAGAAAAGCACAAAAAATAAAAGATAAAGCAAAAAATCCCCCCCTTCCCCCCCACCAAAACACACACACACACACACACACACACACACACACACACACACACACACACAACAGGAAAAGGTCAGAATCTCCCTTCAGGACGCAATAAGACGAATGAGAAAAGCACTTAAACACACCAACAGTGCCAGAGAGTGCCAGGGAGTGCCTTGAGGTGCCACAAACCCACAGTAAAGAGAGCCAAGGCTAGGCACTCTTCATTTCTTGGGGTCCTACTCTATGCAATCCCAAAGTCTCTCCTCTCGTCTGTCTGATGTTTTTGTCTCGAGTCTGAACACATTACAAACTTCGCTACTTTTGAAGGAGGAGGAGGAGGAGGAGGAGGAGGAGGAGGAGGAGGAGGAGGAGGAGGGAATATAGGAATAGGAGGAGAATATAGAGGAGCAAGAGGAGAGGGAGGAGGAAGAGAAAGGGGAGGAGAAGAAAGGAGAGAAAGGAGAAGAAAGATGAACAAGAGAGGAAGGGGAAGAGGAAAAGGAAAGGAAGGGGAGGAGATTCAGGAAGAGGAGGAGGAGGACGAGGCGGATGTAGGAATAGGAGAAGGAAAATGGGAAGGGGAAGAGGAAATGAAGGAGGAGAGGAAGAGGAAGAGGAGGAGGAGGTTAAGGAAGAGGAGGAGGGCTTCGTAAAGTGAAGATAAGAAGCTGAGAATGACGACTGGAATAGCAAATTGAGGAAAAGAAAAGAAAATAGAAAATAGAAACCGAAGTAAATAAGAAAATAAACATGAATGAAGGAATAAAGAAGAGAAAAAGAGAGAGAGAGAGAGGAAAAAGGTGAAATAAACAGTAACTTACGAGCAATAAGGGAGAGGAAGAGAAGGAGGATGAGGATGAAGAAGAGAACCACGCAGAATGATGTGGAGAAACAAGAGATCTCAGAAGAATGATGAAGAATGGGGTTGAAAAAAAATAACAACTGATGATATGAAAGAAAAAAAAGATAGACAAACAATACAAATGATAAATAGAAAGAAAAGAAGATCACTGAAGAAAAAAAGAAAAAAAAAGAAAACGATAGATAGGCAATAAATAGAGAAGAAAAGAAGAAAAGAGTGAAAAAAATATAAGAAATGACAGATATAAAGAATAGAAGAATACTCTAAAGAAAAAAAAAACACAACGATATATAAAACAAAATGTACAGAAAAAAAACCCATAAAAGAAACATGACAGGAAAAAGAAAAAAAAAAGGCAAATAAGAAAGAGAAACAGTCATAAAAGCCCATTAAGAAACCCAGAAACAGTAGAACACAAGTAGGAAAGCAAACACGAGACATCCAAGGAGCAAACAAACAAACAAACAAACAAACAATTGAAGAGACACGAGAGAAGACGGAGAGGAGGAGAAACACACGACACACACACACACACACACACACACACACACACACACACACACACACACACACACACAAACACACACACCCCAAAAAAGAAAGAAAAACACAGGAAGAAGAACCCGAAGAGGCATGTCAGCTAAACACTAAAATACCCCTTATCCTCCTCCTCCTCCTCCTCCCCCTCCTCCCTCCTCCTCCTCCAACTAGCCAATTTCACCAGACGCAAGATATACAGACAATATTCACCCTCCGCCCATGATTTTTCAGAGGAAGGGAGGCGCGGGGAGAGGAGCCACTGCGGTGCGGTGTATCTTCAAGGGCCGCGTCTGTATGCCGTGGGGAGCCTTGCCTCGCTCAATTAGGTCTCCAGTGGATGGTTTGAGCGGGAAGCGATGCAGCCTTCGCCTCAATACAGGAACTTTTGTGATGCTTACTGCTGGTGTGGGATGCGGGAATGAGCGCGAGAGAGAGAGGGAGAGAGGGAGTGAGAGAGACAGGGAGAGGGAAGGGAAGGGGGTTAAGATAATGAATAAGATAATAATAAGATAAGATAATATGAATGAGATAATAATAAAATAAGATAATAATAAGATAATAATACATGTACAAGTGTATGCGGGTGAGTTTCATACTTTTTTCTTGTGTTATTCTGGAAGGATGGAACGTCAAGACAACAATTAGAATGGGACTCCACTCTCTTGCTTTACTTTTTTTCCTTTTCTTTATTATTATTTCTTTTTTTAATTGAATCATTAAAGTCAAGCTTATAATGAGGTCGAGGCGGACTACACTCACACACTCACACACACACACACACACACACACACACACACACACACACACACGCCACGAATACATAATTATTTTTCTTTCTTTTTCTACGAGGCTTATTAATTTTTCATGTTACAGTAGATTTTACTTTGTGAGGATGAGATGTAAGACTTTGTTAATCCTACACGCTCTCTCTCTCTCTCTCTCTCTCTCTCTCTCTCTCTCTCGAATAATTTTTAGTAGAAATACTCCATGAAAATGCATGAACTACTATTAAAATTAAAATTACAACTGCAACTAAATGAAACAAAACAAACAATGATAATAATAATGATAATAACAATAACAATGATAATAAAAATAACAATAATATTACCACCACCACCACCACCACCACCGCCACCGCCACCGCCACCACCGGCAACAACAACAACAACAACAAAACAGTGTCATGTTGGCCAAAAAAATAATAAATAAATAAAAATAACAAGACTCTTAAAGACGTGAAACATGAGAACACCAACTAACAAGAATAACGAAGAGGAAAATGCGGTAATGAGGAAAATAGACAATAAATGATACAGAGGAAGAAGAAAAAGAAGAAGAGAAGGAGGAGGAGGAGGAGGAGGAGGAGGAGGAGGAGGAGGAATGTAATGGGAAGAGGACAAGGAAAAGTAATAAGGAGGACAGAAAGACAATAATTCATCTACTTTTTATCAAACACATCCCGAGAGAGAGAGAGAGAGAGAGAGAGAGAGAGAGAGAGAGAGAGAGAGAGAGAGAGAGAGAGAGAGAGAGAGAGAATACATACATACAGTTGAGTCAATACGCCTCTTTTTTTTGTTTGAATTAAGACATTTGCCTTATAAATAAATGAGAAACTTTCATTATCAAAGGATTTTTTTCTTTTCCTTAACGATTTTCTCTCTCATGACAACGTGGATCTTAAGAGGCTAACTTGACCTTCCCCCCTTCTCCTCCTCCTCCTGTTCCTCCTCTTCCTCTTCTCCCTTCTCTTCTTTCATGTATTTTTTTCCTTGTTATAATCTCTGCTTAGACTAATATCAGCCTCTTCCTACACCTTCTTCTCTTTCTTCTCCTTCTTCTCCTCCTCTTACACCTCCTTCTTTTTCTTTTTTTCTTCTCCTCCTCCTCCTCCTCCTCCCACCCCTTCTTCTCTTCTTTTTCCTTCTCCTTATCCTCCTCCTCCTACATCTTCTCTTTTTATTTTTCTTCTAATCTTTCTCCTCCTCCTCCTACATCTCCTTCTTTTCTCTTTCTTCTTTTTTTTTTCTTCTTCTATTCTTCTTCTCTTCCTTGCTATTTTTCTCTTTCTTGTTCCTTTACGTGGATATTTAAGGCACTGCTAAATTATGCTGATATTTTTTTTAGGTGGGGTTCTCTCTCTCTCTCTCTCTCTCTCTCTCTCTCTCTCTCTCTCTCTCTCTCTCCCTCTCTCACACGTTCATATTCAATGCAATTTATTTTCGCTCGCATTTTTCATCTTATTTTCTATGACTAAGTTTCTCCTTTAAAACCTTCACCTACTCATCCAAGTTTTATAGCTCACTATTATTCTTACTTTGTCTTTTGATGTTCTCAGGAGTTCCATTTCATCTTCCTTTTCCTCGTTTTACTATTTCCTTTTTAATTTTTTTCTGTTCTGTTTGCTTTCTTTTTCCTTTTTTTCCGTCAATTTTTTTAGTATATTTTTTTCGTTTCTTTTTTATTTTGATTTATTTTTTAGTTTGGTTTCTTTATAGTATTATTTTTACTCATTTATTTCCTTCTCATGCTGTTCCTCTCTCAACTAAGGCTTACAATTTTTCCTCTCTCCTCTCTTCACCTTTGCGTTCTTTTCTGTCTTATACTCAATCTCTTCACTTTTCTAGTCTTATTCTCTTACTTCGGTTAAAACACTTCTCTTCTCATTACATTATTCCTTTAATTCACTGTTCGTAATCCTTTTATTCCTTTTTTTTTCTCATTCTCCTCACTAGTTTTCAATGGAAGCTGATTTTCATTCCTGTTTTTTTATTTTTTAATCTTTTTTATCTATTTTTGTATCTTTCACTGCCAGACAGGGATGGGAGAGACAGGAGAGGAGAAAACCAAGAGAAGTATTGAGGCAGGTTAGTTCGTCTCATTAATCGATGATTCGCGATTCACTTAACCGATTGGAATCCTATGAACCTCTCTGAGACTTGCATCTGAAGGGGGTACTGAAGAGGATGCAGTCTGGAGAGGGTGCGATGTGTGACGCTAACTGATGGTATCTTATTACTGTGGTGGATAGCCTTATATAGTACTCATTATTAACCCTTTCAGCACTGGGACGGATATTCATATTCATTCATCATATTATTTGCCGATTTCATAGAGCTACAAAAACTCATGTGAGGATTAAAATAGTACAGACTCTGACCATTAATCTTTTGACCTCCACAAACTTCCTAACGTCAATAAAATCGTTTAAATACACCGAAAACTCTAGGTAAAGATGCGTCCCAGTACTTTAAGGGGTTAATGAGGCGTGTATAGTAACTGTACTGTACGTGTCAGTGGTGTTACTTGTGTCATATGTCAATAATCGTCCTTATTAACGCACAATAAGAAGCAGAAAGTGAAATTCATGCAAATGTTCCGCTCTTTATTTAGATTATAGAGATTTATTATTTTTTTCTCTGTCTGTCTGTCTGTCTGTCTGTCTCTCTCTCTCTCTCTCTCTCTTGCGTCAGTACCTACAGAACGCCCGAAGCATTTTATTGGTTATTTCAGTGC
>CM035204.1:2355033-2369764 GCA_020233015.1 Callinectes sapidus
GAGAGAGAGAGAGAGAGAGAGAGAGAGAGAGAGAGAGAGAGAGAGAGAGAGAGAGAGAATATGAATGGATCTGAGGCCAGCATTTCTACACAAACATAACTATTAAAAATATTTCGTTGATTGCCACGGATGCACACATTTCACTGTTTCCCCTGGTAATAACAACACATTGGAAAGGGATATTTTTCTCTTTAAGTAAAATTAAACAGTAATTTTTCAACTTTACATTAAAATTGCTTAAATACTTGAAACATTGAAGTATAAACTATTCACGTCATTGTACGAGGATGTGTATTTTTTAATCAAGATGGAAAACTGACCAAAAGCAAAAATAAAGAGTAAACTAAATGACCTATTTCTGGTAAAGCTTTTCCTATTGCCTTAGACATAATAAGAGCTTTTGATACAGTGTGGCAAAAAGCAGTCATCTTAAAACTATCATAGCTGGAGAAGACAGGGTAACAACATGAGCAGTTAAGAAGAGATCGAGAATGTTAAGCGTATCTCTAAAACAGTAAAAAATACAATTAGTACCTTAGATCATAGAGGATATTTGAGAACAATAAGGTACATAAATATTCCGAGGGTTTAGGACAGCTAGGCAAGGTTAAACGTCATTGCAAAGAATTTTAATGTAAAGCATGAAGTAGACAGGGAGGAGGAGAGGAAGGAATAAGCACAGAATCATCGAAGATAAAATTAGAAAGGGTTTGAGGTAAGAAGTAAGCTTTAGAGACTGATAATATACAAATAACAGTCACAATGGATATAAAAAAGCATCATATAATAGATTTCATGCTTATTGAGTGATATATAGAAAGTTTCGTGACTTTATTTCCTTCCACGAGCAATGATACAACAGTTTCAGCGGTAACTTTACTGCCCCCTGTCTTTTTTTTGTCTATTTGTCTTTTGGCTTGTCAGTTAACTTTCACTTCTCCCCTTCCTGCCCCCCCCCCCCCTCTCTCTCTCTCTCTTGACTCTCGCCTCTCGTTATGTGTCCCTGACGTGTCGTGGGTGTCGCGGTGAATGGCCAAGTCTCGCCAATAAAAACAAAACATGGAGCGAGCACAAACACGTCTTTCTTCGTCCGCCAGCGAGTCGATCCAATAATCTGCGTCGCATCACAGTTTTGATCTGTTGGAGCCAAGCCTATACGCTCGTGCCGCGCTCATCAGAGGTATCCGGGCGTGTTTTTAAGTTGGCGCGCTTCACGGTAAACAGCCTTACAAACAAGAGGAGTTTACTGCGAAATACCCATAACACGGTGATGCCTTCAAACAAACACTGACGCTATTTTATGTTCACGCTACACTGATTTCAGGTTTCTTTTTCTTTCAAGTGAAGAGGGTAAGACAAGGATACAAATACGACGGAAAGATAAAAGCTTGGTATTTTCTTCTCCTAAAAAAAAGTTAACGAATTAAGAGAATCCAGAAGGGGAACAGATCAACAGCAGCCGTCACCCCGTCACACCACACCCGCCCAGCCACGCCACACCTTCACCACAGAACTCCAGACTGCCTCACCTGCCAATAATGCTTGTGACAAAACCACTCCACGGAGCCAGGCCAGGACACTCCTCCTCCTCCTCCTCCTCCTCTCACAGGAGTGGCAAGACACTCTGAATGAAGGCCGAGATACACTTGTGGTGGCACTGAACACTGCCGGTGCCTTTGATCGAGTGTGGCACTCCGGCCTCCTGGCAAAGTTACCCGCCATGCGTATGAACAGGTGCTTGCCTGGTGGCACTACTCAGGCACTGTCTCCAAGGAAGGACACTTCCAGTGGTGGTCAATGGACGGACCTCCGCCCCTCCCAGCATCAAAGCGTCACTCCCACAGTGCTCAATACTCAGTCCATTCCTGTGGGACACATACTTGGGTCATCTGCTCTATCACCTTCTGAGGCAAAGACTTATGCTGATCACTGCGCCATCTCCCTCGTCACCAACAGGCGGCTGAAGGCACCGGCGGAGTGGAGTGGAGGGGAGGGGAGGGAGTAGGAGGTCAACTTCGCGTCTGAAAAGACTCATCATGATTGTTTCCAGACATCCTACATACAGCTACTCAAGCTGTGGAGGAGCAACTACAGTTCAAGTCTATCCCTCCAGGAAAACATCAACATCCTCTGAGCTACTGTATGTCAGCAGCTGCAATTTGATCAACACATCCTGCCTGTGGTCCACTAAATCTCCGAGCGTGAGTCTGCCCTCAGCAGAGTGGCAGGCAATCTGGACTCCTGAGACATCTTGACGCTGTACAAGGCATAAATTTGCCCTTGCATAGAATATGGTGTCATGTCATGGACGTCCGGGGCCGCCATCCACACCCAGCGCCTTGACGCGGTGCAGAGACGTGCCCTCAGACTGCTGGGGATGGAGTGGAGACACCTGCCACCAGGACATCTCTGCAACACTGGCGAGGCTTGTCAGAAGTGACAGTTCCCACAAGACCAAGATGAAGTACACCTAAAACCTAAAATCTCCTTTTAATTTCGGAGAGAAAAAGAGCAAAAGGAAAAAAAAGAAAACAAAAGAAAAAGAAAATACGGGCAGAAACTCTTACACTTAAAATCTCCTTTTATTTTTTGGTAAAAAAGAAAAAAAGGACAAAAGAAAAAGAAAAAGGAAAAAAGCCTTAAACTTAAAATTTCCATTTAGCTTTGGTGGCATCAACATGGAAGGTGAGGAGTCCCAGGCCGCCCACACACCTCCCAGATGAGCAGCAGCCCCCCCGCCCCGCCTCCCTCCGCCACAAAAGTCTTTCCTTCTCTAACCAGCAAGTGTCTGCCGTGGTTTCAGCTGGAGCTATTGGCAAACTTTGTTACACGAACTCCATTTGCAACTCATCTTTCATTAGTCTTCATTAACTCCTGTACAGCGGTGGCAAGAGTTGTCTTTTTGAGCAGGTGGCTGGAAACGTGCGTGCTGGGAAAGGCTGCAGCACCACCATGCGTCCCACTTTGCCTGGTAAGGAGACAAGGAGACTGTGTTTGGGACACCTCTTGTCTTGATTTGGAACAGCTCTACTTGCTTTCCGTCTTCTAAACAGTGAATCAGTGTTAAACGTAACGTACAGTATACATATTTTACAATGACTACAGCAAAATGATTCTGTACATGAAAAACACACACAGTTTCAAAGGACGAAAATCGAGAAGTGAAGAGGCGTGTTGTTCAAACCATTGATTAGCTGGAATCTGACTTTTCAGTTTTATGTTCTCCCCTTCAACTCGATAGAACAATCTCATGAAACACTAGATTTTATACCACTGACAACAGAGTGAGTAGTCTCATAATAGTTCGTTATGAATCTCAATGATAATAATATGATATAAGTGTAAATTATGCTTTCAAAAGACACCAGTGACATGAAGGGGAGTGTTATAGTAATTCAAACCCTTCAGTGTCGCCAATCGTGTAGTGTTACTCATATGAAGGAGGAAGTGTGGTATTCTCTTCAGTAATATTGGATGATTAGCTGTAATTCGCTATTTCCATAAGAACATAAGAACATACGAAAATGAGGGAAGCTGCATGAGGCCGTTAGATCTATTTGTGGTAGTGTTTCATTCACTTTGTCTCCGTTTTATTACTTCTCTTCGGACTATTGTCACAGATTGAGTTTATATGGCAAATAAGTTAAGCGCTGGTCACTCCACTGCTCGCACCTCAGTTAACCCCTCCGTGTTGAGGCGCCACAAGTGTCTCCACTCTCCACTGTTATTAACTGTCCAAGGGTTAGAAAGTCATTAGTAACGGAATGTGGGAAGGTTATTAACAGAGGGGAAATAGCAAGTGCTGAAGTGTTGGGTGGATCAGAAGGAACGTTCTTAGGTAACAAACACATCACTTCGTCTTCAGATGGTATTTACTGAGTGTTTCCTGGTACAGTGAGACTCAGGGTACGCTAACAAAGAAATGTGGAACGCGCAGACACACACACACGCACACAAACACACACACACACACACACACACACACACACACACACAGTAAAGGAAAGTAGGTTCATTGGAAATATTCTTACACAACAATTACGTAGCCACGCGTTAAATGAAAAAAAATGGAAAAACTAGAAGGAACAATGTACAGTTATGTTTGGTCTGCATTACTTACTATGGCCAACTGCAATCATTAATTTTTTCCGGGTCAAATTATTAGCCATGGGAAATCGTTGCTGTATTATCGCATCGAATTTCAAATGTAATACAAAGTTTCCGATAGATAGAGCTCTTTCAAAGGGAACTCAGCAATGAAAGGTAATATTTGTAGCCGAACGACTTGACACGGATAACTGCAAGCCCAGCCAGTCAGCGGTACGGAATCTTTGAAGTAATTATTCTCTTCTTTGAATTCCATCTCCCTTCCGGATATTTTTCTCTCGCTTTCACTTTTTCTCTGAAGCAATTATTTGTCGTTTTCTTTACAAGTCGTTAAGGGTCATATTTTCCTTGTTTACTCGCACGTCTTCGTTGCTATTAATTCTACTCCTTTTTTTACTATTTAAACATGTAACACCTGTTTTCACCGTTCATTTTTAGCGTATCATTTTACACCTTTTTCTTAGCTTTTCACTCTACATCTTTCTACAACTGAAAAAACTAACACTTTTTCGCCCTTTACCTTTTCTTACAATTTTATTCTATATCCTTCTACAATTCAAAGAACTAACACCTTTTCCCTTCACCTTTTCTTACCTTTTCATTCTACAACTTTCTACAATTTAAAGAACTAACAACTATTCACTCTTCACCTTCTCTAACCATTTCATTCTACAACTTTCTAAAATTGAAAGAACTAACATCTGCTTTCACTTCAGACTTTTCTTGTCCTTCTTTTCTGACGTTCCCGTTATAAGGAGCCTTTAAGAGGGTGAATTTCCTTGCTCTGTTTATGTGTATAGATAAGGAGAGTGTGAGTGCAGCAAAGTGAAGTGAAAAAGAGACGGGTTTGCAATTCCACGCATCCACTTCCTGCGCAGAATATGACGCGGTGTTCATCTGGAAGTGTCTGCCAAGTTAAATCCTGTTTATTGCAGAATGTCCTTTAATATCGCGTTATATTCTCATCACAGCGGTGTCTCGTTGATTTCAGAATAGTTACCCCCACCAAGTGAAGCCTTTTTCATGGAATGTCTTATACTAATCACCAACTGAACGAATATTCAAGAGTTATTAATTAATGTTTAGAGGAGGTGAAACGCGCACACCTAACGTTGGTATTCAGAAACGCTTTGCTCTCTCACCACAACTGTTTCCCAAGGCCACACCGATGATTAGCGGGGTTTTCAAGGAGGTTTAGCTCAGTAAATACTTTTGTTGCATCCTCCAATTCTCCCCTAAAAGAGATAGCTATGCACTACCCTCCACATTTCAATCAATTACTCACGTTACTATACAACACCTATAGCTCAGTATATATTTCTTTTTGTATCCTCCAATTGTCCCCCCGAGAAAGATATAACTGTGCACTACTCCCTACATTTCAATTAATTACCCACATTACTATACCACACCTATAGCTCAGTACATATATTTATTCTGTTGTATCGTCCATCTGTCCCCTAAAAGAGATAACTATGCGCTACTCTTCACATTTCCGCCTCCACGAACGCCCATTACACGCGCCGAGTTGAACCTGTCGCTGCAATCTTGTGTTCTCGTTGGCTCAGACAATGGCTGTTTTAATACTTTGAATTGACCGTTTATTTTTAATCTCTTCGGATGAAAACGTCTTTTATTTTAGCCAAATTGAGGCAGACAACCAATCAGCTAAATACACAGGAACAAACGCCCTATGTATCGTCCTTTTGAGACAATTTAGGCCACAGCTAAATAAAGACAAAACAAAAACAAATGACACCGTTAATATATCGAACAAAAATGAAATGGAAGGAAAGAGTAAACACACGAGAAACAAACCTCCATTTTACAGTTCTTTTAGTGAAAAAATTAAACAGAAACTAAACAATTAACTTCCATCACGATTTATTTTCAAAGGCCAAAGAGTGTTTTACTGTTAATAACGTAGAAAATCTTTACTTAATCGCTTGAACCAACAAAATAAACCAAGAGAAACATTTGTAATTTTAACTCAAGCCTTCGAAAAGTAGTATTGGCAAGGTGAAGCGAAGAAGTGTCTCATGATATGCTCCTTAGAAGTGATTTACTGTTAATAACGTAGAAATCCTTTAGCCAATCACTTGAACCAACAAAATAAATCAGGAAAAACCACCTGTACCTTCAACTACAGCTTAAGGAAAACGTAGCAACAGCACAGGAGAACTGTCTCACGATATGCTCCTTAGAAGAGATTTACCCTTAATAACGTAGAAAATCTTTAGCCAATCACTTGAACCAACAAAATAACCCCCTCAAAACACACACACATGTACCTTCAACTCAAGCTAAAGGAAAACGTAGTAGCAGCAGCACAGGAGAAGTGTCTCACGATATGCTCCTTAGAACCTTCCTCTCCATTTCCCGGAAGGCAAGGGACCTCGTTACTTGGGGTTTTCGTTTTCTTGGGCAGCGATATCTTGGCCTCCATCACGGCGGGCTGAGAGCGACACCACACGGCTTCGGATCATTCAAGTCCCTTAGGCGCATTTTCTTTGATCACTCGCAGGGAAGGAGCGGCAGTTCCCACTAATAATACACATATTTTCCAAGGAAGGGAGGGATGTGGGGAGGAAAAGGACGCTAAGTTGGTGTTGGCGTAATAGTAGTAGTAGCTGAGGAGGAGGAGGAGGAGGAGGAGGAGGAGGAGGAGGAGGAGGAGGAGGAGGAGGAGGAGTGTTGTATAAATCATAGGAGTAAGAGGAGTGAAGAGCAGTAATAGAAGAGAAAGACTGGATGAGGAGAAAGAGGAGGAGGAGGGAGGAGGAAGAGGAGGAGGAGGAGACGGCAACAAGCAAGACGAAGGTAACAGCGATGAATAAGAGGGGGAGGAAAACAGGGAAGAAAAAGAAAAGAGAAAAATCTATGAAAGAAGATGAGAAGTAAAAATAACACGAACCAAGAGGAAAGAAGAAGAGGAAAAAAAAAGAGCAGGAGGAGGAGGAGAAGGAGGAAGAAGAAGCAAGCTTTGTGCCTTTTCTTTTTACTCACAGTCTCCGAGGAAAATGAAACTTGATATATTAGAGGAAACTATTAAATTTGACGAGGGAGAGATTAAAAACTTTATATTGACTTGTGGTCCTGTCATTAAGTCTCCCAAGTTTTGTTAATAACGTCGCGTCTGTCACATAAAGGCCTTTCATTTATCAAGTTTCCATAGCGTGGAGGAGAAGCCAAAGAGGAAGGAAATGACAAAAATGCTGCCGTAAAACTAAAGTGAGTTATTAGAAGTGTTAGTTTAAAGCCATTACCAAGATTAAGATCGCTTGCTGTATTGCTGGTAAGAATTATTAACCACTTCAGTACTGAGACACTATTTTTTCTTACGAGTTTTGGGTGTGGTTAGATTTTATTGGAAGGAAGTGTCTATGGAGATCAGAAGGTTAATGGGCAGAGTCTACTATTCTAATCCCTATATGAATCTCTGAAGCTGTATAAAATCGACAAATAAGCAGAATCAATATGAAAATGCCAGTAAAGAAAGTTAAAAAATACTGAGATAAGAAGAGACGGATTAAAAACCAATAACTTCACAATAAACGTCTCACTTAAGATTAAATTAATGTCCCTTACTATGAGCAGCCTTGTCATGAAAGCAACCTGTTCCTTCTTTACGTCTCCCGCGTTGCTTTTACCACAATGAATGTAGGTAGAAAGATAAACAGGTAAGCAGGAAACTAAAACAACTGAAAATATATGTAGGTCACACGAGAGAGCACGTGAACACACACACACACACACACACACACACACACACACACACACACACACACACACACACACACAATCCTCCCCCAACACGCACAGAAGAAAAAAAAGATAGGGAGAGAGAGAGAGAGAGATGAAGAAGGAAAGGAGAACGAAACCTTCCTTGTAAACTTAATTAACCAACACGAAGCAAGCAAGTGAATGGACAGACAACCTTAGATGACGCGGACAAGACAACACCCACAAACACACACGTCAACACCAAAAGAACAAAAACAAAATAGAAAATAAGAGAAATAAGGAGAAGAGGAAGAGGAGGAGGAAGAGGAGGAGGAAGAGGAGGAAAGGGGAAGGGGGCAGAGGAATGGAGGCAAGACGGCAGCTGCTCATGCTCAGTGTAACCGCGCGAGTGCCAAGGGGAACGCGAAGCAAACCGTCAGTCTGTGCTGTGTGTGAGGGTTGAACGCAGCCGAGCGCCAGCCACCTCCACCATCCCATCCCTCGCGCCACGTCTCGTCTCAGTAACGCATCGCTCGGCTACATTTCATCTCCCCACTCCCCCCTCTCCCCTTTCATCCTCCTCCTCCCCTCTCCCCTGCAGTTAATTCTGAGTTTTTATATAGTTTTTTATGGTTCTTTTTTGCGTTCGCTGAGTTAGTTTTGGAAGTTTCCGCGTCTTTGTGTTGTCAAGTTTGATCGGAGCGAACTGTACGTACTGCGCCGATATGCTTGTGCGGTGGTGAGAGAGAGAGAGAGAGAGAGAGAGAGAGAGAGAGAGAGAGAGAGAGAGAGAGAGAGAGAGAGAGAGAGAGAGAGAGAGAGAGAGAGAGGTATTCGACGGCATAGTTAAAAAAAGTGACACATTTACTACACAAAAGCAACAGAAAGGAAAAAAATCAACCCCCCCAAAAAACAACTAAATACAACTTTTCCATAGAAACTTGAAAGGAGAGACACTCGTGGAAAGAGAGAGAAAGAGAAAGAGAAAGAGAAAAAGAAAAAAGTGCCATTTGAACTGAAGGAAATAAAATAAAAAAGTAAAGAAAACACGAAGATCTCCATGAAGACAGTGGTAACTTGAACAGGAGGAGGAAGACAGTGCAAAGCCAGAGTGGAAGCGAGTGAGCGTGTGTGTGTGTGTGCGTGTGTCTGTGTGTATGAGTGAGTGTGTTCTGGCGGCGTCATCACCTGCAGCAGCAGAAGGAGGAGGAGTCTCGCGTCCCCAAGGTGAGTAAGTGAGCTACCTGTGGCTTTATTAAATTTCAAGGTATTTATACGAGCGTGTCATATTTTTCATAACATGTTTTCTCTCGTCTTTTCTTTACTTCTCTTGTTATTCTTTTTTTTTACGTCTCATCAACTTTATCTGGTTCTTATTAATGTCTTTTTTCCTATTTTCTATTTTTTTTATTCTATGCATTAGTTTTCCCCTATTTTCTATTTTTTCTTTATTTTTCTCGTCTTTCTTTACTTTTTTCAATTATTTTCGTCTTACAAACTTTATCTGGTTCTTCTTCATTAGTTTTTCCCTATTTCTTATTTTTTTTTATTTCTATGCATTAGTTTTCCTCTATTTTCTATTTTTTTTCTCTATTTTCTCGTCTTTCTTTACTTTTTAAAAATTATTTTCGTCTTACTAACTTTATTTGGCTCTTATTCATCAGCTTTTCTCAATTTTTTTTCTATTTGTTTTCCTTTTTTTTGAAATTCGTAATTATCTTCTCTTTTAACTGCATTTCCCATAACTGACTTAATTTTCATTTATCTTTACTTGTCATTATCTTTATCCAACTCTTGCTTACATTTGCTCTATCACCCTATCCTCATTAATTTTGTTATCTTTCTTTCATTTCCTATCATTTCTCCTCTCTCTTTATCATTTCATCCTTTTTTCTCTCTTATTTTATTAATTCTTTTCTTTCTCTATTATTTTACCCTCATAACTTCTCTCCCTATGTTATGTTATCCTAATTTCCTCTCTTTTTCTGTTATCTTATCCTCACTTCTATTCTTTCTCTGTTATCTTATCCTCACTTCCTTTCTTTCACCTTATTCTCGCTTCTTCTCTTTCTCTATTATCTTATCCTAACTTCCTATCTTTTATCTCATCCTCACTCTCTCTCTCTTTATCATCTTACACCTACTTCTCTTTATTCTTTATTTCTCACTACCATTACTTCTTACCTTTCCACACACCATTAATATTTACTAACCCAATACACAACGAAATGCAAACATAACCTAACACTGTCACTTAAATCTGGAGCATTACTGGCCTATATGGGTCACGGCCGTCGGGTTAAGCTAACATAACACTAAGGTGGCTTCAATCATCGAGGAAAGGGATCGTATTAACACACTTGATCTCTCCCTCTCTAAATACACCTGCCAATTATGCTTACCTGTTTGACTTAGCGGTGATCATTATTGCGTAACATAATAAGGTGCACAAAAGAACACAAAGAAATGCAAGGAAAGACAATGGATTATGTTATGTTTACCTGTTTGATTTAGCAATGACTACTATTACGTAACATAACAAGGTACACACACACACACCAAAACAACACAAAGAAATGGAAGGAAAGACAATTGAATACCTTTCTTATAGTTCGCTTGCCTATTATGTTTACCTGTTTGATTTAGCAATGACTATTATTAAGATACGTACATCGATTTGTCATAGCAATATACACAAAGGAATATAAATGCAAGGAAACTCAAAAGTAAATATCCTTCTTTAAATTCACTTGCTTTAATTGGTTTATCTCCTTGATTTAGCCACGGTTTTTATCCAGATGTGTATGTAACTTTGCTATAACAATGCTCGTAAAAAAGACTAAAAAAAAAAAAAGACACAAAAAATGCAAGGAAGGACAAAAGTAAATATCTCCCTTTAAATTGGCGTGTGTCTATTTCATTTCCCTTCGTTTGTTTTAGCGTCGATTAAGACACGGACGTAACTTTGCCTTAACGATGTACAGAAAAGAACACAAAGAAAGGACAAGGAAGAGTAAATATTGTGTTAGCACTCGGTAATGTTTTCTCGACGGTAAACTAGAGTGCGTTGTGTAAAGTGATAATTTTGCTGGGCTGTTCTGTTGCATCATAAGGTATTGTTCCTGTTTGTCTTACTCCTCTTCCTCCCCTTCCCCCTCCTCCTCCTCCTCCTTCTCCATTCTCTCTAATTAGTCCTTGTATTTTTCTTTTCTTCTCTTCTTCTTCTACCTCCTCCTCCTCCTCCTCCTCCTCCTCCTCCTCCTCCTCCTTATTCTTATATTTCTTCTTCTTTTATTTCATCTTCTTTTACTTCTCCTTCTTCTCCTCTTTCTTTTGTTACTTCTTTTACAACAACGACAACAACAACATAACCAGCAACAACAAAAACAACAACTTCATAACAACACCACCAACAAGAACTACTACTCCCAAAACAACAACAACAACAACAACAACAACAACAACAACAACAACAACAACTACTACTACTACTACTACTACTACTACTACTACTACTACTACTACTACTACTAATCTTTCTAATCCAAGCCACTTTTAATATATATATGTATTTGACGGCAGTGGTGGAGGCCGGACGGTGGTGGTGGTGGTGGTGGCGGGAAGGAAGCGAGAGGTTAGCGATAAGAAGAGCGAGGGAAGATTATTTAGCCTCACAGGTGCTCGCTTTTACGTTTCCTTCTCGTTGATTTATGTTCAAGCATTGCTGTGTACCCTAAAAGCAAGTTTGCAGTACAGACATACAAAATAATCATAACAGTAACTGAAGCTTGAAAACTGAAATAGAGCATGCAGAGTATAAAGCAATAAATAAAGCAATATCTGTTCTACAAAAGCAATCTGTCCCTACAATTGAACATAAACCAAAACACAATAAGAAAATAGGGGAATTCTTCAACCATCTTCATAACCTGAAGTCTCCATCACCTTTAAAAAGAAATATGGTAAAAACAGAAGAGACAAGCAATAAGCATAAGGAAATTCTCAGCCTTACATAGTACAATCTGCGGTTATGAATATTACAAGAGACAACTTTATAGCAGTAGTAATAGTAATAGTAGAAGTAGTAGTAATAGCACAGTAATAATATGGTCTTAGCACAACACGCGATTACCAGTATTATAAGTGACACCTTTAGAGCAATAGTAATATTAACAGTAGATATGTCATAGGAATAGTTATAGTACAGTAATCGCTTAGTAACATTACAGTATAGCAGCAACATCCATACCACCAGTAAAAGTAATAACACAAGTACACCATTCCCCCCCCTCCTCCTAAGCGTACACAGTCGAAAAGATTGAAAAACTTCCCTTCATTTGGCTTCTATTAGTGAGCCTCGCGTATCGCCTTCCGCCATTGATCACATTGATAAGAATCCTTCGCTCCAGCAGGCAGTTACAAGATTCCTTTGCTTTATGGTGCCTTTATTGCAAGTTTGGGGGACGAGATTCCTGTGGGTGTTTTGTCGGAGAGTTGAGCTGCGGGACTTTATGTTGCTGGAGAGACGGAGGAAAGTTGTGGTGTTTGGAATTTATGTCCTGGGCGGGATAGCTGGAAGGGATTGGCTGGAAGAAGAGAGAGAGAAAGAGGGAGAGAGGGAGAGTGGTTGTAGCTAAGGACCAGAGGAAGTGGTGCCATATGCGTCAAGGCAGTAACGTAAGCCATAACAACAACAACATTTACTGCTCGTGCACGATAGCAATAACAACAACAACAACAACAACGGTAATGGTGAATCAACTTTGCTGCTTCTCTTTAGGTATTTTTCATTCTAAGTTATGCAGCAATGACTGAAAACAAGAGAGAGGAAAAAACACACATAGATAATGCTGTAAAAAAAGATGGAAAAAATAATCTAAACGAAAAACAATAGGAAAAGTAGCAAAACAAGTGACAAAGAATAAACATCAACCTTACCACATTCTCTAAACGAAAAACGACATAAGCAACAGCAACAACAACAGCAATATTGACTAACTAACTCCCTTGCTACATTCTCTATAAAAATAACAATAATAACAAAGACAACAACGAAAAACGACAACAACAACAACAACAACAACAATCTTGACTAACTCTCTCCTCATCCTCCTTCTCGTCACATTCTTTCTTACGTATGTAGTTTCAAGGAGCATTCTCTTGGCAACCTTCCTATCCCTCCTCCTCCTGCTGCTGCTGCTGCTGCTGCTGCTGTTCATTCTCTCACCACCACCTCTGCTCTCACCAACCATACCTTAACCCTTCCCACTTCCCCCTTTCACTCTTTCTCTTTTTTGCCTTTTACTTTCTATACTTCCTTCATCTTTCACTCCTTTATTTTTTGTCTTTGATTTTTCTACTCATATTTTTAGTGTCTTTTCTCTCCGTTTTCTATTCTGGCTCTTTCATAATCATTCCCTTTGTCTTATTTCTCTAGTTTTTTTTTTTTCCCTTTTCTCCTCTCTCTACTTGTCTCTCTTCCAATTTCCTCTTCAGTTCATTATCCTCTCCTCCCCTGCGCTTCCTTCTTTTTATAACCCTTCTTTTATTTTAGCTTCATTTCTGTTTCCTCTTACATCATTTTCCCAATCATTCTCTTTGTCCTATTTCTCCATTTCTTCTTTTCCTCCCCTTTTTTCCTCTCTCTAGCTGTCTATCTTCTAATTTCCTCACCTTTTTTCCTCCCTCTACCTGTCTGTCTTCTAATTTCTTCTCTTCCTCCTTTTTTCCTCTCTCTAGCTGATTCTCTTCTATTCTTTTTCTTCCTCTTTCTTCTCCCTTTAACTGTCTCTCTTCAAATTTTCCCCCTTCAATTCATTATGTTTTCCTTCCCTTCCCTCTCGCCTCTTTTAACCCCTTTACTCAAGCAGCGTTTCTACCCACCTCACCCTACGCAAACTTTTAAAGCTTCACCTTTAACATTTACGCTCCCCTCCACACAAAAGAGAAAACTGTAACGCGAGCACTAAAAAAAAAACAAAAAAACATCGAGGTACAACAAAAGCAACAACAATAATCAGGAACACTCACGTATGAAGACACAACGAGGAGAGCAAACAGGATGCTGTGCCATTTTCTTCATCTAGTAAACTCGATTGTCTTCATCCTTCTCATTCCTCTCTCTCTCTCTCTCTCTCTCTTTCCTTCGTCCTCCGGAAACCTGCTGCACTGCATCTGACAAAGGGAGAGAGAGAGAAAAAAAAAAGAGATGTGAGATTATGAGTAGAGAAATTGGTTTTACGAAGTGCAGGATAATCAGAATCTCATTATGGCTGTTTTGTTGATTTCTTAAACAATGAATATTAGAGATAAAACTAACGATGATGAGAGATGTAAAGAGGTTAGATGCTACTGGTCTCTCCATACTTTCACACAAGTATTCACACAAACTTACACATGATAAAAGGTATTCTGAATGATAAATGTGGTTGTATTAAGCACTGAATGATAGAGAATTGAGGAGCTTACAATGTTAATAGAACAAGAGATAGAAACCACCCATTATGAGAGATGTAAAAGGGTTAGATTCTACTATTAGCACAAATCTACACATGATAAAAGGTGATCTTAATAACATGTTTGTATTAAGCACTGAGTGATGGAGGATTAAAGGGTTTACGAAGAGAATCGAACACTATAACAAAGGATCGAAAAAAAAAATATTGACACACCAGAGGATAACAAGTTTTTCAAGGTCACAAATTTTGGGGATGACGTTAGATTAAAAGAGGATCGAAGAGTGTGCGGCAGAAGATTGAACACCACAAGGAAGAGGATTGGAAACTTCAAGCGAGGAAATCTCAGGAGTCACAACACCAATATTTCAGAGTGCAAAGTTTTATCATCCATGCACACGAGATTACTCACTGCAGAGATAAGCGCACGCACACACACACACACA
>CM035204.1:2450617-2463155 GCA_020233015.1 Callinectes sapidus
GGTATGACTGTACTATGTATGTATGTATGTATGTATGTATGTATGTGTACGTAAGAGTATGTAGTCGTATACAATAGCTACGTGTGTACAAGAGGGACGTGTGTGTGTGTGTGTGTGTGTGTGTGTGTGTGTGTGTGTGTGTGTGTGTGTGTGTGTGTGTGTGTGTGTGTGTGTACTGCCGTGTCTTCCATTTTCTTCTCTCTTCCCTCTTCTCTACTTCCCCCTTTCCTTTCCTTCTTCTATCCTCCTTTCTTTCCTCCTTCCTTTCTCCTTTCTTTCACTCCCTCCTTCCCTCTTTCCCTCCTCCCTTTCTCCCTCCTTCCCTCCTTCCCTTCTCCCTTTCTTCCCTCCTTCCTCCCTCCTTTGCTCTTAATCCCTCCCTTCCCTCCAGTCTAACAAAGCTTTAGGATAACCAACGTCTCCCTCTAAATTGTACTGCTCAAAGCGACACTCCTCCTCCTCCTCCTCCTCCTCCTCCTCTTCCTTTTCCTTCTCCTCCTCTTCCTCTTCCTCTTCCTCTTCCTCTTCCTTCTCCTCCTCCTCCTTTTCTCCTTCTTCTTCCATCATTTAATTTTCTTTAACTTTCTTATGTTTTTTTCTTCTTGTTCTGACACTCATCTCTCTATTTCTTCTCTTTCTCTCTCTAATTTCTCTTTCTCTCCCTTCTTCCCCTTTACAACCCTTCTCCCTCCTTTACTCCTATTCCCTTCCTTTCCTTTCTATTCCCTCTCCTTCCCTCGCCCATTCCTC
Organism: Callinectes sapidus; assembly: GCA_020233015.1. Taxonomy (NCBI): domain Eukaryota; kingdom Metazoa; phylum Arthropoda; class Malacostraca; order Decapoda; family Portunidae; genus Callinectes; species Callinectes sapidus. The sequence goes on from CM035204.1 coordinate 2,451,368, forward strand.
TCTTCAAACCATCCCCTCAGGTCCCCTCACGGCTGCTGCTACTGCTGCTGCTCCCCCTCCCATCATGCCCTCTTTAGTACCCCTTACACGGCCTACACGTCCCCTCACCCCCCCCTTACAGCATCTTCCCCTCACGTTCCGTCACCTCGTCACTCTCTCCCTCACGTCTCCTTACCCTCTTATCACCCCTCATTTCCCCTCTCCCTTGCCCCTTACTGTGTTACCTAAATTTAATGGGATTTGGTTTATTGCTTTGGTATTTGTCTTGAAACTTCTCTTTAGGTTACGAAATGTTGGGTTAGGTTTGGTTTAGTTGTGTTAGATTAGGTTAGGTTAGGTTAGGTTAGGTTAATTTTCTTTGTCTAAATTGATGGTCTATTTTCTTTTTCTCTCTTAATTCAGTACTATGACACGTTTTCATAGTTATTCTTCTTACTGTTCAGAAGTTCATGTGGGGATTAGAATAGTGAATCCTTTGACTTCCATAGCTCTTTCCTAATGTCAGTAAAATCATCTAATCGTACCCAAAACTGAAGGTAAAAAAAACGTACCATCACTGAAGAAATTAAGTTAAAGGTAGCAGTAAGGAAGGCTGAGTTAGGTTAGAATAGTTACAGTTACGTGTATATATAGTTTTTTTTATCCTAATAGTTAAGTTTATGTAGTTTTTTTTCCCTAATTGGCGAATTATATCAAAGGTAGCAGTTAGGAGGGTTGAATTAGGTTAGAACAGTTACGATTACGTGTATATTCAGTTTTTTAATCCTAATAGTTAAGTTTATATAGTTTTTTTGTCCTAATTGGCACTTTTTTCTTTCTCTCCCTGCAGTCCGTGGCGGTGGTCGGGGAGGACGGGGAGAAGGCGCAGTGTCGGGTGTTGGATTGCGACACGATAACTCAAGTGAAGGCCAAGATTCTGGACGCTCTTTACCGCAACACCCCCCACTCCCTCCGGCCCTCCGTCCACCAGGTCGACCTAGGTAAGTGTGCCCTAAATAGTCCTCGTTTTCTCTGAAGGTACGCTACTCGATTCACGTTTTCTAAGGGGCTGTTGAGTTTACATTCCTTTTGATGTTTTATGTATATCAAGTGTATGTTAAGAGGTTTTTTTCATTGGTTTAAATTTTGGTATTTTCGTATGTCAGTTTCTCTCTCTCTCTCTCTGTCTCTCTCTCTCTCCCTCTCTCTCTCTCTCTCTCTCTCTCTCTCTCTCTCTCTCTCTCTCTCTCTCTCTCTCTCTCTCTCTCTCTCTCTCTCTCTCTCTCTCTTTTCCCGTTCTCGCTTTCCTTCATGTCTGTCAAAAGTTTCGAGGCGCGTTCTCACTTCGGCTCCAGCGCAAGTCTCGGTAAATACACACTAACGCAATAAGAAGTTAGAGGCGACTTTTCTTTGGTGGCGCCGCTCGACAGGCCTCCTCGCTGTCCTTGTTCTCGGTTCCCTTCCCCCCCCACACCGCTCATTTATTCCCGCGTCACTGTAGTTAAGAGATAAAAGGTAATTTCAAAGTGACGCAATCAGTAGTTTTCTGGTGATTTGCATATGCTAATGAACATAAACACCTGCAGTTTTAAAATGATTCATCTGACAGGTTGTTCATTGTCAAAAATATGATATGTATGTTCGTAAGGCACATTTTATTATTACTATTATTTTTTTTAGAGTTTTGTTTATAGTTCATTCTTATTTTAGGTGTTCGTTAGATATTTACTGTAATTGATGACATGCCTCGTTCATAGTTGCTTATAAATACATAATGAAAAAACTCATCAAGAACAACGGCAGGAAAACACACACACACACACCAGAAGCACCCATTAATTACACCACGAGAATATCTATCAGTAAAAACAATTATAAAAAAATAAGAATGCAGAGAAAACCTTCCCATTAAAAACAATAGCAATAGAAAACAACGACAACAACACGAGGATATCTATAAGCAAAAAAACAACGACAAGAAGAATACGAATAAAAAAAAAATCCATTAAAAATATAAACACTAGAAAAATACAACTGAAAAATATGAATTAGCCAAAAAAATGACAAGAAGAATAAATAATGCAAAAATAAACCCAACAAAAATAACAGCACAAGAGAAAAAACAAAAACAACAACAACAGGAGAAAAAACACAACAAGGACCGACCATTAAACAACAGTAATAACAGGCAGACCCATCAAGGCACCCCAATTAATTAGACTAATAACAAAAGACACCTTCAGAAGACACCAATTAACTGCAGGAGGAAGAGTGGAAATTGTCAGGGTTGTAATTCGTCAGGGAGTGTAGTGACGGGCGGCGCGTAAGCAAGACATTTAGCGAGACAGGTGAGTCCACGGCCCACCTGAGACTCATTAATTAGTTGGCCACCTGTCAGCCGCCCGCCAGGTAATTCTTGACGGTCTCTCGTGGTCATATTTTAACAGCAGGGAGGCGAAGAGGAAGAGGAGGAGGAGGAATAGGAGAAAGAGGAAAGAAGGAGAAGGAAAAGGAGGAGAGGTAAAGAAGTGAAGAGCTAGAGAGGCGAGAAGGTAGAGCCACACACACACACACACACACACACACACACACACACACACACACACACACACACACACACACTTAACCTTTCTTCAAACTTTTTTTCTCTCCCCATCAGTACACATTTCAATACTAAAATCATCCATACCTATTTTACCTGTCTACCTGTCCATTTCATTCCCTATTTTGCGTCCACCAGGTGTACATCCCTCATAACCTTCCACATCATTAACTCCTTCCCGCCCCTCCACTGTCAATCTGTCATTCGCGCTTCACTCAAGTCAAAGAACACAGTAACATGAATCTCAGGTAGGTATTCAGAAACGCTTAGTTCTTACCATCACTACTTTCCAAAGGCTCTAGTTGAAGATATTCGTGTTTTTTGGAGTATTTTTGTTTTTATGGTGATAGATTGGCAAGATTTCTAGTTTATTCAAAGGAGAAACTGTCTTGAAAACCCGACTTGTTGTCTCTGTGGCCTTAGAAAGTGTCGTGGTGATGAAGGGGGGCGTTTGTGAATATAGGTGTCAGCTGTTAGACTGTCAACGTGTCCACTCCTGTTCCATGCATTTATAATATTCTCCACTCCCCCCTCTGTTCCACATCTATACTGCACAGCCCTCCCGCACCACTCACAAGTACATATACACTGAAATACACTGACATTCAACCACTTTCCGGCCTGTCCATTGATAAGCAGGTTGTTTCTCCTCCCGTATCACATTAATTTTATAATCAAGTGTCTAACTGTCACTCTTACTTTTACTTATTATGGATCTCAATTGGTATTCAGTGTCTACGCACCACTGATGCTGTTTTCTCCGTTATTAGATTTTAGTCACCTGCAATAAAACGTAATAGTAAAGAAAATACTTGTTCTTCACGTGTCATTCCCTTCATAAAATTTTCATAACAATTAATTCATCTAATCTAAATTTAACTTCAATTTTACACTATCATCCTAACTAGTTAATCTATTTCAGTGATCTAACTCTATTTGATAATTAATTTCTTCTTTTCGCCTTTGTTCTATATACATATCCATTAATATACCGTATATATCACTAAATAGCCTTTTTTCTCTCATGTCGGCCACGTATGTTACATTTGAAGCGATTACCTTTAACTTGGACCACAACAACACGATCCCATTATCTAGCCTCCCTGCATGACACGTAATAATCCATCACGTCTACGTCCAAACCGTCTCTGTGTGGTAAAAACTAACACCAATATACCATAACCACCGTCTCCATATTGCGCAACTATTAACACTCCCTCATGTTCCGTACTAATACTATCCTCTCTCTCACTATCCTCGCGTGTCAGTTCACCGTACCCCACCTCCATGCACCACCTGTCCGCCTGTCCGCCTGTCCCTCATTACTGGCTCACGCACCATTGCCAGTTAAGCTCACCTGCCCACCTGTGCGTGATTAGCAACCTATTTTCGTGTCAGAATTATCCGGTTGTGTGTCTATCAGTCAATCAGTAATCATGTTTTCCCTAAATGCCTGTACATTACCTGGCTTACTTGTGTCTCTACCTGCCAATCACGAGGGGTAATTCCACTTGCTTTACATTTGCGTTGGGTGTGTAGTATCAGCTTACTCGTTATCCCCTCCTGTCCGCGGGTGCTGCCTAACTTACCCCTTTCTGTCTATTTTAGTCACCTGCGTGCTCTTTCCTGTCTCTCTTACGGGTGTTAAGTAACATACACCTTCATGTCTATCTGTTTAGCCATACCTTACTCTCTGTCTCCTGTTTACCGGTCTGCAATGTTGTTTTATGTATTTCTTTGTCTGTCTAGCTATACCTCACGTCCTCCCTTCTGTCTGTCTATCCTAGTGTACTATTGTTTACCTGTCTAGCCATACCTTAATTTTTCTCCTCTGTTCATTGGTCTTCAGTCATATTTCACGTACTCCTTTCCCTTTAACTAACTACTCTTTACCGTCTACCTGCTTAGTATACTTCCATCCTCTAACCTTCCCCTCAGTTTCTTGTCCCCTCTAACCCAGTCCTCTCCCCCCCAGAGTGGCGTCACGGTCGCAACGGTCACTTGGTTCTCGCCGACGAGGACATGACCACCAAGAGCGACTCAGGCGGGTGGCGGCGCCTCAACACACTGGCCCACTACGGCGTGCGGGACTCAGCGCTCATGGCCCTCGTGCACCGCCCACACGCCCACCTCAACAACGCAAACTGCGGCACCGGGACGTCAAAGTGTGCCACATGTGAGTGTGCGTGTGTGTGTGTGTGTGTGTGTGTGTGTGTGTGTGTGTGTGTGTGTGTGTGTGTGTGTGTGTGTGTGTGTGTGCCCCTTTGCCCCACAGCACCGCACAGACACTGAACTCCACTCTCCCTTACTCTCCTCCAGGCTCCACCTTCGGCGTGAGCGGATCGGGTAGCCCCGTGAGTCACTGCGGCGGCGTGGACGTGGAGTGTGGGTCGTCTGATGCCAACGTGTACCACCTGGTGAAGCCCGTGGACCACGACTCCCCCAACAGAGGCGGCGAGAGGACGCACAAGGCCATCCCAGAGATCTTCCTCACCCGCCTGCTCTCCACCAAGGGCACCGTCCAGAAGTTTGTTGACGATTTCTTCAAGACGATCCTCAACGCCACGGAGTCGCTGCCGCCGGCCGTCAAGTGGCTTTTTGATCTCTTCGACGAGTCCTCGCGGCGCTACGGACTAATAGACCCCGAGGTGGTGCTCGCCTGGAAGTCCAACAGTCTACCGCTGCGCTTCTGGGTCAACTTCATCAAGAACCCTGACTTCATCCTTGACGTCCACAAAAGTCCCACGGTGGACTCCTGCCTGTCCGTCATCGCCCAGACCTTCATGGACGCGTGCTCCACCACCGAGCACCGCCTGGGCAAGGACTCGCCCTCCAACAAGCTGCTCTTCGCCAAGGACATCACGCAGTACAAGGCGTCCGTGCGGGCCTTCTATCTGGGCGTGAGGTCGCTGCCTCCTGTCACGGACCAGGACATGGCAGCCTACCTGCACCACCTGAGCCTGACGCACCTGTCTGAGCTGGACTCCAAGCCGGCGGTGCAGGAGCTGTTCCACACGTACATCACGCGCTACTACAGCCAAATCATGGAGACCCTCGAGATGGACCCCAACTGCCGGACGCTCCACCTCGCCCACAAACTGGACAATGTCATGTGTACCATTAACGGGGAACCCACGTCCATGTGCTGAGGCCGCCGCGCCCTGGCTCATCCCGCGCCGCACCCGTCTGAGGCCTTGTGTAAAGACTTATAAGAAAAGACTTTCACCGCTGTTATCTTACATGCCTAGTTCCTAGCCAAAGAGTAGGTGTACGACGATTAATAGACAGTTATTGTGTGTGTATTTTGGGGGTTCGTTGTTATTGTAAAGACAGACAGAAACTCGTCACAACGCTAATCTATTCCTTCCAGTAGTCACGAGGGCCCGTCACCCCCTCCCCCGCTGTACTTAATCAAATATCTGTGATTTTCTAAGACTAGCGCATTCCAGTGGGCGGCGGGAGGGGGAGGCGACGCTGCGGGCCGACTCTACTATTTGAGGGACGAGTTCGTTGCTGTCTGGTGCCTATTGGTGTTGTGGGGGACGAGTGTAGAATCACAAGTCAAGTGGTGATAAAATAGCGTGTGGTGCGCGTCTCGGGAGAAAGTTACGGGGGTGAGGGGGACGAGACTGCCTTCACGCGGACCAGACTCATCACATCACACTCACTCACTCACTCACTCATCACCACACGTAGCGGCGGAGTCATCACACACACACACACACACACACACACACACACACACACACACACACTCATCCCATCACGGACACATTACTGCTTTCTCCGGCACTTCATAATACTGAGGCGGAATCAATAAAGACAAGACGGGCAGCAGAAGTGCAGACGAGAAGGATTGTGGTGAGAAAGAGCGAAGAGAGTGACAGAAAACGTAAAATGTGAACTTCTATTTATATTTTTTCTTTTCTCTCTCTCTTTCACGAGGGAAGGAAAGTTTTCTCTGTGGTAGTAGTGTGTCTTTTTTTAGCGTTTTTTATCTCATGTCTCTTATTCACGTCAGTGTTCTGTGGGCGAAATTCCATTAAGAAAATTGAAAAGAAAGTATAAAAGAAGGGAAAGATTGAAGATAATTATAACGACGCTTGGATTGAATATAAATACACGTAAAAATGGTGACGTGATAGGATAGAAAGAACAGAATATAATCAATATGTAAGTAAATGTGAGGGAGAAAATAGATTTGTTATTTGTGGAAAGAATATTTGAGATGGTAGTGAATCAGATATCATAGAACAAAATAAATAAAAGATGCTAAAAATAAAAAATAAAATTCTTGGGGAGAAAAAAATGAAAAGAAAAATCAGATGAATAGATGAAAGAAATAAAAAGACAGGAAAGTGAACATTAGGAAAAAAAATTAGACAAAACACATCTAAAGAAAAAAGGAGCAAGAGAAAATTAATTACGCATGAAATCTTAAAACAGAAAAGACAAAATACGAAGTGATAATTAGTTTTCAATTGCAACAAAAAAGTCCTAGAAAAAAGTAAAATTATAAAAGAACGGGAGAGAAAATAGCTAAAAACAATAAAAAGGAAGAGAAAAAGGCGAAAGACGAAGAAAAACACACGAAACTTCAACAAAATGACAAAGAAAACAACAAGAAAATAACAATCATGAGAATAAAACAAGAACAAAAGTGAAAGAATAAAAAAAGGAAAAGAAAACAAATCAGAATAGAGCAAAAAAAGTGAAAGAACGAAAAAGAAAACGAAATGAAAAGAAACTGACGGAAGAAATACAAGAAGAAAAATAACAATCATCATAACAGACCACGAAAAAAAGTGAAAGAACGAAAGAGAAAAAAAATGAAAAACCAAAAATCAGAAAAGTGAAAGAATTAAAAAAAAAAGACAACGAAAAAAAACTGAGGAAGAAAAAAAAAAACTTGAGGAACGAAAAGAAAAGAAAAGAAAAAAAAGGAACAATGACACTAATACAGACAAAAAAAAAAAAAGAGTTCTCGCCCCTAACACTTGATGATCCACGCGTCCTTCAAAGGTAACACAGGTGCTCACCAAAACCGTCTATGTGTCTGACCAGAAACCGACAGTCCCGAGAGAAAGAAACTCATGTGCACTCCAAAAAAAACAAACAAAAAAACACCCAAAAAAATACCAAAAAAAAAAAAAAAATCCTTAGGTAATTACGTTGATATGAAACCACGTGCTAAGGTGTGTGCGTGTATGTGCGTGTGCGTGTACGTGTGTGTGTGTGTACGTGCACCAGGAAGAGGGTTGAGTGACTCCCTCCGGACCTTCTTTTCTGCCATCCAGCCTTGGCGTCCCCGAGAAAGGTTCAAAGGCTGGTTCGTTCGTTCGTTCGTTCACGGCGAAGCTTCGTGACTCACTTCGAAACGCGCTCTCGATCCATTTTCTTTATTTTCATTTTTATTTTTTTCTCTCTTTTTTTTATTTATTTATTTTTTTTTGGGTATGTACATTTCTCGATCCATTTCTTTTATTTCTTTTTTTTTCTCTCTCTCTCTTTTTTCTTTCTTTTTTTTTTGGGGGGTATGTAAATTTCTGTCTTTTTTTTTCTCTCGTGTATTTATTCTTCGGTGTCTTGTATTTATTGTTTATGTAATTCTTATGACTCGTGTTTCTTGACAAAGTGGCGTGGCTGGCTCATTTGTTCTAGACTCTTTATTGTTCTTGTTCTTGTTCCTCGTGTGTTCTTTGTCTTATCATTGCTTATACTACTTTTCTTTCTTATACATATAACAAACGTGATGGCAACCCAAACACGCTTATAAATAAATGAATACAATAATAAAATACAGCCCTTCTTAAGATGCCAGTCGTAAAATAAGAGAAATTTTGTATAATGCTCCTCTTTCTACTATTATTACGACCACCACCACCACCACCACTACCACCACCACCACCACCACTACTTCCCTTTGTTCACCTTGTTCTTCTGTTACATTTCTTGGTATCTTCTAAGTATACGTAATTTTTTTTTTCCCTCTCTATTTCTTTTTAATTCTGATTTCTTTCTTTTTGTGAGTGTGGTTTGGATTCCAGGAACACCAATGTGATTTGTATGCTCTTTCAATATCTTTTTTATTTCCTTTTCTTTTCAAGTCCAAATCCGTGGTTCTTATTCATTAGTCTCCCCTGTGCGTCCTCTCTCTCTCTCTCTCTCTCTCTCTCTCTCTCTCTCTCTCTCTCTCTCTCTCTCTCTCTCTCTCTCTCTCTCTCAATCTTTCACGGCTATGTGGTAAGGTCATTGGTGGATAATTAATGCCATTCTACATCTCCTCCACCACCGTGACATCTCCCAACACTCCACTCCTCACCTCCACTCTCCCTAACTCATCTCCCCCACTCCTACTCCTTTTTTCTTTATCAATAACCTTTCCTCACTCTTCTTTCGTTGTGAATATCTATTTCTTCTCTTCTCCATATTCTATTTCTAAAACATCTCTCCTTTTCTATATTCTTTTTTTCACGTTTATTATTTCTTCTTCACTTTATTACGTCCTTCACTCCTTCTAAGATATCCTTCACCCATTTATACTTTTATCCTATCATCCTCCTTCCACCTAATGATTCCTCCTACACTACCTTCCTTTCTATCAGTCTTCCCTCCACTCCTCCACTGTGTCCTCCTACACCTCGTCTTCCTCCTCCACTTTCTTAGACTCCACTCTTCCACCTGCGTCTCATTTCATCTCCCACATCCATTTCACTCTCCTCCACTCCCTTTTCTTACTTCCACCTCGTCTTCCTCTACTTTCTTCCCTCTTCTTTCCTATATTTACACTTTCTCACATTTCCTTCTCGTTTTTCTTTCTTCCTGAGTCTTCTTTCTTCCTCTCCCTGCCTTCTTCCTCTCCTTTATCTCATTTCAGCTCTCCTCCACTCCCTTTTGCTACCTCCACCTCGCTTTTCTCTACTTCTCCCCCTCCCCTCTTCTTTCCTACACTCTCATTCTCACGCCTCCACTTGACTCATTTGAACTCTTTCTGTCCCCTCCGTCCTCTCCCTTCTTTCTCTCTCTCTCTCTCTCCCTGCCTTTCTCTTCTCCCCTGGTCTTCTTTCACCCTTTCCTCTCAGGTCGGAAATAATGGCACAAAGGACTTCAAGTTTTAATAAAGTTTTGCCCGAATTTTATTGCAATTTCTAAATTTATTTCGTCGATAAAATTCAAGTCTGATTTTTAGAGTCGAAGTTCCCTTTCTTATTTCTACTTTCTTTGATGAAAAAAAATACAGACTCTGGGAATTACACTTTTGTGAATGTCTTTTCTTCCTCCTCCTCCTCCTCTTCTTCCTCTTCTTCTTCCTCAATGTCTTTGGTGTTTTAATACATTTTCTGTCTGTCCTTTCTGATTATAAAGTCAATCTCATCACATATTCAAACGTGTATTTATAGACACTATATTTCTGTGTAAAGAGTTCGTTGCTTTTGTTTGGTAGTCAAAATGTTTCAATAATATCTTGCTATCTTTTTCTATCTTTACTAATTCAAAGGCCTGTTTTGTCATCCATACACATAAACGTACGTCACCTTTTTTACTCTATTAATACAAATTTTATCACTTAGTTTATTCCACCATTCATAGAAATATATACACACACATACATACATGTAAATCACGTAAATCTGTTTCACCATAAGTAATTTACATACACACATACACACATCACTTCGCTCTATCCCAACCTCCACACACACACACACACACACACACACACATACACACACAGCTAAAGACAAACGGCCTTTCTTAAAAACACCAAAATCTCATCTTTCCACCTTGCCTTCCCTGGTCAGAGTGAATGGTCAGCCACGTCACTACGCCATTATATTTACGTTCACTTCCCTTCACTAGACAAGGAAAATAATGTCTTGTCCTCCTCCTCCTCCTCCTCCTCCTCCTCCTCCTCCTCCTCTTCAGACTGAGCGTACCCTGCAGTCCACCTTTCATCTCTCTCGTGTTTCTTTTTCGTCCTTTTTCATTTATTTTCCTCTACGATAAGTTACAAAAATAATAAACAATGAAATACGCCATACCAGTGATCACTTAATTTATGATAATGATAATAGTAATAATAATAATAATAATGATAATGATAAAAATAATAAAAACCGATGAGTTACTCGCTAGAAAAATGTGCTAAAAAGGAAAAAAAACTGTTCAAGAAATCCATGAATAAAATTGTCTGTGCTTAAAGAAAACGGGGTGTAACGTAGTACATTTTCTTTGCTTTTTTTTTTTCATACCTAGGAAGAAAGAAACGAAATAATTTGATAATAATAATAATAATAACAGTAATAATTCATCAAAAACAAACAAAACAAAAACAAAACAAAAAGGAAAAGAAAATGTACAGCAATACGCCTTATATACCACTTTTTTGCAACTTTTTTTGTTTATGTACTTTTGTTTCTTTTCTTTCTTTTATTTCGACGTTCCGATGCCCCCAACCCCCAACCCTGGCTTCTCGCTGGCCCGCTGAAGGGTTCCTGGGGAGGGGAGGAGGGGAGGGGGCGGGGCGTCCTTCTCTTTCGGATAATCAAATGCCAGTGTATATTGTGTGTATTTTTATATATATAAATAGCGCTTGTACATACCTGCTACATTCTAAGCTAATATTATGCAAGAATGAATAATATGTCTACGATCTGTGTGTTTCATTCATGTTTCCTTATTTGATAATTCCTACTTTTGTATTTTTTGGTGTGTGTCCTTTGCGATTTTCTCATTTTTATTTCCTGTTCCGTTTTTTTTAATTTCTTCTTATTTTCTATTATTATTCCTACAATTTCAATTCTTTGTTTCCATTTCAACTCTTATGCATCCTACTTCTTGTTTTCTATTATTGTTCCTATATTGTCATTTATCTATTTATATTTCCTCTTTTCTCTTCTAATTATAATTTTCTTCATATTTTCTCGGTTATTTATTTTATTTATTTATTTTTTTTTGCTCGTGTTTAATTCATATCTAATTTTCCCTTCCTTCGCCCTTTTTACTCGAATCTTTATATTTTTTCCTTTTTTCAATCTTCTTTCATGTTTCTTCTCGTTAATGCAAATCTCTTTCTTTCCTTTTTTTCCTTCACTTAACTCTTTACTGATTTCTTCCCGTTTCTTTTCAGCCTTCATTTTTATCCCTTTTTCCTAACTTCATTCATTCTTTTCCAGTGATTTCTTCCAGCTTCATCCTCAATTTTAT
>CM035204.1:2498877-2509251 GCA_020233015.1 Callinectes sapidus
TAGTAGGAGAGTACAAGGCGGTAACGAGAAGACTGTGGGTTTAAGGAAGTCTTGATCGTAGGCAGTATTATGATTATGGTGTGACAGAGGGAAGAATACCTAATTATTTCGGTTCACAGGAGAGTACAAGGCGGTGAGGAGAAGACCCATGTAAACTGCATGAGATTTTAAGATTCCTCGATTCCGTGTGTGTAGGTGAAGTATTGGTAGGTGAGGTGGTGGTGGTGGTGGTGGTGGTGAGAGGAGAGAAAAGTTTTGATGTGCTTTATTTTCTATCATTCCATCTCTTTGAAGAATTGTAAGGAACAGCATTTTTTTTATGTTGGTTTATTTGTCGTTGTTTTATTTTGATAGATGTTAGTTAGTTTACTTGTTTGTTACTTTTTCATTACATATCGTCCTCCTCCTCCTCCTCCTCCTCCTTCTCCTCCTCCTCCTCCTCCTCCTCCTCCTCCTCCTCCTCCTCCTCCTCCTCCTCCTCCTCCTCCTCCTCCTCCTCCTCCTCCCGTTCCTTAACATCCAACATACTTGTAATATGAATAGAAAAAAAATCAACTAAACAGCAATTAAATAAACTCCATCGAAGGAAAATAATGAAAAATGAAAAACGAAAGATGACATAACGTGAATAGGCGATAATTAAAGGGATGACAAATTAGATGGTGAGTCGGAAAGAGAGTGAAGGAAGGCTATAGGCGTCAGATGCACTAATAACTAGCAGCAAATAGCCATGGATCACACGTTAGTAGTCAAGGGGGCCGGGAAATTACTTACACCAGTGAAAGGGGCTCCTCGTATATCATGCAGCCGTGAATTTGATCCTTAATAACGTGCTGGGAAAGAAGACCGCTCTAACATTTCCGATATGTGGAGGTGATAAAGCGTCTCTCTCTCTCTCTCTCTCTCTCTCTCTCTCTCTCTCTCTCTCTCTCTCTCTCTCTCTCTCTCTCTCTCAATATTAGTTTAGTACATATGAATTTACTTCTTGTGAAATTACATTATATATTTGTACAAGAAAGGATGGTAAAGTTATGCTGATATTAATTTTCAACAGATTTTTTTTTAATAGTTCATAAAATAATTTACTGTACTTGTATTGCTCCTGCCATGTAAAGATATTATGTGAAAGACTCTCTCTCTCTCTCTCTCTCTCTCTCTCTCTCTCTCTCTCTCTCTCTCTCTCTCTCTCTCTCTCTCTCTCTCTCTCTCTCTCTCTCTGGCATATTTTTCTTATAATCAACGAGTTATTTTTTCTCTATTTCCAGGTATGTTGATCTCTTCCACGATTCTACTGTACTAAGCAAGGTAAGAGTGTTTGGTGATGGTGGTGAGGTGAGGGTGGTGAGATGGTGAATCAAGGTGTGGGTGGGATGGTGTTATCAGAAGTTGTGGTGATGGCGTTTGTGATGTCTCGGTGATGGTGAGTGTGGTGATGGTGGCGGTGGTGGTTCTGGTGACAGTGCTGATGATGGAAATGTAAAGTGAATTATGTATTTGTCTCTCACTTTTTTGGCTAACTCTATGGATCTTTTTAAGGGAACTTGGCAATTTGGTGGGCTTTTTTTTTATTTTCATCGTTTCCCCTCCCTCCTTCCTTCTCTGACATCAAAAGATAGAGATGAATCATACTCCCGTTCTGACCGATTGTGAAGATAGCAGTGATGACAGAGACGGCTGAGACTAGCAATAGTGGTATAAGTCAGAGCCATCTTAGTAATTACGCTTTGGTTTTAGTGATACCGATAGTGAGTAGCAATTGTTTGACACGGATAGCAATGATGAGTCCACAATGATGAGTCCACGTTGGTGATGCCTTGATGGGTCGCAGCGGCAGGTGGTGATAGCGTACTGGGATGCTGGTTGTGGTGACGGGCGCACGGGGGGGGGGGGGGGGGGGGGCAGCGTTAGCGGCGGCGGCGTCACCATAGTGCGTGCAGGGATAGGCGAACGACGTTGTAAAGTCAGCCGACAAGGGCCAGGCAGGCATTGTGACCTGAAATACGGGAAACATTCCTGTGATAGCCCCACCTTTCAGTAGCTCTTCCCCCCGCCCCGTGTAAGTGATCATGGGCCTCCATTTTACCCAACAACTGAGTTAGCCACGCTCCATTTCTGCCTCGCCATCGATGATCAAGATGCCATCCTGCCGTCCTACCAGAGACGCCCGCTCACAATCCAGACACCTACGCGATGAGGCCACCAATCTCTCCCTTCCTCCGTCCTTTGATCGCAGACACCGGGGCCCGTAGTGATGGCGACGACGGATAGATGGTGCTGTATGTTGTACCTTTAGCGATAGATGTCCGGTGTTTTTTCTTGTCTGTTTTTTTATTTTTTTATTTGTTTGTTTTGATAAACGTTGGAATTGATGGTTAGATTACATTGGATACTGTTCCATTGCGCTCTACGTAATGAGAATGTTATAATCGTTTTAGTGGTGGATGTGTTAAGAATGTTAGGGATATTGTAGTAGTTATTATTCGCATATTATATTGACCTATATCAGTTATTGGAGCTAGATAGTAATGATGAGCAGCGCGTTATGCTTAGTGAAGAAAAGCGAATAAGCATTAAGAACGGCAAAGACTACTGAAAGGCAGAACACGAGGAATAACTAGATCCGAACACTAATTGTTGTGAACTAGAATCACCGAACAATCGACAAAGACAAAAAGGAAAAGCGGAGATGAAAGCTTTTATGGTGCACTGAACTGGATGATGATCACGACGCCTCTTGCTAATAAAACTGATAAAACTCCTTAATTAGGCATTACATTTTTTTAGACCCTTTTCTCTTTTTTCCTTTCTTCTTTTTTTCATCAATCAGCGTTTCCTGCTCATCGAAAAGGAAGGAAATGCCTCGGCCGTTGTTAGTGGCAGCGTGAGTTATTAAAGTACTGGGCGTCACTCTGAGTTTCTGCTTCCGTGGCAAACGTAAAGGGCGCCAGTTGATGTAAAGGCCTCATCTCTCCTAACCATCCAACCCCATTCCTCTTTTTCTCCCCCCCTCTTTCTCGCTCCCTCCAAATCGAGACCCCATCCCCATAAACTCCGGTCTTCTCGCTACTACCATTATGAGAGTTGAATAATCCAGTTTCATGTGAATTGCTGAGCGAGGCACCGGCGGCTCTTTCCTCAGATGCTCCGGGTCGTAAGGTCGCCACGCTCCGGTCTCAAACGATTCGGCGCCTTACCTTCTCTATTTTAGACAGGGTTCAGTAAAAGGTATTGGGTTTCCTAGGGTGGTTTTATTGATTTTGTGAGGATTTAGTACATGATTTTTGGTGTTTTCAATGGTGTTTTTTTATTGATTTTGTTAGACAGGTTTTAGTAGAAGGTGTTTTGGGGTCTCAAGAGTGTTTTTTTATTGATTTTGTTAGACAGGGTTTATTACAATATATTTCGGTTCTCAAAGGTGTTTTTTATTGATTATGTTAGGATTTAGTACAAGATATTTGGGATTCTCAAGGGTGTTTTTATTGATTTTGTTAGACAGGGTTCAGTACCTTATGTTTTGGTTGTCAAGGGTGCTTTTTATTGATAGTTTCTTATGTGATCGTGCCATGAAAAATAGGAATAATAATGGTTTTGCTGCTACACACAATATAATAGTGAATCATTGAGTTGAAAAGAAAAAGGACGCCAGTTCAGTTTTGATGATGCTTCGATACTCCTTCTGAAGCATTCTAAATCAAAGGAGAAGAGGAAAAACAGAGAGTTTAGCAGTGAATGAAACAAAACAGTAAACCTATTGGTTGCGTTAGTAAAGTGGACAAAATAAAGTTGGGAATGAATAGAAAGCAATGCAAGCTGAGGTCAAACTTACATATTGCATCTTCAATAGGAAAAGCAACAAAACCCGATTTTTCATATGTAAACCATTTAAAGTTAGATTTAGTACAGTAACTGAGGTCTGAGTCGCCTTGCACCGTGGAACCATATGTAAGAGCTGCCTGCAAGGAGAGACTAGAGACACCTTGCATTCATTATACATGCAGAAGACAAGCCGGTGAAGAATACAGCAGTACAGTCACATACTCTAATTTACACACGCGCCGCACCTACGTCTCATTAGTGGCGTGAGTTTCAGATTAGTAAGGTTGGACGTGAGGTTATAATATAAGCACACGGCGGCTCCGGGGAACTGAGGAGCACAGCCCTCGCCGCCTCGTCTCTCCCGGAGCGGCGTGGTGACAGCAGCTTATTTCCTAACTGCGTCCCTCTGCTAATTAGAAGCTCGAGGAAACATGCAACGCTCGCAGCACAGAGAAGGTGAAGTGATATATTTATGAAATGTGTAGCACCGAGTGGAGACCGTGTCGTAAAGGAAGAAAATAGAAAACCCTCGAGTCGGAATTGCCTGTAGTGGTTTTTGTGGCCTAATGAAGGATTTCATTTTGGTATATTGCGATAAATTGTTTTTCTAATCTAGTTATGAATATTTCTTCGTATCCATTGAGTACAAATTCCTTGAAAAAATAGCAGTACCAATTATCAAAAGTTACGTATATATATTTTTTACATGTAGATGCAACTCGATAAGATGGAACGTTTGACTTAAATATTATTAAGTTATTACTTTTTATCAGTAATATCACGTCGACTTACATGAAGCCATCAGTGAAATTGAATAGAGAAGACCGACTACCCTATACATGTAGTAAGTTCCACAGAATCCTTTTATTCACTGATCAACCGAGACAAAATAGTTTTCAAGACGTAATTGTTATTTTGACCTCACTCATTAGGCCAAACTTATGGAATTAATACAATGCTGCAATGCCTTAAGTGTTTCCTATAAGTGGTGAACCAATTTCTTACATTAACACGACAGCATAATGTAATGTCTGAGTCACTATATAGTTTTGTTTTTTCCTTTACATTTTATCACTGAGAGTTTTTGATACTTAAGAAAAGATCTTAGCAAGTACGAGTAATAAGCAACCTTTCCCTGCTCTCTCTCTCTCTCTCTCTCTCTCTCTCTCTCTCTCTCTCTCTCTCTCTCTCTCTCTCTCTCTCTCTCTCTCTCTGCGTAAGATTAATAACGCCAGGATGAAAGTCATACTCAGGAGCGCATCAACACATGAAACGTTTTACCAAATATAGATGTCACTTCCTCGTGTAGCACCGAGACTCGTGGAGGTGGTGGTGGTGGTGGTGGTGGTGGTGGTGGTGGTGGGGACTTCCTTAGCACTGTACCTGCCTGTGTTTGGTCTTATTTTAGCCCTTCGTCATAATACCCAATTTGTTATTAAGGTTTTGTTTTAATCCTCCACTCATGTTCCTTTGTTTATATTTTGAATTATTTAACTGTAATGACTTTTTATTTTATTTTTTTCTATTCATCAGTTTTACATACATGAAGTAGTTTTCTTTCATCATTTATATATCCTCTTATCACACACACACACAAAAAAAAAAAAAGCGCGCGCGCACACACACACACACACACACACACACACACACACACACACACACACACACACACACACACACACCCTCGCAGCTTCCCGTTCCTCTTCCCACTTGCCTATCCAACGTTTAAACACATCCTCAACCTGACACCCTACAGTAGCAGCTGGTCACCTCACTATTTTTGGCACAGCTCACTCGATGACCCTCAACCAAACACCTGGCATCCTGCACTAATTACCTTTGTTTCAGTCCTCATTATTGACACCGGAGCCCCTCACCTTGACGTCTGCCTTCCCCCTACTCCCTCACCCTCCTCTGTTTGAAGACTACCTGCCAATTATTTCCAAATGGTAGGGGGAAGATACCGTGGGAGTAATTCTTGTGTAAGCATTAACTATGGTTTTGTTTTTTTTGTTTTTTCTACTGAGTGTAATGACTAGTGGCACTCTGTCGCCTTGGTAACGGGACCGCCAGTGTGCATGCTTTTCCCCTCGCGACGCTGTCATTGTCTCCACCACCACCACCACCACTACCTACCTCTATTAATGTTATTGTTTTTACGGTTGATTTTCCCTTACTGATTAGCGTTCGTGGAGAGGAAAGGGTTCTCTGGCGTGGTTTTCTCTCTCTCTCTCTCTCTCTCTCTCTCTCTCTCTCTCTCTCTCTCTCTCTCTCTCTCTCTCTCTCTCTCTCTCTCTCTCTCTCTCTCGTCATAATTAGTTTTTTTTATGTACAATGGCGTTACTAGATTTGTTTTACTGAATCACCTGTACACAATCACTCTACAACTCATGGTTTTAGATCTTATTAAATGTGATATTGGTTAGTTACCATTTATTTTTGGTTGTTTTGTGGTGATTGGGATTAATACAGAGATAAAGATTTGGAACTTAAAGGTTATTTGTTTAACACGACAACTATTCAACCAAGTCATTGTTTACATTGGTGTCGTGTCCTTTTTCTTGTTTCCTGATGGAGACTGTTTGCTATTTGTACACCAACACTACACTGTTCGTCTCTGTTTGGTGTGCCGTAAGTGTCAGTAGGTCAGTAGGCGCGAGTACAAGTTCCTATTTAATGATACAGAGCCCGTATTAACACTTTTCCTGCGATTTCGTTTGTCTTCCATGTTGATAAATCACCCCCGAGAACTTTCGCCTTAATTCAGCCACCTCAAAGCATTCTACTTGCTAAACACTGCTCAATATATTCATATTAACTATATTCCCTATCTTTCTTGTCGATTTTTGTTAAGATTTCGTAGTTTTAGGACTGTTTTGTGGTATATATCGCAGTGAAAGAGTTAACAGATTCTTAAGTATGTAACATCTTCTTAGACCAATTTCTAGTGCTAAAATCCATCTTAACATCCAGAAATTGGTGTTTTACTTTAGCCATTATCTCGTCAGTAGCTTCAAATTTAATGCTGATAACGCCCAAAGTATAAGACCAAATTCAGGAGGTTAAGATAAATTTTAAGGCTAGAAATTCGTGTAATAAAAAGTTATATGTAGTTAAGAATCTCTGTTAATGCGGGCCAAGGGAGTGTTCTTCACCTTGCCACTCCACCACTGCTCTCCCGTGACTTAGAATTAGTGTTTGTGTTTATTGTATTATTATTGCATTGATATCTCGGTTACTCTATAATGTTAAGTGTTTGAAAGGTCAAGAAATTATACACTAGCTTAGAATGGTTAATTCCATCTGTACCATGACTATGACTGCTTACTTTTTATTGATTCTATGCAGCTTCAGAAGATGCATAAATAGATAAATAGATAGACAGTGGCCATTAATCTTTTTACACCGTAGACCCTCCCTGATGTCAATAATATCACATCAAAAAAATCATGATGAAAATGCGTCCCAATACTAAAGAGGTTAAACGTGTGTGTGTGTGTGTGTGTGTGTGTGTGTGTGTGTGTGTGTGTGTGTACTTGATGTTGTTTTATCGAATAAGAATTACCATGTTTAGTTTTCTGCGCTTCTTGCAGTTTATTCCGTGTCCATTTGTTTTCCAATTAACTGAAGCTTTGGTGTAAGATTCAGTTAATTAGTGCGTTTTATTCGGCGACAGAGCTCTGAAAACTAATCAAATGGTGATAAAAAAAAAATCAAAAGCCTCGGATTTTCTCTTCCTTTAAAATTTCCCTTCTTTTTTTCTCTCACTGTGAGCCAAAAGAGTAAGGAATTTTCTGATTACCTATAATGTTTTCCGATATATTAGGAACGCATCGTATAGAGAAATTCAGATTCAGATGTTTTAGAAGTTTAAGGCAATACTTTCTGTTTTAAGGTGCCCTGGGTATTAAAAGGAGGGAGGGGAGGGTGGGGTGTAGTGGTGGTGGTGGTGGTGGTTGGTGGTGGTGGTGGTAGTGGTGTTGGTGGTAGGATGGTAATATTCCAGCGAGTGAACAAAAAAAACAGTAAACATAATACGAATTATGAACAATATAATACCATTTTTTTTCTTTTTATAAATGTAATTCCATCATTTGTATTTGTTCTAACTCATTTTCCCTTCCGTGCTTATCTTATTTAGCATCGTCACATTTCCGTCACGCCAACAAAACAGTTTTCCTCTGCCAACCTCCACGAGAAAAAAAAAATTCATCTCATAAAAAGTGTAATTGTGCAGGATTCGCAGGTGTTTCTTTTTATTAGCGTTCCTGTTTACCTCTCTCTCTCTCTCTCTCTCTCTCTCTCTCTCTCTCTCTCTCTCTCTCTCTCTCTCTCTCTCTCTCTCTCTCCTAGATAATGACAAAGATAAAAGATGAAGACAAAAGGAGGACGAGCTTAGTCTTGGTGAGAGAGAGAAGGAGACAAGAGAAAGAGGAAGAAGAGGAGGAGGTGGAGGAGGAGGAGGAGGAGGAGGAGGAGGGCAGGTGCAGGTAATAATCCCATCAAAGAGGAAAGAAGAGGGGAAAAAAATATTAATAACCACGGGGGTATGATGATTAAGTTGAGTTGGCATCATTTTCCCGCTATGATTTGGCTTAACAGGATGATACTTAGGATTATTTTTGTGTCTTTCCCCTCTCTCCCCTTCCCCTTCTTCCCCTCACCTGCAACCACCCTCCTCTCCCTCCTTTTCCCCTCTCTCCCCTTCCCCTTCCCCTTCTCTTCCCTTACCTGCAACCACCCTCCTCCCCCCCCTGTTTCCCCTCTCTCCCCTTCCCCTTCCCCTCACTTCGTCACGTTCCCCCTCTTCCTCTTTTCCATATTAGATTTGTGTTTCTGGGTGTCAATTTTGGGTCTATGTATTGCTGCTTTATTTGCTATTAAGTCACCATTGTGTGTGTTTTTATGTGTGTGTGTGTTCACGTGTTTTTTTTTTATTTATTTATTTATTTTTGTCACCACTCTAATTATAATCACAACTTCCATTCATTCCTCTATTTCCTCAATTCTGTACATCTCAGCAATGACTCACGGCGCATTTTTCACCTCCCAAGAACGCTGTGGTTGATGTATGAATGTCTTTATCACTTTAATTATCATCCCGTATACCCCTTTTTCTCCCCCACACACACGTAATTTAAGGCAGTACTATTTTAAAATGATATACGTCTTGACTTTTTCTTCCTTCATTCCTCCCCTCGCTTGGTCTGAAAAGGCGGGGATGTGATGGGGGGGGGGAGGGGGAATGCAGTGTGAGGTGGGTAATATATGCAACTCCCCCTTGACGTGTGGTGGGGAGGGGGATGCATTAATTTCAACGATGGGAGGACGTGGGGAAGGTGGGGAAGGTAGGGAGGGTGGGAAAAAAGAAGGGGAAAATATTTATTACTTACCTCCCGAACTGCATATTAATTTGTCCTGAGCACCTCAAATGAATGTGTTTTTGCGGTGCATTGAAATTGACAGCTCTTTAGGGGGGAGTGTTGTCTGCAATAAAAGTGGGAGAAAGAAGTGTGATGGTCGTGTGTATTAGAGAGAGAGAGAGAGAGAGAGAGAGAGAGAGAGAGAGAGAGAGAGAGAGAGAGAGAGAGAGAGAGAGAGAGAGAGAGAGAGAGAGAGAGAGAGAGGGAGAGAGAGAGAGAGAGATGGAGAGAGAGAGAGAGAGAGAGAGAGAGAAACAGACAGACAAAGAGACTAAGACACAGAGAGAGAGACAGCGACAGAGAAAAGACAAACAGACAGACAAACACAGACACAGACAAAAACATAAACACAAACAGAAAGAGACACAGATAAAGATATAGACAAATAAAAAAAAAACACTTTCATTGTAGCACTTATTCAAACTGTCCCTCTGGTTTTTTCCACTCATTCCCAGCACTCACTATGATCTCACGCTGACCCACCAACACTCACGCTCCTTCTCATCCCTCCCTTACTCCCTCACTCATTCACTCATTCACTCATTCACCCATCCATTCATTCATCCTGTTACTCTGCCACTTCCTCTCACTCCCTTCAATCTACAGACAACTCTCTTCCTTCACACAAAAACTACATGCACTTCACTGTACATACATTCACCATACAAAAAATTAATAGAAAAAAATAGAAAAAGAAGAGAAGACAAAACAACTTGAGTCATCTATAAACCTTTCTGGGGACTGGCATCTCAGTAGACATTTTTTATACCACTTTTTTTCTCTTTCTCTTGGTCGGATTTATGTTCGTATATAAAAGAAATCATACTCACACTTAGATACACCATATGTTTTTCTATTCATTCATTCATTCTCTCTCTCTCTCTCTCTCTCTCTCTCTCTCTCTCTCTCTCTCTCTCTCTCTCTCTCTCTCTCTCTCTCTCTCTCTCTCTCTCTCTCTCATTTTTCTCTCCTCCTCTTCCTGTTTTATCTTTTTCTTATTTTCTTTTGCACTTTCACCTTTTATTCCTCTTACTATTTTCCTTCTCGTCCTCTCGATATTACTACTTCTTCCTCCTCCTCATACTCCTCCTCTTTCTCCTCCTCCTCTTCCTCTTCCTCCTCTTCCTCCCCCTCC
>CM035204.1:2542064-2554085 GCA_020233015.1 Callinectes sapidus
GAGATTTGAATATAGGAGGAGGAGAGATTACGTTAGAAGAAGTAAAGAAGGCAATAGGGCAGTTGAAGAATAATAAGGCATCAGGGGAAGATGGAGTTTTCCGGAGATGTTTAAAGCGGAGGAAGAAGGTTGCTGCTAATTTTGGTTAAGTTACTTAATAAAATTAAAGAAAGTGGGATGGTACCGTCGGAATGGAAAAATGGTGTGATTGTCAAGATTCCAAAGAAAGGAGATTTAAGTGATTGTGGGAATTGGAGGGGTATTACTTTGTCTCCTATAGCTTTAAAAATATTTTGTAAAGTTCAGTTGAATAGGATTGAGCCGGTGCTAGATGGTGTTTTGAGGGAGGAGCAAGCCGGTTTCAGAAAAGGTCGGGGATGTAATGATCAGATATTTGTTGTTAGGCATTTGATGCAGCAGGCAAATGAAATGAAGGCTAGTTTAAGCTTGTGTTTTGTTGATTTTGAGAAGGGTTTTGACAGTGTTTCTAGAGAGGCGATGGGGAAAGTGTTGAGGTATTATGGTGTTCCAGAGTGGTTGGTGAAGTTGGTTAAAGATTTGCATGAGGGTACGTTTTCTAAGGTTATGAGTGATGGGTCCTTGAGTGAGGCTTTTGAAGTTAGTCGGGTGTGATTCAGGGAGGGATTCTTTCCCCTTTGTTGTTTGTCCTTGTTATTGATTATGTGATGAGGAGGGTTGCAGAGGAAACTAATGCTGGAATTGTGTGGGGAGATGGACGTAAATTAGCATATTTGGATTATGCAGATGACATTGTGCTTATTAGCGAAGGAACAGATGAGATGCAAAGGGTCTTAGATTGTATAGTGAGAGAGGGGGGAAAAGTTGGCTTGATTATTAATTGTGCAAAAACGGAAATGATTAATATGAATATTGCTAACCCAAGAGCTTGCGTGATTGGGGGAAGAGTTGTGAAACAAGTAGAAAAGTGTAAATATCTTGGTACGCTTTTGTCTATGGATGGATCGTTAAAAGTGGAGTTTGAGGAAAGGTTAAGGAAGGCGAATCAAGCGATGGGCATGTTAAAAACTGTGTGGAATAATAATAACTTTTCAGTACACACTAAAATAAAAATTTATAAAACTATTGTTAGAACTATTTTGATTTATGGACATGAATCGTGGTATAGTACAGTAACATTGGATTAGAAATTCGTGGTTTTCTAAAATAAGGGTTTGCGAAGGATTTTAGGAGTTAAATGGTGGGATAGGGTTTCAAATGATAGAGTGAGAGAAATTACGGGTGTGCAACCGGTAGATGAATATGTTAGATTGTCTCGATGGAAATGGCTAGGACACGTCTTCAGAAGGGAGGGAGTGATTGTACGGGGAACACCCGGTTGGCAAGTGCAGGGTAGAAGAGGGAGAGGAAGGCCGAAGGAGACATGGATGCGCACAATGAGGCGAGAAGCTGGTGAAGAGTGTTGGGAGGATTTGGAGGAGTTGGCACAGAATAGATGATGGTGCTGTGAATTCATTGAGGCCCTATGCATCCCTCAGGGTGCCACAGGAGTTGATTGATATACGTATATATTATTGTTGCTATTATTATTATTATTATTATTATTTTTATTATTATTATTATTATTATTATTATTATTATTATTATTATTATTATTATTATTATTATTATTATCATCATCATGATCACCATTATTTTATTTCACAGTATATTGATATTTCCTATATAGTGTATCATTGTATTGGCATGTTTCATCTTTGATTCTCAGACATACTGTGGTCATGAATTAATAATAATACATATAAATAAAAATCTTTAATGGCGGTGGCATTAGATGGTGGGGTTAATCCCAGGCGGCCCCTCGGGAGACACTCGGGGCGGTCAGAGTCCCACCATACCTTAGTGCTGGGTGACGAGCAACACGCGCTGTCAATTAGTCGCGTCGCAGTGAGGGGTTTCTTGTCAGACGCCACCAGATTTTGTAATTCTTGTTGAAAAAATAAGTACTCTTTGGGGCAAGCTTTAAAAAACTTACAAAGGTGTGTGTGTCGTTAGCTACACATTAATGCTTCTGAAATTTAAATAAATCTATTTCATGATAATTGATGGTATATGACATTGTTTGAGCCTTTATTCATAATTTCAGATGATATTCATAAAACCACCTATGATTGTATCAAGGCAAGTAATCTGTCATTTTCTACTGACTTCAATGGACGTACAATAATATTTAATTTCATTTGAATGCATTGAACAATAGGCAAACGCATGTAATGTATAGGAAATATTATGTTCTAACAAATACGTAACGTTTCCGGTACGACAACTATCCTCGGCTGGCGGCAACAAACAAGCCTAAACAACATTTCTTCTCTCCGTTTTTCCGCTCGGAAATCTCGCAAATCGTTTGACCTTATCAGTTACTTGGTCTGTCTTTCTCTTCCTTTTCTGGAATCAGACGTGCAGTCTGCCAAGGCGCGTCACGGGTCCTACAAATTTGTGGAAGAAGAGGGATGTGTGGTTTGGCCCGCGGAAATTTGCCGACACAAAATCATATAGAACATCACTAATTTATTCAGACACATTACCTTCCTAATAATAATGTCCTTGTGTATGCCTTCTGCTTCTACAATGACTAAAACTGAAGGGAACTGATAAAACCTTTAAGTAAAACAAGACAGAAGTAGAGGTGACGATCAACAGAGACAACCATCAAAAGTCACAAGAGGAAGAAGAAGAAGAAAAGGGCGGAGTTTAGACAGAGCGGTGAGGCACGAGGGCGAGCTTATTTCAGTTCGTCGTACGTCCGCCAGCGATGCTGTTCTGTTTTATTTCACTGATTAGCTTCATATATAGGAGGTGATAATGTTATCTGCTATTTTTCAATAATCCCAGATAAAATGCAAAAAACAAAATCTGCATTACATTATTTTTACCGCACATACTTACTTAAAAAAAATCATTACCTATTTTTAAGTTTTATCATATAATTGAATTAACAAAGCCTTATCATACACTAGTAAGTATAAATAATAACATAAACAGTTATGTTTTTTAAATTTTAAATACACTTGTGCAGCAATTCATGTCGTATTTGTTTCTGCACATCGGTTTCCAGATTAGCTAAGTCACCCCTTTGCCACAGGAAATCGGAGACAATTAAAAATTCTAGCGCTAATAGGTAAATACGACCCTCACTGCGACGCAGCTAATTAGCCGCGTCGCAGTGAGGGTTTTGATTTCAGACACCACCAGATTTTGTAATTTTTGTTGAAAAAATAAGTACTCTTTGGGGCAAGCTTTAAAAAAAACTTACAAAGGTGTGTGTGTCGTTACACATTAATGCTTCTGAAATTTAAATAAATATATTTCATGATAATTGATGGTATATGACATTGTTTGAACCTTTATTCATAATTTCAGATGATATTCATAAAACTACCTATGATTGTATCAAGGCAAGTAATCCGTCATTTTCTACTGACTTCAATGGACGTACAATAATATTTAATTTCATTTGAATGTATTGAACAATAGGCAAGTGTATGTAATGTATAGAAAATATTATGTTCTAACAAATACGTAACGTTTCTGGTACGACAACTATCTTCGGCTGGCGGCAAAAAACAAGCCTAAACAACATTTCTTCTTTTAGCTTCCGTTTTTCCGCTCGGAAATCTCGCAAATCCTTTGACCTTATCAGTTACTTGGTCTGTCTTTCTCTTCCTTTTCTTGAACCAGACGTGCAGTCTGCCACGGCACATGTAAAATTTGGCATGTTGGTCTCTCAACAGATCTTAATTTTGTTTACACTCTTACCAGAGTCTTTCTAACCGAGGCCCAGATTCAGAAAGCACTTTACACTATTCAAAGGGTATATATCTCTAGGTTACAACTAGGTTACACACATTGGTATTCAGAAAGCTCTCTACAACTCTCAAATGTGGCTACCGTGTAAATCCGGGCCCAGAACTGCACCAACTCGGGAGGTGGTGTTACTCACTCAGGTGAACATAAAATTCGGTGTAACTAAGGTTTTCCAAGAAGATATAAGTAATGTGAGACAATATGACACCCAAAAGATCATTCCATAAAGGCGGGATGGTATAAGAACGCGCTCCCTCGATCGGCTTCCCCTTTATAGCTTTGAACCCTGCTGTTGGAGTTGTTGCCTGCTGAGCCCTGTTACAAGGGTCTGCCTGAAGGCCAAGCCCATGGTGCTATGTAAGCTGCCCCCACACCAAAGCCAAGGCAGTTCAAGTGGAGGGGTGCCTAGATGGGAGGCCATGCCGTATGTCATCGACACTGGCACGGAGATGACACTAGCGAGAAAGGTAGTGGTGTCCGTGCAACACCTTCCTAAGGCTCAGCGACAGATCTGTGGAGTTACTGGGCACTGTATGCGGATGAAGGGTCCAGTGGTTACTCTAGTTGGGGTGAGGGGGGGAGGCGGAGGAGCGCATGCTGGTGTACATGGCCGACTTGAATGAACCCTGGGTCCAGTGTCGACTGTCGAGGAAGATACAGGGGGCAGATAGCATGGTGGAACCTATGAGGGAGAGACAGCTGGCCGATGTTGTAGCATTGGGGTAGACGTTTGTAAGAGCTTAAAAAGATGTAGTTAACGTGTTCGTGGCCATTTCATCCGACAAGATTTGTAAGATACCAGCTGGCGCCAAACTAGGTATCCGTGATGAGCTGGAACAGCAAGAGCAACACCAGTAGCAGCAGGAGAAAGATGAGTTAACTGGGTCCGTTGCCCAGCTAGGACAACTGCTAAGGCACTTACAGGACCTGGTGCAGAAGAGGGTCACCCACCTGGCAAAAAACTAGACAGAGAGGATGAGGAGAACCCTAAAGCAATATGCTGACGTGTTCAATCGGGATGACCTGGATCTGGAGCGAACCAGTTTTTTAAACTACACTATAAACCTCAGTAACAGCCAGCCCATCAACCATGCCCCGAGGGGGATAGCACCTGCCGGGATGGAGGAGATGAAGAATTTCGTCGGCGAGCTGGGAGTGCAAAGGGTAGTGGAGCTCTCTGACAGCCCGTGGTCGACGGCCGTGGTCTTGGTAAAGAAAAAGGACGGCACAATACGCTTTTGTGTAGCCTACCGGGCTTTGAACAACGTCACAGTGAAGGACTCCTACCGCCCTGCCCAGAATTGACGACACCATAGACGCTCTCGTCGGTGCCAGCTGGTTCTCTACGATGGACCTGAAGTTCGGATATCACCAAGTGGAGATGTCACCGGAAGACGAGCCAAAAACTGCCTTCTCGTTCGGCCAGCGTCTGTGGCGGTTTAATGTGATGCCCTTCGGTCTATGCAATGCCCCCAGCAGTTTCAAGCGATTGATGGAGAGAGTGCTCGATGGGCTGCATAGAGGACTGCGTTTGTCTACATCGATGACATCATTGTTTTCGGGGGCACCTTCGAGGAGAAGCTGGGGCGTATTAGGAAAGTATTGCAGCGACTGCGGCAGGCCATTCTTAAGCCCAGTCCTTAGAAGTGCTTGTCCTTCCAGCATGAGGTGCCATTCCTGGGACACATCGTTAGGCGTAGGGGGGTGCGAACTCATCCAAAGAAAGTAGCAGTGGTGTGAGACTGGTCCGTGCCCAAGAACGTAGCGGAGATTAGAAGCTTCCTAGGGCTCTGCACGTGCTATCGACGCTTCGTATGGGACTTCGCCACCGTCACGGCACCACTCCACCAACTCACGAGGAAAGGAGCAGCTTTCAAGTGAAACGAGGCTTGCCAGGAGGCGTTCTGTGTCTTAAAGAGGGCACTGACGGAGGCACCGGTGATGCCTTACCCAGACCCGAGTCAGCCATACGTATTGGACACAAACGCAGGCACATAAGGCAACGGGACAGTTTTAACCCAGGAGAAGGATGAACACGAACATGTAGTCGCTTACTACAGCGCTAAGTTCAGCAAGCCAAAGGGCAACTATTGTGTCACACGGAAGAAGCTGCTGGCGGTAATGAAGAGCCTGGAACACCTCCACCCCTACCTCTATGGTGCCAAGTTCATTGTAACGGCGGATCACGCAGCCCTGATGAGGTTGAAGACCCTAAAGGGGCCAGAAAGACAGCTAGCGCGATGGTTGTAGAAGCTGGAACAGTACAACTACAGCATGGAACACCGCCCAGACATGACACACAACAATGCCGTTAGCCTAAGTCGCCGTTCCTGTGAGCCTGAGTGCACCCACTGCGCAGGAAAGGACCCTGATGCGGTGGCTCGTCGATTGCGAGTCATGGAGAACGCCAGTGAAACCAATGACAGGTGGAGGAGGGCACAGCGGGAGAACACCGATCTCGCTCCTGTAATTCGCTGGTTGGAAGTAGGCAGCGAGTGGCCTGTATGGGAAGAGGTGACGGCTGAAAGTCCCGCCACCAAGCATTTCGTGGAGCAGTGGGCTACACTGAAGCCTGATCAGGGCGTGCTACTGAAACGCTAGGAGAAGGCTCGAGGAGATGAATCTTCCTGGTTGTTGGTGGTGCCGCGTTCCCTGAGGGTCGAATTACTACGGGAAATACATGCAGGCCTCACAAATGGCCACCTGGGGGAGAAAAAGTCTCTGAGCCGTTTACATCAGAGCTTTTACTGGGTAAGGATGCATGCAAACGTGGAGGAATGGTGCAGGGTTTGTAATACGTGCTGTACCAAGAAGGGACCCGCTCGCAGCACTCGTGTGCCTCTTCAGCTGCATCAAGTTGGTCCACCCATAGAAAGGCTGGCGATGGACATAGCTGCGCCCCTACCTCTCACCTCAAGGGGTAACCGGTATATATGCGTCGTCATGGATTACTTTGCCAAATGGCCCGAGGCATATGCTCTCCCCAACCATGTTCCAGAAGCGGTGGCGGACGTGCTGGTCAGTCAGTTCTTAACTCAGTTCAGGGTTCCGGATGAACTGCACTCTGAGCAAGGATAGGAGTTCGGGTTGGAAGTCTTCCAAGAGTACTTTGAGCTGTTGGATCTACGCAAAACCAGGACAATACCCCAACGCCCACAGTCAGATGAAACACTGGAGCAGTTCAACCGTGCCTTAGCTGACGAGATGTTCAAGTACTGTGCTGAGGGACAGCAGGACTGGGACCTCAAGCTGCCTGCTCTTCTGATGACTAACTGGTCTGCGGTGCATGAGGCCCCTTATGCTGGGGAGGGAGCTAAAGCTGCCAGTGGACCTGATCACCGGGCTGCCACCTGACCGAATGTTGACATAATTATTGGTGATGAAATATTACTGAGCCGTTACAATTTCTGGCATTAAGAGTAATGTGATTTGAGCCTTTAAATATAGTAGTGTAATTTGTAACTCTCTGTTATGTTATATGTTTTCATCTATATTTATCTATATCAAATATAACTATAATAACAATAACGTTATTTGTGTGTATCTTTATGTATTTCTCTTTTCTTTAATCTTCTTTGAGGCGTCAGAAATGACTAACCTGAAGTACGAAAAGATGAAATTGATGCACGCTTAACAACAGTCGAAAAGCGCCTTATGGTGAGAATGTTCCTACCTAAACCGTTCCTACTTTTCAGGATTTTCCCGCTAAACAGGGTCAGCGAACGCTTGCCAACTTTAGAAGTAAATCTCGATGATGTGGTTGTCGAAAGACACCTAGATTTATCAGGTACTTCTGAACAATTATTGCATTAAGGGATGTGGACTGTTGTTTAGACTACGGTAATTGGAAGTCATGTCATTCCTGATCTTGTAGCTATGCACATCCCTGTCTCCGTTCAAAACGCATGTGTAGGCTCTGACATCTGCATAGAAAGTTCAAGCCAACATAAAAATGGCAAAGACAAGCAGTGGAAACCACACTTTGTACAGTGCGAGAGACATAAAACAAACGGTTTTTGCTAAATTCTGAGTTAAGGAACACACTGTTTCAATTGCTGAAAAGGCGCCGTGATATTTTCATCTTACTCAGTGAACCGTTAGGTGCATCTGATATAGCAGAGCACCAAGTAAATTAAAACAATGCAATACCTACATCTCTACCTATGTATCTTGGTCCTTATGTGCATTTTCCAACTGTGAATGTACCTATTCTCATCTTCTGTATTGTCTTCGTGACCTTATACTGTTGTTTTAAACAAGCCACGTCATTGCATAATGATCTTAAAGTAAACTTCCAACAACAGGCAGAAGACACTGAGGGTATACCAATTTACCATGGATAGGTACATGTCTTCTGGACATCGCAAGGACGCGATGTTGTAGGTGACCGAGCAATGTTAGGGACATGATAGGTAGAAATCCATTGTATTCATATATGCAAATACAATCTGATGCAACATCTCTATAACATGGTGCAATACTTCAGAAATGCTGACACAGCTTTGTCCTCTCCAAGCAGTTGCATGTGTTTATATATTTAAGTGGCATTTCCATTATTATTGTATCTATAGGATGTTACAATTACTAAAATATAATAATATAAACTCTCTAAGTAGGATGTAGTTTAAAAGACATCACTATATGAGATCAAACAATGTACTTGAACACTGAGGCATTACACACACGCGCCCATCCCTGCATCACATGACCACGCCTCGGAGTCAGCAGTTTCCTGCGGCGTGAGGCGTGGCGGGCCGCACCAAGAGAGAAGAAATCGAGCTGCGGTGTGAGGCGGTTGGGGGAGACTCAACTGGGCCGCCGCTGGCCGGCCTTCCCCCGGTTTTGCGTGGTGTTTGGGGTGTGAGGACTTTGTGTGGTTTGCCGTGAACGTGTGTGTTCTCGGGACTCAGAAGTGTTCTCTAAGTTATCTTCCAAGAGACAGACTAAACACTTCTCCGAGAAAAGACCGTGTGTCGTGAAATCATTGTAAATATCACACATAATATAGTGTTACGAGCGTGTGGTTGGGTGTTGGATTCGAGTTCGTGTGTGTGGGGGGTTTAGTGTTAAGAGTGTGTGGTTCAGGCGTCGAATCTAGGTTCGTGTATGTGTGTGCGTGTGTGTTTGGAGGTGAGGTGGTGAGGTAGCTGCACGGGACTAGTCAGTTAAGGCAGGAGTCTTGCAGTCCACGCGCTACCTCCTCGCCTCTCACTACTACAAGTTGTCTCTGTACACGGATTGGTACAATAAACACAAAGGAGGAACAAGAGTGTTTTCCTGTGCCAGGGGAACCTAGGAAGAAAAGGAGTCGCCCGCCTATACGCACACCCCGAGTCCAGCCTCACTTAAGAAAGTGGGTCTGTGTTGCGCCACCATACATCACTCGACGGTCCGATGTGATTTTTGACGAATATTTTTGAAATTCACGAAAATCACTTTTTTCGCTCACAGTGAGGTGAAGGGTCTGAGCTATCACGTGGACAAATTTTTTTCTGAAAATTTTAAAAATCAGTGTCTCTAGGACGAAATTTAAATGCCCCGCTGTGTTGTGTAATCGCCACGCACGTGCGTCGCTGCGTGACAATTGTTTGATATTGTTATTTTGCGCAGAAATTACATTATAAATGATTTTCCTTTTCTAAATTTTGCCACTTGACAACTCTCCTCTCTCTGCTGGGAGTGAGCGGGAGTGGTGCTGTGCTGGGCTGGATGCGTTAGTACCTCACCAGACTTTGTTCAGGGGAGGTGTGTCGCGTTTTGCTCTCCAAGTATTCCCACGTTTTCTCCATATTCCCACGTACAGCCACTTTTTTGAGGATGACTTATAAGAGGAAACATCTTCAGAAAAAGAAGATTCTTCTAAGCAAGTTGCGAGAGAGGAGAAGAAGTTCAAAATCTTTGACGGCCGTTTTCTCGAAAGCGGGTGTTCCGTGTTTGGAATGTTTCACAGCCTTTACCATAAATCCGATTTCCTATTGTTTTGCATCAATAAAACGTATATTTAATTGCCGATTTTTTTTAACTATTTATTTTTTTTAATTTTTGAAAAGTAATGGAAATACAGGGAACTGAAAAATAAAGGTGTGACATTGGTTATTATTTTTTTTTCTTTTACCAGGCCGAAATTGAAAAGTTTTAACACATGAAATCATAGATATTTATATCAAGTTTGTATGGTATTTTTTCAAACCAATAGACCGATAAAAAAAAAATTTATATATGTATGTTTTTCCTGTAATTATCGGTCAAATTTAATGAAATTCACGTGAAGTAATGAATAAACATATACAAATAGCACACTAAAATTTCAGATGCATATGACAAACCGATCGTGAAATATGAAAAAAAAGGTTTAAATGGGCGACGGCCTTAATTAAACCTTTTTATTGGTTTTAACAACATTTTGAAGAAAATCCCTTTTTCATGTTACATAAAATGTTATACAAGAAATTTCAATGAAAAAAATATATATTTCTCTTAGAAAAAGAAATTTTTTTCTTTACATTTCCATGTTTTGATTGAGAAATGAAGGAAAGAAAAAGAAATATACATACTTTTTATTGCAATTCATTTTTTTTCTCTCAAAATTGCATAAATTATCCCCTTTTTAGCGTTTTTAGGAAAATTAACATCTCATCTAAGAAAGATCATCTTTTTTTTGTTAAGAAGAAAGGAATATATGCCATTTCACGAAAAAAGTTCCTTTTCACCGAAAAAGTAGATTTTTCGATGATTTTCTGCTTATTTCATTGTTTTCATCAAAAATAAAAAAAAACAATGAATATTGCGACAATATACTTTTTTCTCGAAAATTTCATAAATGACGTGTTTTTCAACGTTTTTAGGAGTATTAACGGCATTTTACACAAAACCCCTTTTTACAAGTATAATATACGCAATTTGTATAAAGACAAAATCTGTGCCTAAAAAGTGACTTTTTCAATGTTTTTATCTTATTTTCATTTGTTGGTGGAAGAAAACCAAAAAATACGTTCTTTTTTCCGACAATATTTCTTTTCTCTAAAATTGCACAAACTACCCATTTTTATGTTTTTATCCTTATTTTACGATAATATTTTTTCTGTAAAACTGCATAGTTGACCCTTTTTTCAATGTTTTTCAGAGATTTAGAAAAAAAGTATGTTTTTACATCCAAAAGTGAGTTTTTCAGTAATTTTCTTTTAATTTTCATGTTTTAATTAAAAACAAGACCAAAACACTATGTATTTTTTTCTCTTTAAAGTTACATAAACTACCCTATTTAAACCTTTTTATTGTTTTTAACAACATTTTGAAGAAAATCCCTTTTTCATGTTACATAAAATGTAATACAAACCATTTCAATGAAAAATATGTATTTCTTTTAGAAAAGGGTTTTTTCACTGTTTTTTCTTTACATTTCCATGTTTTGATTGAAAATTAGGGAAAAAGCAAGAAATATATTAACTTTTATTGCAATTCATTTTTTTTCTCTCAAAATTGCATAAATTATCCCCTTTTCAGCGTTTTTAGGAGAATTAACATCTCATCTAAGAAAGACCATCTTTTTTTTAGTTATGAAGAAAGGAATATATGCCATTACACGTAAAAAGTTCCTTTTCAGCGAAAAAGTATATTTTTTTTATGATTTTCTGCTTATTTCATTGTTTTCATAACAAATAAACAAAAAACATTGAATATTGCGACAATATACTTTTTTCTCAAAAATTTCATAAATGACGTGTTTTTCAACGTTTTTAGGAGTATTAACGGCATTTTACACAAAACCCCCTGATACAAGTATAATATACGCAATTTGTATAAAGACAAAATTTCTGTATGTCTGAAAACAAAATAATACATGAAAGACAGCATGGCTTTAGAACATACAAAAAAACTCACACATCAATATCAACCATTGATACATTGAACAATGAAACCATTGCAAACGCATTAGCTGAGAGAAAACAAATATATGTAGTTTTACGCGATGTCGCCAAAACTTTTGATAAAGTGTGCCATAGCGGTCTGAAATATAAATTATTAAGACTAACAATGCCCAGTGTACTAGAAGAAACGTCATGCAATTCTATAAATATTAGAACTGCAAAAATAAACGTTGGTAAGGACAGCAGTAATGAAATGGAATTAAAAAGTGGTCTACCACAAGGGAGCGTGCTCTCACCAACACTTTAC
>CM035204.1:2573259-2606057 GCA_020233015.1 Callinectes sapidus
CACACACACACACACACACACACACAGATTTTTAAAAAATGTTTTTTTACTTTTTATATTTTTTATTATTTATTGTTTTCTTTTTTTTTTTCTTTGTGTGGTGGTGTGTGTGTATGTTACGGGGGAAGACTTAGTGACACACACACACACACACACACACACACACACACACACACACACACACACACACACACACACACACACACACACACACAGACACACACACAATTTTTTTTTTTTTTTTACTTTCGATGGTGGTGTATGTGTATGTTACAGGGGCAAGTAACACACACACACACAAACACACACACACACACACACACACACACACACACACACACACACACACACACACACACACACACACACACACACACACACACACACACACACACACACACACATTTTTTTTATTCTTTTATTATTTTTTTTACTTTATTTATTTATTTTTTTCCTTTCGATGGTGATGTGTGTGTATGTTACGGGGGAAGCAACACACACACACACACACACACACACACACAACTGGTGTATTCTGAAGTTCTTACCTGATGCTGCTGCTGGTGCTGGCGGTGGCTGCTCCTCCTCTTCTTCCTCTGCTGCTGCTGGTGGTGGTGGCTGCTCCTCCTCCTCCTCTTCTTCTTCTTCTTCTTCTTCTTCTTCTTCTTCTTCTTCTTCTTCTTCTTCTTCTTCTTCTTCTGCTGCTGCTGTACCTGTATGGGAGAGATAAGTCATGGACTAGTATGAGATATATTATGATGTACTTACCTCATGCTGCTGCTGCTGCTGTTCCTGGTCCTGGTCCTCTTTTTCTTCTTGTTCCTCTTCTGCTGCTGCTGCTGCTGCTGCTGTTGTGGGTGGCGGTGCTCCTCTTCTTCCTCTTCTTCTGCTGCTGCTGCTACTCCTGGTCCTCTTCTTCTTCTGATGCTTCTGTTGCTGCTGCTGTGGTGTTCTTCGTCTTCTTCTTCTTCTTCTTGTACTTCTTCTAGTGGTGGTCTTGCTTGCCTGTGCCTCCTCCTCCTCCTTATTCTGGTCACTACGTGGTCTACCAGATACTGATTCTTTCCTAACCTAACCTAACCTATGCTAACCTAACCGAAGCCTATTATTATTAACCTACTTGAGTGAGTCAGTTTGGTAGACCTTGTAGTTCCTAGCGTCTGGAGGGGGGGAGGGGGGGCAGCTCTCCCTGGGCTGAGTGAATTATATTTTTTTGGATTTTTTGCAAGTTCTTAGTGGGTTTTGAACTCATGCTTTCCCTCACGCCAATCCAAATCTCATCACTCTACCCACTGAGCCACGAGGACCCACCCAGAAAAAAGCAAAATTAGTCTATTTCCCCATCTTGTGTTCAGGTTCCACTGGGCCGTGGGAACCCCGACAAAGCTGAGCTACAGAAGATGTACTTAACTCACTGTTTCTCTCACTGTGCTCATGGCCGCACTAAATGTTCAATGGAAAATGGGTAATTTGTGCAATTTTAGATTAAAAAATTATATTGTCGTAAAAAAACAATTAATTTTTTGCTTTTCTTCCATCAATCAATGAAAGTAACATAAAAAAAAAAAACATTGAAAAAGTAACTTTTAAGGCAGAATTTTTTTCTTTTTTTTTGAAATTGCTTATGTTATACTTGTAAAAGGTGGTTTTGTGTGAAAAAAAAACGTAATTTATGAAATTTTAGAGAAAAAATTATATTGTAACATGAAAAAGTTTTTTCTAGAAAATGTTATTAAACATCCAAAAATTTTGAAATTGGGTATTCAATATATTTTCTGAAAAAGAAAATATATAGAGTGTTTATTTTCTTGTTTTTAATCAAAACATTGAAATCAACAGAAAATTATTAAAAAATCACCTTTGGTGTAAAATCTTTTTTTTTTTTTTTTTATTTTTTTTAAGGAGTTTTCCTAGAAAATTTGTAAATCTCAAAAAAAAAAGAAAAAAAAGAAAAAGTGGTATTTTTCGCAGTTTGAGAGAAAAAAATATTGACGTAAAATAAGGATGAAAACATAAAAATGGGTAATTTGTGCAATTTTAGAGAATGAAAATATTGTATAAAGAATGCATTTTTTTGCTTTTCTTCCATCAACAAATGTAAAAAAAAGGAAAAAAACATTGAAGAAGTCACTTTTTAGGCAAAATTTTGTTCTTTATTCAAATTGCATACATAATAACTGGACAAGGCAGTTTTGTGTGAGATGCCGTCAATACTTCTAAAAACGTTGAAAAAATCGTTATTTATGAAATTTTAGAGAAAAAAGTATATTGTCGCAATATTCATTGTTTTTTTGTTTGTTTTCCATAAAAACAATGAAATAAGATGAGAATCATTGAAAAATTCACAATTTCGGTGAAAAGGAACTTTCTTTGTGAAATGGCATGTTCTTTTTTTTTTACCTAAAAAACGTGGCCTTTCTTAGATAAGACTTTAATACTCCTAAAAACTCTCAAAAAGTAATATTTTAGGAAATTTCCAAAGAAAAAAATGATTTGCAATGTAAAGTTAATATATTTCTTTTTTTTCCTTCATTTTCAATGGAAACATGGAAATCAAAAGAAAAACACAGAAAAATCCTTTTTCTAAAAGAAATATCTTTTTCCTTGAAATGGCTTATATTATTACATTTTATGTAACATGAAGAAGAATGTTGTTAAAACTAATAAAAAGGTTGAAATAAGTTGGTTTATGTAACTTTAAAGAAAAATAAATGTATATAGTGTTTTGTTCTTGTTTTTAATTAAAACATGGAAATCAAAAGTAAATTACTGAAAAACTCACTTGTGGAGATAAAAACAATAGAACAATTGAACATTAGAACAATAGAAATTATATATCGGTGTAAAATAAGGATGAAAACACGTCATTTATGAAATTTTTGAGAAAAAAAGTATTTTGTCGCAATATTCATTGTTTTTTGTTTTTGATTTATGAAAACAATGAAATAAGCAGAAAGTCATCGAAATATTCACTTTTTCGGTGAAAAGAAACTTTTTCGTGAAATGGCATATATTCCTTTTTTTCTTATGAAATAAGCAGAAAGTCATCGAAATATTCACTTTTTCGGTGAAAAGGAACTTTTTCGTGAAATGGCATATATTCCTTTTTTTTCTTCACTAAAAAGATGGTCTTTCTTAGATAAGATGTTAATTCTCCTAAAAACGCTGAAAAGGGGATAATTTATGCAATTTTGAGAGAAAAAAATGATTTGCAATAAAAAGTCAATATATTTCTTGATTTTTCCTTCATCTTCAATCAAAACATGGAAATGAAAAGTTTTTTTATGAAAACAATGAAATAAGCAGAAAATCATCAAAAAAATTACGTTTTCGATGAAAAGGAACTTTTTTCATGAAATAGCATATATTCCTTTTTTCTTCACTAAAAAAGATTGTCTTTCTTAGATAAGATGTTAATTCTCCTAAAAACGCTGATAAGGGGATAATTTATGCAATTTTGAGAGAAAAAAATGAATTGCAATAAAAATTCAATATATTTCTTGCTTTTTCCTTCCTTTCCAATCAAAACATGGAAATGAAAAGTTATTTCTATGAAAACAACGAAATAAGCAGAAAATCATCGAAAAAATCACTTTTTCGGTGAAAAGGAACTTTTTTCGTGAAATGGCATATATTCCTTTTTTCTTCACTAAAAAAGATGGTCTTTCTTAGATAAGATGTTACTTCTCCGAAAAACGCTGAAAAGGTGATAATTTATGCATTTTAGAGAGAAAGACATGAATTGCAATAAAAAGTCAATATATTTCTTGCTTTTTTCTTTAATTTCAATCAAAACATGGAAATGAAAAGAAAAACACTGTAAAATTCTTTTCCTAAAAGAAATTTTTTTACTTTCGTTGAAATGGCTTGTATTATATTTTATGTAACAAGAAAAGGGATTTTCTTCAAAATGTTGTTAAACCCAATGAAAAGGTTAAAATAGGATAGTTTATGGAACTTTAAAGAGAAAAAAAAATATAGTATATTTTTCTTGTTTTTAATTAAAACATTGAAATTCAAAGATAATTACTAAAATCACTCACTTTTGGAGGTAAAAACCAAACTAA
Organism: Callinectes sapidus; assembly: GCA_020233015.1. NCBI lineage: Eukaryota > Metazoa > Arthropoda > Malacostraca > Decapoda > Portunidae > Callinectes > Callinectes sapidus. The sequence continues at coordinate 2,577,327 of CM035204.1, forward strand.
CTAACTAAAACTGAGTGTTTTTCTGTGAAATGTTGTTAATACTCTTAAAACAATGAAAAAGAGGTAATTTATGCAATATTGATGAAAAAAATGTACTGCTATAAAATTTAAGTGTCTTTTTCCTTCATTTTTAATCAAAACATGGATAGAACAAGAGAAACAAAGAAAATTTTGACATAAATTTGTTTTTTTCTTTGAAGTGGCATACTTTTTATTTAAATTAAAAAGATTTTTCCTCAAAATATTGTTAAAACTCCTAAAAAGTTTAAAATAGGGTAGAAAATACACTTTTTGGGGTAAATTGCATATATTACAATTATATTTATGTGAAAAAGAGAGTTTACTTTAAAATATTGTTAATACTCTGAAAAACGTTGATACACGGGTAATTTATGGAATTTTAAGGAAAGTCTCACCATAAAAACTACATGGATTTTTTGTATTTTTCTTTCCTTTTGAATCAAATCATAGGAATTAAAATAGAAACATTTAAATTAACCCTTTTTTTGAAAGAAATATTTTCTTTCTTGAACGGTATATATTACATTTTTTGTAACATGAAAAAGGTTTTTCTTCAAAATGTTGTTAAAACGTCCAAAAAGGTTAAAATTTGGTAGTTTATATACTTTCAGAGAAAGAAAATGTATAAAGTGTTTTTTCTCTTGTTTCTAATCAAAACATTGAAATCAATAGAAGATCATTGATTTGGAGTAAAATCATTCTTTTTTTTTTAAAAAGAGATCGGCTTCCTTGAAAAGTTTTAAATCTCCAAAAAAAAGTTTGAAAAAAGGATGATTTATGCATTTTTAGAGAAAAAAAAATATTGTCGTAAAAAAACAAGTCAATATATTTCTTGCTTTTTTCCTTCCTTTTCAGTCAAAACATGGAAATTAAATATTATTTTTTATGAAAACAATGAAATAAGCAGAAAATAATCGAAAAATTAACTTTTTCGTTGAAAAAGAACTTTTTTCGTGAATGCGTATATTCCTTTTTTCTTCACTAAAAAAGATGGTCTTTCTTAGATAAGATGCTAATTCTCCTAAAAACGCTGAAAAGGGAATAATTTATGCAATTTTGAGAGAAAAATATGAATTGCAATAAAAACTCAATATATTTCTTGCTTTTTCCTTCATTTCCAATCAAAACATGGAAATGAAAAGAAAAACACTGTAAAATCCTTTTTCTAAAAGAAATATATATTTTTCCCTTGAAATTATGTAACAAGAAAAAGAGATTTTCTTCAAAATGTTGTTAAAACCAATGAAAAAGTTAAAATAGGGTAGTTTTTGTAACTTTAAAGAGAAAAAAAAAATATATAGTGTATTTTTCTTGTTTTTAATTAAAACATTGAAATTCAAAGATAATTATTAAAATCAATCACTTTTGGAGGTAAAAACTAAATATACTAACTAAAACTGAGTGTTTTTCATTGAAATGTTGTTAATATTCTTAAAAACGATAAAAAGAGGTAATTTTTGCAATATTGATAAAAAAAAATGTACTGGTATAAAATTTAAGTGTTTTTTTTTTCCTTAATTTTCAATCAAAACATGGATAGAAAAAGAGAAACAAAGAAAATTTTGACATAAATTTGTTTCTTTCTTTGAAATGGCATACTTTTATTTAAATTAAAAAGATTTATCCTCCTAAAAAGGTTAAAAAAGGGGGGAGAAAATACACTTTTTTGGGTTAAATTGCACATATTATAATTATATTTATGTGAAAAAGAGAGTTTACCTTAAAATATTTTTAATACTCTGAAAAACGTTGAGACACGGGTAATTTATGGAATTTTAAGGAAAGAAAATGTCTTGCCATAAAAAGTACATGGATTTCTTGATTTTTCTTTCCTTTTCAATCAAAACATGGAAATTAAAATAGAAACATTTAAATTATCCCTTTTTTTGAAAGAAATATTTTCCTTTTTGAACGGTATATATTACATTTTTTGTAACATGAAAAAGGTTTTTTCTTCAAAATGTTGTTAAAACGTCCAAAAAGGTTAAAATTTGGTTGTTTGTATACTTTCAGAGAAAGAAAATGTATAAAGTGTTTTTTCTCTTGTTTTTAATCAAAACATTGAAATCAATAGAAAATCATTGATTTGGCGTAAAATCATCCATTTTTTTTAAAAGAGATCGGCTTCCTTGAAAAGTTTTAAATCTCCAAAAAAAGAATGTTGAAAAAAGTATGATTTATGCATTTTTAGAGAAAAAAAAAATATATTGTCGTAAAAACAATTAATTTTTTGCTTTTCTTCTATCAACCAATGAAAACAACATGGAAAACATAAAAAAAGTCACTTTTCAGCAGAATTTTTTATCTCTATTTCAAATTGCATATGTTATAATTGTAAAAGGGGGTTTCGTGTAAAATTTCCTTAAAAACTCCTTAAAACGTTTAAAAAACACGTAATTTTTGAAAAAGCAAGGTATATAATGACTTTTTATTGCAATTTATTTTTTTTGTGTCAAAATTGCATAAATTATCCCCTTTTCAGCGTTTTAGGAGAATTAACATCTAACCTACGAAAGGCCATCTTTTTTACGTAAAAAAAGGAATATATGACATTTCACGAATTTTTTTTTTTCAATGATTCTCTTCTTATTTCATTGTTTTATGGTAAGTAAACAAAAAAAAACAAAACAAAAAAAAAACAATGAATATTGCAACAATATACCTTTTTCTTTAAAATTTTATAAAATACGTTTTTTTCAACGTTTTTAGGAGTATTAAAGGCATTTTACACAAAACCCCCTTTTACAGGTATAATATGTGCTATTTAAATAGATAACAAAATTTTCTCTAAAAAGTAACTTGTTATCTGATTTTCATTTGTTGATGGAACAACAGCAAAAACTGCATTTTTTTTATGACATTTTTTCCCCTAAAATTGCACAAATTACCTATTTTTGTTTTCAACTTTATTTTACGACAATATATTTTTTTCTCTTGAACTGCTTTAATGACTCTTTTTTCAATGTTTTTTTTTCGGAGATTTACAACTTTTCAAGGAAAACCCTCTCTTTTATAAAAAAGAATTTATGATTTTACTCCAAAAATGATTTTTTAATAGTTTTCTATTTAATTCAATGTTTTGATTAAAACAAGAAAATAAACACTATATACATTTTCATTTTCTGTAACTATATAAACTACCCAATTTTAACCTTTTTTTAACTTTTAAAAACATTTAATAGAAAAAAACCTTTTTCATGTTACAATATTCTTATTTCTGTAGAATTTCAAAAATTACGTTTTTTTCAACGTTTTTAAGAGTATTAAGGGCATTTTACACAAAACCAACTTTTACATATGCAGTTTGAATAAAGAAAAAAATTCTGCCTAAAAAGTGACTTTTCAATGTTTTTGATGTTACATTCATTGGTCGATGGAAGAAAAGCAAAGAATTAAGTGTATTTTACGACTATATATATATTTTTTCCCTAAAACTGCACAAACTACCCATTTTTAGGTTTTAATCCTTATATTACGACAATATGTTCTTTTTCTCTAAAATTGCATAAATCACTCTTTTTTCAACGTATTTTGGAGATTTACAACTTTTGAAGGAAAACGCTCTCTTTTAGAAAAAAAAAAGTATGATTTTACTGCAAAAGTGATTTATCAATGATTTTCTATTGATTTCAATGTTTTGATTAAAAACAAGAAAAAAATCTTTATACATTTTCTTTTTCTGAAAGTATATAAACTACCCAATTTTAACTCTTTTGGACGTTATAAAATTTTGTAGAAAAAACCTTTTCCATTTCACAAAAAATGTAATATATGCCGTTTCAGGGAAAGAAAATATTTCTGTCAAAAAAGGAATCATTTAAAAGTTTTTATTTTTATTTCCATGTTTTGATTGAAAAAGAAGGAAAAATAAAAAAATATATTTAATTTTTTTGGCAGTACATATTCTTTCCATAAAGTTTTATAAATTACCCGTTTTTTCAACGTTTTTATGAGTATTATTTACATTTTAACGAAAAACAACTTTTTCTCGTAAAACAAAATTGTAATACATGCAATTTCACCAAAAAAGTTTATTGTCTACTCTATTTTAATCTGTTTATGAGTTTTACCAATATTTTGAGGAAAAATCATTTTCATATAGAAAACGGTATGCCATTAAAAAAAAAAAAAGATTATGTAAAAAATGGAATGATTTCTTTTTTTTCTCTTTTCATATCCATGTTTTGATTGAAAATTAAGGGAAAAAAACATTATATTTTTATGGCAGTACATTTTGTTTTTCAAAATTGCAATAATTACCTCTTTTTTCATTGTTTTTAAGTGTATTAACAACATTATAAAAAAACGCTCTTTCTTTAGTAAAAATGGGTTATATATACCATTTTATGAAAAACTTCACTCCCCTTCAAAAGTGAATTGTTCAATAATTCTATACTTATTTCCATGGTTTATTGGAAAACAAGGAAAAAAAAGGAAAAGCAACGAATGTTAATATAATAGTGTTTTTTTCTGTAAAATATGATAAATACGCTTTTTTCAATGCTTTTAGGAGTATTAGCAGCATTTTAGACAAAACCCATTTTTCAAGAATAATATATGCAAACTAAAAAAAAGGAATTGAGCCTAAAAAGTGACTTTTTCCATGTTTTTCAGAATATTTCCATTATTGATGGGAAAAAAAGCAAAAAATTATTTCTTACGACAACATATATATTTTTCTCTAAAATTGCATAAAATTACCTTTTTTTTATTTTTAAACCCTTCTTTTACGACGATATATATTTATTCGAAAAGTGCACAAATGATCCATTTTCAACGTTTTTAGGGGTTTAACAATATTTTAATGACAAAACCGTCTTCTTTTAGAAAGAAAAGGATGTTTTTACCTCCAAAAGTGAGTTTTTCAGTAAATTGCTCTTGATTTCCAAGTTTTAAATAAAAACAGGAACAAAACACTGTATTTTTTCTCTTTAAAATAACATAAAATACCCAAATATTGCCTTTTTATTAGTTTTAACAACATTTTGTAGAAAATCCCTTTTTTATGTTACATAATATGTAATAGAAGCCATTTCAAGCCAAAAATATTTCTTTTAGAAATATGATTTTTCTGTGTTTTCTTTTCATTTCCATGTTTTGATTGAAAATGAAAGAAAAAGCAAGATATATAATGACTTTTTATTAAAATTAATTTTTTTCTCTCAAAATTGCATAAATTATCCCCTTTTCAGCGTTTTTAGGAGTTTTAACAACTAACCTACGAAAGGCCATCTTTTTTAGGTAAAAAAAAAAAATTATATGACATTTAACGAAAAAAGTTCCTTTTTACCGAAAAATTTTTTTTTTCAATGATTCTCTTCTTATTTCATTGTTTTATGGTAAATAAAAAAAAAAAAAAAATGAATATTGCGACAAAATACTTTTTTCTTTAAAATTTCATAAAATACGTTTTTTCCAACGTTTTTAGGAGTATTAACCACATTTTACACAAAACATCCTTTTACAAGTATAATGTGTATAATTTAAATAAAGAACAAAATTCTGCCTAAAAAGTGACTCTTTATCTTTTTTTCATGTGTTGATGGAACAACAGCAAAAAATACATTCTTTTTTATAACATCCTTTTTTTTTACCTAAAATTGCACAAATTACTCATTTTTATGTTTCCAACCTTTTTTTACGACAATATATTTTTTGCCTCTAAAACTGCATTAATGACTCTTTTCTCAATGTTTTTTTTGGAGATTTACAACTTTTCAAGGAAAACCCTCTCTTTTAGAAAAAAAATATACGATTTTACTCCAGAAGTGATTTTTTAATAGTTTTCTATTGATTTCTGTACATATCCAATCTGAATAAAGAAAAAAATTCTGCCTAAAAAGTTACTTTTTCAATGTTTTTCATGTTATTTTCATTGGTTGATGGAAGAAAAGCCAAAAATTAAGTGTTTTTTACCATATATTTTTTTTTTCTCTAAAACTGCACAAATTAACCATTTTTCTTTAAATCCTTATATTACCACAATATGTTTCTTTCTCTAAGACTGCATAAATCACTCTTTTTTCAACGTATTTTGGAGATTTACAACTTTTCAAGGAAAACGCTCTCTTTTTAAAAAAAATGTGTTTTACTCCAAAAGTGATTTATTTATGATTTTCTATGGATTTCAATGTTTTGATTAAATACAAGAAAAAAAAAACACCTTATACAATTTCTTTCTCTGAAAGTATACAAAGTACCCTATTTTAAACTTTTTGCACGTTTTAACAACATTTTGTAAAAAAAACTTTTTAATTTTACAAAAAATATAATATATGCCGTTTCAGGGAAAGAAAATATTTCTGTCAAAAAAGGATTTATTTAAAGGTTTTTATTTTTATTTCCATGTTTTGATTGAAAAGGAAGGAAAAATCAATAAATTCATTTAATTTTCATGGCAGTACATTTCCTTTCCCTAAAATTCCATAAATTATCCGTTTTTTAACGTTTTTAAGAGAATTAACAACATTTTACCGAAAAACCTCTTTTTCACGTTAAAAAAAATGTAATACATGCAATTTCACCAAAAAAAGTTTATTTTCTACTCTACTTTAACCTATTTAAGAGTTTTAACTATATTTTGAAGAAAAATCCTTCTCTAGTAGAAAGAAGTATGCTATTTCAAAGAAAAAAAAAATTATGTCAAAAATGGAACTATTTCTTTGTTTTTTTTTATATCCATGTTTTGATTGAAAATGAAGGAAAAAAAACATTGGATTTATATGGCAGTACTTTTTGTTTCTAAAAATTGCAATAATTACCTCTTTTTTCATCGTTTCAAATGCTATTAATAACATTTTAAAGAAAAACATTCTTTTTTAGTAAAAAAAAACTGTAATATATACCATTTTATGAAAAACTTCACTTCTCTCCATAAGTGAATTGTTCAATAATTCTTTACTTATTTCCATGTTTTATTGGAAAACAAGTAAAACAAGGGAAAAGCAATGAATTTTACGATAATATAGTTTTTTTCATTAAAATATGATAAATTCACTTTTTTCAATGCTTTAAGGAGTATTAGCAGCATTTAAGAGAAAACACCTTTTTCAAGAATAATATATGCAAACTCAAAAAAAAAAGAAAGAAATTTAGCCTAAAAAGTGATTTATTCAATGTTTTCACAATATTATCCTTATTGATGAGAAAAAAAGCAAATAATTTTTTACGATAATATATATATTTTTTTCTAAAACTGCATAAAATTACCCTTTCTAGATTTTTTAAATCCTTCTTTTACGACGATATATATTTATTCTAAAAGTACACAATCATCCATTTTCAACATTTTTAGGGGTTTTACAATATTTTGATGACAAAATCCTCTTCTTTTAGAAAAAAGGATGTTTTTACCTCCAAAAGTGAGTTTTTCAGTAATTTTTCTTTAATTTCTAAGTTTTGATTAAAAACAGGAACAAAACACTGCTTTTTTTTTCTCTTTAAAGTTACATAAACTACCCAAATTTAACCTTTTTATTAGTTTTAACAACATTTTGAAGAAAATCCATTTTTTTATGTTACATAAAATGTAATACAAGCTATTTCAAGGAAAAAACATTTCTTTTTGAAAAAGGATTTTTCAGTGTTTTCTTTTCATTTCCATGTTTTAATTGAAAATAAAAAAGCAATAAATATAATGACTTAATTGCAATTAATTTTTTTCTCTCAAAATTGCATAAATTACCCCCTTTTCAGCGTTTTTAGGAGTTTTAACATATAACCTACGAAAGGCAATTTTTTTAGGTAAAAAAAAAAGGAATATATGACATTTCACGTAAAAAGTTCCTTTTCACCGAAGAGAATGGATTTTTCAATTATTCCTTTCTTATTTCATTGTTTTATGGTAATAAACAAACAAAAAAAAAAAAAAAAAGAATATTGCGACAATATACTTTTTTCTTTAAAATTTAATAAAATACGTTTTTTTCAACGTTTTTAGGAGTATTAATAGCATTTTACACAAAACCCCCTTTTACAAGTATAATATGTGCAATTTAAAAAAAGAACAAAATTCTGCCTAAAAAGTTACTTTTTATCTTAAAAAGTTACATCTTATCTTATTTCTATTTGTTGATGGAAAAACAGCAAAAAATACATTTTTTTGTGACAGCATATTTGTTCCCTAAATTCCCTAATTTCCCTAATTCCCTAAGTTCCCTAATTGTACAAATTACACATTTTTATGTTTTCATCCTAATTTTACGACAATATATTTTTTTCTCTAAAACAACATTAATGACTCTTTTTTAAATGTTTTTTGGAGATTTACAACTTTTCAAGGAAAACCCTCTCTTTTTCAAAAAAATATATGATTTTTCTCCAAAAGTTATTTTTTAATAGTTTTCTATTGATTTCAATGTTTTGATTAAAACAAGAAAATAAACACTATATTCATTTTTATTTTCTAAAACCATATCAACTACCCAATTTTACCCTTTTTTGGACATTTAACAACATTTCTTAGAAAAAAAAAAACTTTTTCATGTTACAATATACATATTTCTGTAAAATTTCAAAAATTACGTTTTTTTTTCAAAAATTTTAATTGTATTAACGGCATATTACACAAAACCACCTCTTACATATGCAATTTCAATAAAGAAAAAAATTATACCTAAAAAGTGACTTTGCAGTGTTTTTCATGTTATTTTCAATTTTTGATGGAAGAGAAGCAAAATATTAAGTGTTTTTTACGACAATATATATATTTTTTCTCTAAAACTACACAAATTACCCCTTTTTAATGTTTAATCCTTATATTACGAAAATAATTTTTTTTTCTTTAAAACTGCATAAATCACTCTTTTTTCAACGTATTTTGAAGATTTACAACTTTTCAAGGAAAACGCTCTCTTTTAGAAAAAAAAGTATGATTGTACTCAAAAGTTATTTATCAATGATTTCCTATTGATTTCAATGTTTTGATTAAAAACAAGAAAAAAAACACATAATACATTTTCTTACTCTGAAAGTATATAAACTACCCAATTTTAACCTTTTTGGACGTTTTAACAACATTTTGTAGAATAGAACTTTTCCATTTTACAAAAAATGTAATTTATGCCGTTTCAGGGAAAGAAAATATTTGTCAAAAAAGGATTTATTTAAAGGTTTTTATTTTTATTTCCTCGTTGGTTGAAAAGGAAGGAAAAATCAATAAATCCATTTAGTTTTTATTGCAGTACATTTTCTTTCCTTAAAATTCCATAAATTGTCCGTTTTTCAACGTTTTTAACATTTTAACGAAATCTACTTTTTAACGTTAAAAAAATTGTAATACATGCAATTTCACCAAAAAAAAGAAGTTTATTTTTTACTCTATTATAACCTATTTAGGAGTTATAACAATATTTCGAGGAAAAATCCTTTTCAAATAGAAAGAAGTATGCCATTTCAAAGAAAAAAAAAATTGTGTCAAAAATGGAATTATTTCTTTGTTTCTCTTTTAATATCCATGTTCTGATTGAAAATGAAGGAACAAAAAATTCTATTTTTTTGGAAGTACATTTTGTTTCTGAAAATTGTAACAATTACCTCTTTTTAATCGTTTTCAAGAGTATTTACAACATTTCAAAGAAAAACGCTCTTTTTTAGGAAAAAAAAAGTAATATATACCATGTTACGAAAAACTTCACGCCCCTCCAAAAGTGAATTGTTTAATAATTTTTTACTTATTTCCATGTTTTATTGGAAAACAAGTAAAAAAAGGGAAAACCAAAAATAAAATTGCCCTTTTTAGATTTTTTAAATCCTTTTTTTTACGACGATATATACTTATCTAAGAGTGCACAAATCATCCATTTTCAACGTTTTAAGGGGTTTTACAGTATTTTAATGACAAAATCCTCTTCTTTTAGAAAAAAGGATGTTTTTACCTTCAAAAGTGAGTTTTTCAGTAATTTTCTTTTGATTTTCAAGTTTTAATTAAATACAGGAAAAAAACACTACATTTTTTTTCTTTAAAGTTACATAAATTACCCAAATTTAACGTTTTTATTATTTTTAACAACATTTTTTAAGAAAATCAATTTGTTATGTTACAAAAACTGTAATACAAACCATTTCAAGAAAAAAATGGTTCTTTTAGAAAAAGGATTTTTCAGTGTTTTCTTTTCATTCCCATGTTTTGATTGAAAATAAAAGAAAAAGCAAGAAATATAATGACTTTTTATTGCAATTTACATTTTTCTCTCAAAATTGCATAAATTATCCCCTTTTCAGCGTTTTTAGGAGTATTACTATCTAAACTACGAAAGGCCATCTTTTTTAGGCAAAAAAATATATATATATGACATTTCAGGAAAAGTTCCTTTTTACCGAAAAAAAAATAATTTTCCAATGATTCTCTTCTTATATCATTGTTTTATGGTAAATAGACAAAAAAAAAAAAAAAGAATATTGCAACAATATACTTTTTTCTTTAAAATTTCACAAAATACGTTTTTTTCAACTTTTTAAAATGTATTATCGGCATTTTACACAAAACCCCCTATTACAAGTATAATATTTAAATAAACTTTAAATAAAGAAGAAAATTCTGCCTAAAAAGTGACTTTTTATCTTATTATCATTTGTTGATGGAACAACAGAAAAAATACATTTTTTTTTTTCATGACAACATTTTTTTCCCCTAAAATTGCAGAAATTACCCATTTGTATGTTATATCCTTATTTTACGACAATATATTTTTTTTTCTCTAAAACTGCGTTAACGATTTTTTTTAATGTTTTTTTTTTGGAGATTTACAACTTTTCAAGAAAAACCCTCTCTTTTACAAAAAAAAAAAAAAAATAAATAAATAAATAAAATAAAATAAACGATTTTACTCAATAAGTTATTTTTAATAGTTTTCTATTGATTCCAATGTTTTGATTAAAACAAGAAAATAAACACTACCTATATACATTTTCATTTTCTGAAAAAGTATAAACTACCCAATTTTAACCTTTTTTGGACATTTGAAAACATCTTTTAGGGGAAAAAAAAACTTTGTCATATTCTTATTTCTGTAAAATTTCAAAAATTACCTTTTTTCAACGTTTTTAAGAGTATTAACGGCATTTTACACAAAACAACCTTTTACATATGCAATTTGAATAAGGAAAAAATTATGCCCAAAAAGTGACATCTTCAATGCTTTTCATGTTATTTTCATTGGTTGATCGAAGAAAAACAAAAAAATAAGTGTTTTTTACAACAATACTTTTTTCCTCTAAAACTGCACAAATTACCCATTTTTAGGTTTTAATCCTTATGTTACTACAATATGTTTTTTTTCTCTAAAACTGCATAAATCACCCTTATTTCAACATGTTTTGGAAATTTTCAACTTTTCAAGGAAAACGCCCTCTTTTAGAAAAAAAAAATATATGATTTTACTCCAAAAGTGATTTATCAATGATTTTCTATCGATTTCAATGTTTTGATTAAAAACAAGAAAATAATTACATTATACATTTTCTTCCTCTGAAAGTATGTTAAATACCCAATTCTAACCTTTTTGGGCGTTTAAAAACATTTTTAAGAAAAAATCTTTTTCATGTTATAATATACTTATTGCTGTAAAATTTCAAAAATTACGTTTTTTTCAACGTTTTTAAGTGTATTAACGACATTTTATACAAAACCACCTTTTACATATGAAATTTGAATAAAGAAAAAAATTTGCCGAAAAAGTTACTTTTTCAATGTTTTTCATGTTATTTTCATTGGTTGATGGAAGAAAAGCAAAAAATTAATTGTTGCTTAGGACAATATATTTTTTTTTCTCTAAAATTGCACAAATTACCCATTTTTATGTTTTAATCCTTATATTACGACAATATGTTTCTTTTCTCTAAAACTGCACTAATCACTCTTTTTTTTAAGAGTATTAAAAAGTTTTAACGAAAAATATCTTTTTCACGTAAAAAAAACTGTAATATATGCAATCTAACCAAAAAAAAGTTTATTTTCCTATCTATTTTAACCTATTTAGGAGTTTTAATAATATTTTGAGGAGAAATCTTTTTCATATAAAAAATTGTATGCAATTTCAAAGAAATTATTTATTCCAATAATGGAATTATTTTTTTGTTTCTCTTACTTTATCCATGTTTTGATTGAAAATGAAGGAAAAAAAAAAACATTATATTTATATGGCAGTATATATTTTTTTTCTCAAAATTGAAATAATTACCTCTTTTTTCATCGTTTTTATGAGTATTAACAACATTTCAAAGAAAAACGCTCTTTAAAAAAAAGTAATATGTATGGAAGAAAAGCAAAAAATTAATTGTTTTTTACGACAATATATTTTTTTCTCTAAAATTGCACAAATTACCCATTTTTATGTTTTAATCCTTATATTACGACAATATGTTTCTTTTCTCTAAAACTTCACAAATCACTCTTTTTTTTTAACGTATTTTGTTAACAACTCTTTAAGGAAAACGATCTCTTTTAGAAACAAAGTATGATTTCATTCCAAAATTGATTTATTAATGATTATCTATTGATATCAATGTTTTGATGAAAAACAAGAAGAGAAAAAAAACACTATAAATTTTCTTTCTCTGAAAGTATATAAACTACCAAATTTTAACCATTTTTGAAGTTTTAACAACATTTTGTAGAAATAATCCTTTTCATTGTTTCAAAAAGTGTAATATATGCCGTTTCAAGGAAAGAAAATATTTCTGTCAAAAAAAGGGATTATTTAAATGTTTTTATATTTATTTCCATGTTTTGATTGAAAAGGAAGGAAAAATCAATAAATCCTTTTAATTTTTATTGCAGTACATTTTCTTTCCTTAAAATGCCATAAAGTGCCCCCTTTTCAACGTTTTTAAGAGTATTAACAAAGTTTTAACGAAAAACATCTTTTTCACGTCAAAAAATTGTAATATAAGGAATCTAACCAAAAAAAAGTTTCTTTCTTTTCTATTTTTTTTTTGCATATATTATTCTTGAAAAGTGGGTTTTGTTTTAAATGCTGCTAATACTCCTAAAAGCATTGAAATAAGCGTATTTATGAAATTTTACAGAAAAAAACTATATTATTGTAACATTCATTCTTTTTCCTTTTTTTTTTTTTACTTGTTTTCCAATAAAACATAGAAATAAGTAAAGAATTATTGAGAAATTCACTTTTTGAGGGGAGTGAAATTTTTTATAAAATGGTATATATTACATTTTTTTTTTAATTGAAAAAGAGCTTTTTTCTTTGAAATGTTGTTAATATTCTTACAAACGATGAAAAAGAGGCAATAAATGCAATTTTGAGAAAAAAATGTACTGACAAAAAAATATAATGATTTATTCCTTCATTTTCAATCAAAACATGGATATTAAAAGATAAATAAAGAAATAATTCCATTTTTGACATAAATTTTTTTTTTTCTTTGAAACGGCATACTTTTTTTATATGGAAAAAAAGTTTCCTCCAAATATTGTTAAAAGCTCGTGAAACCACTCACAACTTTATTTAATAAAACGTTACTAGCGGGGAAAGTCCCCAATGAGTGGAAACTAGCAAATGTCATGCCCATTTTCAAAAAAGGAAATAAATCACTCCCAGCAAGTTACAGGCCAATCAGTCTTACTTCGGTAGTGTGCAAGCTGATGGAAACAGTAATTAGAAATAAGATTGTCACGTTCCTAGAAGAGAACAAAATAATTAAAGACTCCCAACACGGCTTCAGAAACAGGCGCTCCTGCCTAACAAATTTACTAGACTTTTTTTATGAAGTATTTAACTCGTATGACGAGACAAAAGCTGTGGACATTATTTATCTTGATTTCCAGAAAGCTTTCGACACTGTCCCACATAAAAGACTAATAAGTAAAGTAAAAGCTCACGGCATAGCCGGAAATACCCTGAAATGGCTGGGAGATTGGCTCTCTGACAGAAAACAACGTGTTGTTATCAACGGAAAAGAGTCAGAGTGGCATAAAGTAAATAGCGGTGTTCCTCAAGGCTCTGTTTTAGGTCCAGTACTTTTCATAGTATACATCAATGATATTGATGAAGGTATAAACTGTACTCTAAGTAAATTCGCGGACGACACCAAAATAATGAGTAAAGTAGAGTCAGCATCACAATGGCAAGAATTGCAGAGTGACCTGAACAAACTAGCATGCTGGGCGGAAAAATGGCAGATGAAATTTAATGTAGAAAAGTGCAAGGTCCTTCATATCGGAAACAACAACGTCCAAGCTAAATACTCGATGAAAAATGTGCCTCTGGCAAGTACGGAAAAAGAAGTAGATCTTGGCGTTGTGGTATCAAAGGATCTTAAGCCGAGCCAACACTGCACAGAAACAGTGAAAATGGCAAATAAATTAGTAGGGTTCATTGGTAGAACCTTTGAATTTAAATCTGAAAAGGTCATACTTGCCTTATACAACTCATTGGTGCGTCCTAAACTCGAATATTGTGTACAGTTTTGGTCGCCATACTATAGAAAAGACATTGAAAAACTGGAAAAAATACAACGTAGAGTCACTAAAATGATTCCGAGATTGAAAAATAAGACATATGAGGAACGACTGGATGAATTAAATCTATTCAGCTTAACAAAGCGCAGGATAAGAGGAGACCTAATCGAAGTTTTCAAAATTTTTAAAGGATATAGTAATCTAAACGTTAATAAGTATTTTAACATTGATAACTCAAATACAACAAGAAATAATGGTTGCAAAATTAAACCTAAGCGCTTCAAATCTCACGAGGCTAAGTACTTTTTCTTTAGCCGAGTTGTTAACATCTGGAATAAGCTGCCCTCTGAAATTGTAAACAGCAGCTCTATTCCATCATTCAAAATCAAAATTGATAAATACTTAAAAGCAAACCCCCAACAAGCTCTCTTCTTGTCTGAATAATCTTAACACGTTCTCCTATTAATGTCATGGTTTTTGTGTCTCTTTTATTTTTCAGATAGACATGTAGAGTTCACCATTGTAGGGTGAATAGCAAAATTTCCTTTCATCCTTTCCTGTGAAAATTCCATGCCAGTTTTTCCATACTGCATGGTACTTTTCCAAACTATTTTCCATGCCAGCGAAAGCTGGAGGGAGTGGTGGGTGGGGAGGAGCCTTCTCCTGTACTGTCCTGTCTCTCTTTCCTGTAGATAGATAGCAGTAATAACCAAGCAGCCTTGAAAGGACCAAAAGGTCTGCTGCTGCTTGGCTTTCCTTTGTGTTCCTTTGTATTCCCTTTGTAAAACTCCTAAATAGGTTAGAATAGGGTATAAAATAAACTTTTCTTAGAAGGTTAAATTGCATATATTACATTTTTTTTTTTTTTTACCTGGAAAAGAGGATTTTCGTTAAAATGTTGTTGATACTCTTAAAAACGTTGTAAAACGGGAAATTTATGAAATTTAAAGGGAAGAAAATTTACTGCCACAAAAATAAATGGATTCATTCATTTTCCTTCCTTTTCAATCAAAACATGGAGATTAAAATAAAAACCTTTAAATAATCCCTTTTTGCCAAATATTTGCTTTCCTTGAAACGGCATATATTACATTTCTAGTAACGTGAAAAAGTTTTTTTTTCTAAAAAATGTTTTTAAACGTCCAAAAAGGGTAAAATTGTTTAGCTTATATAGTTTCACAGAAAGAAAATGTATATAGTGTTTATTTTCTTGTTTTAATCAAAACATTGAAATCAATAGAAAACTATTGAAGAATCACTTTTGGAGTAAAATTATATTTTTATTTGTAAAAGAGAGGGTTTTCCTTGAAAAGTTGTAAATCTCCGAAAAAAAAACATTGAAAAAAAAGTCATTAATGCACTTTTAGAGGAAAAAAAAATATCGTAAGATAAGGATGAAAACATAAAAATGGGTAATTTGTGCAATTTTAGAGGAAACAAAATGACATAAAAAAGAATGCATTTTTTTGCGTTTGTTGCATGAACAAATGAAAATAAGATAAAAACATTGAAAAATTTTCTGCTTATTTATTTGTCTTCATAAAAAATAAACAAAAAACAATGAATATTGCCACGATATATATATTTGTCTGAAAAATTTCATAAATGACGTGTTTTCAATGTGTTTAGGAGTATTAACGGCATTTTACACAAATCCCCCTTTTTACAAGTATAATATGTACAATTTGAATAAAGAAAAAAATTCTGCTTAAAAAGTGACTTTTTCAATGTTTTTATCTTATTTTCATTTGTTGGTGGAAGAAAAGCAAAAAAATATAAAAAAAATTTCGACAATATTTGTTTTACATAAAATTGCACAAATGACCTATATTTATGTTTTTATCCTTATTTTAGGATAATATATATTTTTTCCCTAAACTGCATAAATGACCCTTTTTTCAATGTTTTTCGGAAATTCACAACTTTTCAATGAAAACCATCTCTTCTGAAATTGCACAAATTACCTTTTTTTATGTTTTCATCGTTATTTTACGACAATATATTTTTTTTCTCTAAAACTGCATAAATTACCCGTTTTTCAATGTTTTTCGGAGATTTACAACTTTTCAAGGAAAACCCTCTCTTTTACGAAAAAAATTTATGATTTTACACCTAAAGTAATTTTAATAATTTTCTATTGATTTCAATGTTTTGATTAAAAACAAGAAAATAAACCCTACATACATTTTATTTCTCTGAAACTGTACAAATTACAGTATTAACGGCATTTTACACAAAACTCCCTTTTACAAGTATAATATATGCAATTTGAACAAAAAAATAATTCTGTTAAAGAGTGACTTTTTCAATATTTTTATCTTATTTTAATTTGTTGGTGGAAGAAAAGCAAAAAATACATCCTTTTTTTCGACAATATATATTTTTTCTCTATAGCTGCACAAATTACCCATTTATATGTTTTTATCCTTATATTACGATAATGTATTTTTTTTCTCTAAAACTGCATGAATGACTCTTTTTTTAAGGTTTTTCGAAGATTTAAAACTTTTCAAGGAAAACCATCTCTCTTAAAATTGCAAAAATTACCCATTTTTATGTTTTCATCCTTATTTTACGAAAATATATATTTTTTCCTAAAACTGCATAAATGACCCTTTTTTTCAAAGGAAAATCCTTTTTTCATATTACATAAAATGTAATACAATCCATTTCAAGGAAAAAAAAATTTCTTTCATAAAAAGGATTTTTCAGTGTTTTCTTTTTATTTCCATGTTTTGATTGAAAATGAAAGAAAAAGCAAGAAATATATTGACTTTTTATTGCAATTCATTTTTTTTCTCTCAAAATTCCATAATTATCCCCTTTTCAGCGTTTTTTTGGAGTATTAATATCTAATCTAAGAAACGCCATCTTTTTTAGGTAATAGAAAAAAAAGAATATATGTCATTTATCGAAAAAAGTTCCTTTTCACGGAAAAAGTAAATTTTTCAATGATTCTCTTTTTATTTCGTTGTTTTATGGCAAATAAAAAAAAACAAACAATGAATATTTCGAATATATACTTTTTTCTTTAAAATTTCAAAGATTACATTTTTTTCAAAGTTTTTAGGAGTATTAAAGGCATTTTACACAAAACCCCCTTTTAAAAGTATAATATACACAATTTGAATAAAGAAAAAAATTCTACCAAAAAAGTGATTTTTTTAATGTTTTTATCCTATTTTCATTTGTTGATTGAACAAACGCAAAAAATGCATTCTTTTTTATGTCGTTTTTTTCCCCTAAAATTGCACAAATTACCCATTTTTATGTTTTCATCCTTATTTTACGACATTATTTTTTTCTCTAAAAGTACATTAATGACCCTTTTTTCAATGCTTGTTTTTCGGAGATTTACAACTTTTCAAGGAAAACCCTCTCTTAAAAAAAAAAAAAAAAAAAAAAAAATTTACTCCAAAAGTGATTCTTTAATAGTTTTCTATTGATTTCACTGTTTTGATTAAAACAAGAAAATAAACACTATATACATTTTCTTTCTTTGAAACTATATAAACTACCCAATTTTAACCTTTTTGGATGTTTAAAAACATTTTTTAGAAAAAAAACCTCTTTCACGTTACTAAAAATGTAATATATGCCGTTTTAAGGAAAGAAAATATTTCTGACATAAAAGAGATTGTTTAAAGGTTTTTATTTTAATTTCCATGTTTTGATCGAAAAGAAAGGAAAATGAATAAATCCATTTAATTTTTGTGTCAGTACATTTTCTTTCCTGAAAATTTCATAAATTTCCCATTTTTCAACGTTTTTAAGAGTATTAAAAACATTTTAACGAAAACCATCTCTTCCAGGTAAAAAAAAAAAAAAAATTGAAGGATATGCAATTTAACCAAAAAATGTTTATTTTATACTCTATTCTAATCTATTTTGGAGTTTTAACAATATTTGGAAGAAAATTTTTTTTCGTATGAAAAAGTATGCCGTTTCAAAGAAAACAAAAAAACAAATTGATGTAAAAAATGGAATTATATCTTTGCTTATCTTTTAATATCCATGTTTGTATTGAAAATGAAGGAATAAATCATTATATTTTTTTGGCAGTACATTTTTTTCTCAAAATTGCATTTATTGCCTCTTTTTCATCGTTTTTAAGCGTATTAACAACATTTGAAAGAAAAACGCTCTTTTTTAATTAAAAAAAAACCATATATTATATACCATTTTATGAAAAATTTCTTTCCTCTCCAAAAGTCATTTTTTCAATAATTCTTTACTTATTTCCATGTTTTATTGGAAAACAAGCAAAAGAAAAAGGAAAAACAATGGATGTTACGATAATATTTTTTATGTAAAATTTCATAAATACGCTTATTTCAATGCTCTTAGGAGTATTAGCAGCATTTTAGACAAAACCCCGTTTTAAAGAATAATATAAGCAATTTCAAAAAAGAAAAAATCCAGCCTTAAAAGTGACTTTTTCAGTCTTTCAGCTTATTTTCATTCTTGATGGAAAAAAGCAAAAAAATATTTCTTACGGCAAAATATATATTTTTCTCTAAAATTGCATAAAATTACCCTTTTAAGAATTTTTTAATCCTTCTTTTACGACGATATATATTTACTCTAAGAGTGCATAAATCATCCATTTTTCAACGTTTTAAGGGGTTTTACAATATTTTATTGACAAAATCCTCTTCTTTAAGAAAAAAAAGTTTGTTTACCTCCAAAAGTGAGTTTTTCATTAATTTTCTTTTCATTTCCAAGTTTTAATTAAAAACAAAAACAAAACACTATATATTTTATTTTCTCTTTGAAAGTTACATAAACTACCCAATTTTAACCTTTTTTTTTTAGTTTTAACAACATTTTGAAGAAAATTCCTTTATCATGTTACATAAAATGTAATACAAGTCATTTCAAGGAAAAAAATATATTTCTTTTAGAAAAAGGATTTTCCAGTGTTTTCTTTTCATTTCCATGTTTTGATTGAAAATGAAAGAAAAAGCAAGAAATATATTAACTTTTTATCGGAATACATTAATTTTCTCTCAAAATTGCATACATTATCCCTTTTTCAGCGTTTTTAAAAATTTTTATCTATACATAGTCGGCATTTTTATGGGAATTTATGGGGTAAAGGAGACCACCTAATCGCGGTCTCCTATCTGAAAGCCCACCCATTAGAGGGCCGTTACCCTGAGTGGACGCCCAATTTCTACTCGGACCGTAGTCATTATTCGAACCTATTTGCTCGGGGATCCCAAGGCCCCCGGACCGCAAACGGTTCCACTGTACCACGGCGGCCTCCCCCAATGGATTTTTAGGAGTATTACCATCTAATCTAAGAAAGGCCATATTTTTTAGGTAAAAAAAAAAAGCAATATATGCCATTTCACGAAAATAGTTCTTTTTCACCGAAAATTTTTTTTTTTCAATGATTCTCTTCTTATTTCATTGTTTTATGGTAAATAAACAAAAAACAATGAAAATTGCGATAATAAACTTTTTTCTTTGAAATTTCAAAAATTACGTTTTTTTCAACGTATTTAGGAGTATTAACCCTGGAACGGTACCGTTCAAAATCACCGACGGTCCCGGTACCGTGACTCCATTTGGAGTTACGCCACAAATATTTAAAAAAAAATATATGGATCCTCCTTTTTTAGTTACACTGGATGGGATATGGAAGATAAAACATCTTCTAGTACATTGAAATTAAAAACCTACGAATTTATAATATTAAAAAAATTTTTTTTATAAATTTTTACAAATTTTTTTTTTGATAAATAGATAGACTTCACCATATAATGGTATGAACATGAATCCTTTCAAGAGAAAAGCTTGAAAATGTTATATTCTTTAACTAAAATTATTGCTCTTTCTAAAAAATGGTGTATAAATTCTCATCTGCATTGTAATTGAGTTCCTTGGAATAAATGAAATTGACCAATTCTTATGTATTGGATTTTTAGTAAATAAATATGTAAATCAATATACATACATAAGTGAGTGTTAGAGGCGAAAAATCGAAAAAATCTGGTACATTAACGTTTTTCAGGAAAACATGTGGCTAGCGTCACCATGTAGGTGACTTCATTCTCACCAAGTGTTACAACTGGGAAGAGTTTATTTTTTCCTACTAAAATTATAATATATAAAATATTGGTGATATCTAGCAACCCTTTAAATCCCCACTCCTTGTTTACATTGCAAAAAAAAAAAAAAAAAAAAAAAAAAGAATCCAATTGTTTTTTTTGCTGATAAACTATGTGTCTGGGGGTTGCTGACATCTCCTACCACCAGACAGCCACATATGAGCCAGTGAGCCTTACATACTCTCAGTGCCCACTAGACAGTTAGAGGGTGAGCATGTTAGTCCAGGTGATCGCAGTTATCAGAGATTCCTGTCTCTCATTCTGAATGCCACAATACCACGACCAAAAGCATGGAAGATTGAACGGCAGAAGGTGGCAGAGAGGGCTCGTGAAGGAGGGAAAAGAGGCAGAAGAGAAAAAGGCAAGAAATGACACCTCTTCTGTAGCCTTGATTTGTTACCATTTGAAGATCACTTTATTTTTCATTATTATGCACGTTTGATGTTTTAGTTTAGTTTTTTTATTTTATTTTATTTTTTTTTTTATTTTTTTTTTAGTCATTATATGAAGGACGGAAGTTGGGAAATTGTGGACGTTTCCGCAGTCGCCCAATAGAGGAGGAAAAACTTATTATTCCCATTGCTATGAGAGTTACATAAGAAATTGATTTTATTTTGTGCAAAAGGGAATTTTTTATATTTTTTTCATGTTTCTATTACGTAGACTTAGGGCATTTTTAACTTTTTGGCCTGTAACTCTTTTACCTCTCAGTTTTCCATCTTGGAATTTGGAAAGGATATCATGTTTTATACTGCCTCCATTTAAATACCACTATGGAACTAATATTTGATTAGTTAGACAGTGTTTCCTTTGTGTTGTGGTGTGACCACGTGTGTAGACGACCACGGAGGTCAGCGCAGGGCTCGGGGCAATATAAGCCGCCGAGCAGGGGGAGGTCACTCTCACTCGGTCACTCACTCTTCCATGCGTCCTAATATGTAATGTATTGTTGTGTGTTTTCCTAGGGTTTTGGAGTAGGTTAATATTTATATAGGTATGCTTTAAGGTGATTCTTTGGGGTGAGGTTAGGATCACCGCCCAGATATTTTACGTTTTATCAGAGTGATTTTTGAAGAGGCTTGCTGCCTCGTTGATCACTATTTTGTACTTCCCTTTTTTGGTGTGTGTGTGTTTCCTTTCACAGTAGGTTTGTGGGTGGAATTATTCCGCCAATTTTGCATCACGACCTTCTTTTACCCTGGATGAGTTTTCTTAACACTACTGGAGTGTGTAGTGTTTCATTTTTATGTAGCTGTGAAAGAGGGTCGAATCTTTTCATTTTCTTTTATTTTTGTGTATGGGTGACGTCTCTTCTCTCTCTCATTTGTTTTGTGTTTTTTTTCTTCTGTTTTATATGTTTGTGTTTTATGCGTGTATTTTATTTTATGTGTGCACTTGTTTTTTTTTTATTGTGGACCAGTTTTTGAGTTACCTCGATCTCTGTGGTAACAGGGACAAGGTTTATTTATGCTAGCCAGCTCAACATTTTTGTTATCATTTTGAGTTTTTGTGTGTCCCGATATTTATGTGTTTGTGTGGTGTTTGTGGAGTGGTGTTTGCTCGTAATCCTGTGTTTCGTTTTGTTATCTTTTATATTAATCAGTTCAGTGGCCCTTCAGGCAGTCAGATCCGTTGTAAATATTTTGTAAATAAATTTAAAGAAAGTGTACTTACATTTGTTTATTTTAACAAGCACACGCTCAGAACCTGGTTGTTGAAATTATAATAGTTCACCCCTCTGATACGAGCTGTGAAGACATATCAATGAAAGGGCGGTGAGTTTGAGTGGGTGCGTGTGCCTTGACAGTTCGTAATGACCGGAAGTAGTAGAGTCTCATAATTACTTTTCGGGATATTGAGGACCTCCAAATCCATGACATTGGAGGTTATGTCGTCCACAAAAGTCTTCATTGCTTGTAGATCTTGCCCTTCTTTGATGCGAGGCATACCCAGAACCCTCCCCATCACTGACACTTACCTGAATTTTTCTTACCTATATCTCTCCTTAAGGATACGAACTGCCACCTTGTAATCATCCCCTGTGGTAGCCAGGCCTTTGATGGATCTTGTAGCTTCGCTGTTTAGGTTTCCTTTAAGATGTACCAGTTTTTCAACTGGGAAGTAAGCCTGGCTTTCATGTACAGCCAATGTAGAGAGGTCCCAAAATTCTTGCCAAGCCAGAACATCACCTTTGAACGTAGGCAAATGGAAATTTAGCTTAATCTTGCCAATGGGGTATGGCGACTAAGCGATGGGCGATGCACTAGTTGGGTTACTAAAATGAGTCAGCAAGCGTTTGGCCTTGAATACGATTTTGTGCAAATCAGCAACTTGATTCGTTCGATCATCTAGGATATATATTTTTTTTCATTCAACTTTTCTTGCAACTTCTGCATAAAAGAGAGATGGGTCTTGGCATGATTGATAGTGTACATGGGGCCATCCAAGTCTGCCTGGTCTTTCAGGTTCCAATTAGTTGTTAACTCGCTAATCAGCTTAGTGGCCTTTGATCTTGCCATTGCTCTATCATTTTTCAGAGCTTCCGGAACAAGCTTACCCATGGTTACTCGCGAGTACAGACGGTAAAGCTGACAGGTACACAATAAGAACGATGTTGGTTAAGGACACTTTTCACGGGACGCAAGGTCAAAAACATCATACGGAGTACAATTGGAGCCAGGTGGGCCACAGACAATGAATACAAGAACATAATACTTAATTAGCAATGCAATAATAGAGACAAGATAAATGAATAAAACAACATATTTAATAATGCAGTAATAGAATCAAAACCATTACAAATAATAACATCTATATTACGGAGATAAGGAGTAATGGTGTAGGTGTGGTGGTGTAGGCGTGGTGGTGTAGGGAGGTCGGCGCCGTCAAGGTGGTGGTTCGTCTCAGGTAGAGGTCGTTATGGTGGTGGTGACAGTTTCCCAGACAATGCCTGCGCCGCCAGCCCAATTCCTTGCTGTCAGGTCGTGATGGGGCGAGTGGGCATATGCAGCCGAAACCATGGTTGTTTGCTCATCCTCAACCCAATGCCTCGTTGACTTTACTGGTAATTCCGACATAGATGTGGGCCGCCGTGGTCCAGTGGAACCGCCTGCGCTCTGGGGGCCTGGGGATCCCATAGCGCATAGGCTCGAATACTGACTACGGCCTGAGTGGATATTGAGCGTCCACTCGGAGTAACGGTGTGGGTAAGCTTTCAGATAGGAGGCCTCCATTAGGTGGTCTCCTTTAGCACAGAAATTCCAATAAAAATGCCTACTTTGTATAGATTAAAAAAAATGACCAAAGAAAGCCAGATCACCAGTAGAACAACCTCAACAGAAGCCATACTGGTGAGGGAGGAACAAGTCCAGAATCACCCAAGGTATAGTTGTTAGCAGAGGTCTGAGAGAAGAGTTCAGCTTTAGATACAGATGTGATGGCAGTAGTGCCATCAGGATGAAGTAAAAAAAAAGGAAGGAGGAATGAGTAAAATTATTACAGATGTTTTTGGTCAGATGCCAGAAATCTTGAGAAGAGTTGGATTTTGAAATTTTTTGGCATTTTATATTAATGAAAAGTGTTTAGCAGGTGGTAGAACATATTTGGCATGATTCCGGGCAGAAATTAAAGTGCACAAGATTTAGGTGATGGAAGGTTTAAGTGAATTTTGTGAGCAACATCTCTATCATGTATGGCATGAGAACAGGAAGTTTAGGTTAAGAGAAAGAAGGAGGAATGTACACCTCTATGCCAAAACAATATCATTTATGTTATGCACTCAACAAACAGAGATGAATCTCTGTTAACAAAACACTAATCATTCCAGGGAGACTCAGTACATCTTCTCAGATCTCTCAAACTCGCAGAAGCAAAACACTAGAGTCATCTTCGCTTTGGGGGATTTTGAGAAGGGATTGAAGAAATAGTCACTTTAATAAAAGTGACTTTAATAAAAGACGCCTGAGTAACTAACGCACCTTACTAACCACAATATTTAAATGTGTAAGTAATTTCCGTGTCACTATATCCAACACCACGCCTTGCTGGGGTGCGGACAGCAGATCTAAGTTGGGTGGCGTGACGTCGACAAGGGTGTGACGTGATTCTACATGTGTAACGCTTTCCGGTCATCTTGTGGTGACTAAACTAGTGAAAGACTCCCAGGCCGTGTTGGAGCATTTAGTGACCCGCCTATCTTCACTAGTGTGTATAAATTGTACAAATTAATTATTTAATACACTGAAGCTACAACACCTGGAGTGTACTTATCCACCAAGCTAAAGACTAATATAAATTGTATACCGCTCGACCATAACCCCTGCTACCGTTGAAGGTCTACTTCTGGCCCCAAATACCTGCCCGATTACCTGCAGACCTTCCTCCTGTCTTCACCCTGCCAGAGAGTCGTCGACCCTGCCTTCACCTGGTGACCCAACAGGTATATGTTACCAGTGTCGGTTAAAACTACTACAGCCGATGAGGTATAATATATATATATATATATATATATATATATATATATATATATATATATATATATATATATATATATATATATATATTTTTTTTTTTTATTGTCAGCGAAAGATTTGTTGAAAAACTGCTACTGATACCACTGAAATTAATTTTAAAGGTAAATCAACGTTAACGAAAGTATTTGCCTGAATTGCAATATATTTTTTTCAGATTGGAATTGAATATTGATGCGGATGAGGATGTGTGTGTGTGTGTGTGTGTGTGTGTGTGTGTGTGTGTGTGTGTGTGTGTGTGTGTGTGTGTGTGTGTGTGTGTTTCCAATCGTTAAATTAATTACTGAAAACACACCGGAATTGTTTGACATCACGTCCGTCTTTATTTTTACATAAATTTCTTGTTGGCTGTAGTGAGGTTTCTGAAAATCATCTACATTATATATTTCTGACAATGCATCCATTGTAGTTGTGTGGTGAGCAGTCTTCACTTTGACACTGCAGACCATGATAGACGCTCGGGTTGATCACTGCCTGAAAGTTGGCATGGTGGAGGTGAGTCTATTTCTTTCTTCTTCTTTTTTAATCACTTGATAACTTAATTAACTTCACAGTTGAGCTAGGAAGATTATCAGGCTGTCCTCCGTGGAGAGTCTCAATGGATGTTAGATAGTATGTAAGTATAGTATCATAGTATCTCCATTGTACTCGTTGAGAAGTGATAGTATTGGGCTGTACTATTCAGCTCCGAGCACTGATTAGTAAATTTATTATACATATGTATACTGAATATTAAGCAGTGCTGTACTCCCTCTTCGACATTAAAATCCAGAATTAATCTAGTGTCGTTAATAATACATTAAACATGGTAATTATTAAACTTGATACACATTGTGAATCATTACATAACTTTTATGTAATTGAATTGTTATGCCTTTGATTATTCACAGATGCATCTACGTATATGTTCATGTGTCCATTTATCTGATGAAAGCACACGCACACACACATACACACACACACACACACACACACACACACACACACACACAAACACACACAAACACACACACACACACACACACACACACACACACACACACACACACAAACACACACGCGCGCGCGCGCGTGCAACGTAACGAATTGACATGCTCTTGTGCCCACGCGCTTGAATCTTTCCCAGTTGTTCACAATCTGACTTCGACTTGCAAGTCACTCTCTAACTAAATGTATCTGTGCTTTCTCCTTTTCCCATAACTTCTTTCACTGTAGTAAATTCTTTGAGAATTTAAGTTCCGAGGTGGAACACATCCTGTCTCTTTATTCCTTCTTGAAGATCTCCATACTAGGAGATTTCAATGTTCACCACCAGCTTTGGCTTTCCTCTCTCTTCATTGACTATCCTGTTGAGCTAGTCTTCAACTTTCCTATCCTCCATAACTTAGAGTAACTGGTGCAACTCCTACTCGTATTCCTGACCGTCTTGAAGATACACCCACTATTCTCGAACCTTTCCTTACCTCTAATCCCTCTGCTCATGCTGTTACTTTATCTTCTCTGTTGGGCTCCTCTGATCACAATCTCATATCTGTATCTTGTCATATTTCTCCAATCTCTCCTCAATATCTCCCAAAGAGAAGGGTGTCTGGCGTTTTGCTTCTGTCAGTTGGCAGGACCGGAGGATTTTTCTCGAAATGATTACTCGTTCTATGTCAGAGATTCATCTCTGTGTGCTGAGCGCATAACATATGTGATAGTGTTTGTCATAGAAATATACATTCGACATTTTTTTTCAGCCCTAATCTTTCAAAAGCTGGTTTCACATAGTCCGCTCTTGCGCTATACTTGTATATCATAGCGAGGCTACCCAGAAAAAAAGGTACTTAGGCTACCATCACTTTAATCTCGTGTGCCGTAAATTTCCGTCAAAAATTAACCCAAGTCTGTTCTTCAACTTGCCAAACACTATAAAATGTCAAAAACTCGAGATTTCTGGGATCTCGCTAAACATATCTAAAATAACTTCACTTCTTCATTTCTCTCCTCTATTTCATCCAGATGGCACCACTGCCATCACACATATCTCTAAAGCTGAACTCTTCTCTAAAACCTTTGCTAATAACGCTACCGTAAATGCTTCTAATTTTATTCCTTCTCTCAGACTACTTCACGTTTTCGATTAATATTTTCCGCAGTGATGTTTTACATTTAGCTAGCCTAAGTCTTCAAAAGGCTTATGGGCCTCATAAGATCTACCCTATTGTTCTAAAAAAAAAAAAAAGATAAATGAATAAATGAAAAAAAAATGTGCTTCCATGGTTTCACCTTTCTTGGTCAAACTCTCCCAACTCTATCTATCAACTTTTACCTTTCCTTCTTCCTAGAAGTTTCAACTGTATTGAGCCTGTCCCTGAAAAGGCAGACCGTTATATTCACTCAAACTATTTTCCTATAATTTTAATCTCCTGCTTGTCTAATATATTTTAATCTGTCATTAATAAAAAAAATCGCAAACATCTGTTATTTCACAATCTTGTAACCCATCGCCAATATGGCCATTATCAAGGTGATCTGGCATTTGTCAATGAGTCTTGGTCATCCTTTTTTAGAGATTATGGTAAAGCTTTTACTGTTGTCTTAAATATATCGAAAGCTTTCGATACAGTCTAGCACAATGCTTTGATTACAAAACTACCCTTATATAGTTTTTATCCTTCAATCTGCAATTTTGCCTCAAGCTTCCTCTCTGGCCGTTCTATTGCTGCTGTGGTAGAACACCATTGTTCTTCTTCTAAATCTATTAACAGTGGTAATCCTCATGGTTCTTTTCTGTTTAAACTGGAAACTTCAAATCTTTCTCTTATTAAAACAACCTTTTTGAAGTTAAGCGCTCTGAAGCATCTCTACCAGTTTTTTTCATCCTTCCAAACAGCAAAATCTAAGGAAGGGCCTTATCCGTTCATGTGCGGAGAACTCTTCACATGTATGGGGTGTTTCAACTCAAAAAATGTTATTAGGTAGGGTGGAATCAAAAGCTTTTTGTCTTATCAATTTTTCTCCTTTGATTCATTAACTGTTCCTAGCCTCTCTTTCTATGCATCTATTGGTGCCTTCTATCACTATTATCATGTTAGTGTTTTATTGATCTTGCTAACTGCATATCTCCACTTCATTTGCGGCTTGCCACACCAGGCTTTCTTCTTCCTCTCACCCCTATTCTGTCCAACACCCTAATGCAGGAATTAACCAATACTCTAAATCAATCATTACTTTCTCTAGGAAACTCTAAAGCTCCTTAGGTGCTTCTATATTTCCAACCTCTTATGACTTGGTTATATTGAAGAGGGAGGTGCTAAGAAATTTTTCCAGACTTGGGCTAATTCTTTCGACTGTAAGGGAACTGGCAATTGAGTGGGTTTATCATTTCCATTGTTTTAGTTGCCCTTGGCCAGCTCTCTCCTCTTACGTAAAGTGCGCACGTGCACACACACACACACACACACACACACACACACACACACACACACACACACACACACACACACACACACACACACACACACACACACACGGGCGCAGCGAGGCAAAAGGGCAAACCTCTTATTGTGTATCTAGCCCCTGTAGGTCGAGGGGTTGCGGCCTCGCTGTCCCGGGGTATAGTTTGTGATGTGAGTTATATATATATATATATATATATATATAT
>CM035204.1:2623159-2633964 GCA_020233015.1 Callinectes sapidus
ATATATATATATATATATATATATATATATATATATATATATATCTATATATATATATATATATATATATATATATATATATATATATATATATATATATATGTTGCGGTTATTTTGCGAAATCGGTGATTTTGCAAAATTCCCGGTCATTTTGCAAATATACCAAAATCGTGGTATGTTTGCAAAATCACCTTAATCGTGTGGTTACTTTGCAAAAAAACACACAAAAAGGTTATTTTGCAAAAATGTCAGGTTACTTTGCAAAAAAACATGATAACCGGGTGTTTTGCAAAATCCCCCATAATTTAGGATGTCACTTTGCAAAATAACAAAATATATAACCACAGCAACTGGCAGTAAGTTCTAACCTAACCTAACCTAACCTAACCTAACCTAACCTAAATGAGTGCTATCCGAACAGTAGATGATTGCCTCGTATCGGACGCATATGGGCAGGTGGCTCGTTGGGCTGAGTACCTTGAGCAGCTGTTCACAGTGGATCCTTCGAGCGGGTAGCTTCGGACTGCAGGATTGCAGACGCTGGATGCTGATCCACCCATTGACGAAACTGCACCCTCCATTGGCGATATCAAAGAGGCTGTGGCAAAGTTGAGGGGTGGAAAGGCAGCTGGCATCTGCAACATCAGTGCGGAGCTGCTCAAAGCTGGGGGTGAAGCCATGATCCGTGGGTTCCATGCTGTCTTGACTTATGTATGGCATTCAGGTACTATTTTTTTGCAAAATAACCTTTTTGTGTTTTTTTTTTTGCAAAGTAACCACACGATTAAGGTGATTTTGCAAACATACCACGATTTTGGTATATTTGCAAAATGACCGGGAATTTTGCAAAATCACCGATTTCGCAAAATAACCGCAACATATATATATATATATATATATATATATATATATATATATATATATATATATATATATATATATATATATATATATATATATATATATATATATATATATATATACACGCCTAGGGCATGTCTTTTGTAAGAGATGTAATTACTGCATGTAGGAGTATGTGAAATGTATAGAATATTTGACCTTAGCGATAAGGATAGTTTTTGTGAGGAAAATATGTGACAACTGAAATATAAAATGAGATGTAACGGAGAAAAGACCAACATTTAGAAACAGCTTGTTGAGAGTTCAAGAGAGAGAGAGAGAGAGAGAAGCTGAGGAGGTAGCAGCTTCCCTGACCAGAGGAGGGTCAGAGGCAACATGGAGACACATAAACTTGTATCAGTAAGTGGAGTTTTGAATGTTAGTAATGCAGTCTAATCTATTTGTTGTGTTTATCAAATGTAAGAAGGAAAATAGTGGTTAGGATGTTATATTATTGGGATGTTCAGAGTTAAAGTGTTGTTTTTTATTTTATATGTGTTGGTATGAATTTTACTGTGACACTAACATTGAATTATTTTGAGTTGAAAATTGAAGAGAGATTGATGAGAAACATTGATAATATCGTGTGCTACGGATATGGGCGTGAAATGTATTTCGACATTGATATAGAATTATGGTGGTGGTGGGTGGATTCTTTCCAAGTGAGGAGTGAGTGCCCTCTACCTCCCACAGCTCACTCCCCTCTCTGTCTCTCCTCATCTGTGCCTTCTCTTCCTCCTTTTTGGGCAGCCAGGGTCCTTCCCCCCCAGGGATACCAGTGTCCCTGGCCAGGGCTGAAAAGCTGGTTGGGGTGGGGCTTGCAACCCCTCCCCGTAAATAACACCCACAGCCACCAACAAAGTTAGAGGCAGAGGTCGGGGTGAGGGCTATAGGCACGGGCGAGCCTCTGGCCACGACCCCGATCCAAGTATGTTGGGGGGTCTGACCGTGCAGACCTCTCGGGTGCCAAGGCACCAGAGGGGCCTGCCTACCAGTATGAAGGATGCAGGGGTAAGCCTGCGGGAGCCCTGTGTCCTGAGACGGGCAGGAGGACCCCCTAGCCCTACTTCTGATTTTGGGGGTGCCGGTGGGGCTGCAGATGCGGCGCCTGCATGTTGGACCGCTCCTGGGGTGAACCTTCGAAGGGTTCTGCGTGTGGGCTCCTGGAATGTCCTGAGTCTCTCAAAGGATCACCGACTGCCTCATTAGGTTGAGGGTGGATATGGTGGGGCTCTCTGACACAAGGAGGCCTGGCAGTGGCGAGACCAGTAGTAAGGGTTTTACTTACTACTGGTCCGGCATGAACAATGGTCACCATGTCAAGGGGGTAGCCATAGTCATCTCCGGCGGACTGCATTCGTCTGTTGTAGAAGTTACTCCGGTTGATGAGTGTATAATGTGATTAAGGCTGAAGCACAGTTTATGCTTCATGTCTGTTGTTGCTGTATATGCTCCTACCAAGGTATGTGAAACTGAAGAGAAGGAGATGTTCTACGCCAAACTCGACTCTGTACTGGACCAGTGTCCCCGTCGTGATGCACTCATTGTCCTGGGCGAATTTAATGCTGTCACTTGCACCGAAAGGGCTGGCTATGAAATATGTGTTGGTCCCCATGGTTCTGGTACCAGGAATAACAACAGCTCTTTCCTTCTGAATTTTGCAAGATCCAGAAGGCTAAGAATTGCGGGTTCCTGGTATCAGAGACCAGCGCTGCACCGCTGGACTTGGTACAGCAATGCCGGAAGGGTAGCGAATGAGATCCATCATATCCTTGTCAGTACTTGTTGGAGGATCCTCCAGAACTGCAGAGTTTTTCGGAGTGTCGAGTTCTTTGCGGCCGATCACAGGCTTGTTGTTGCTTCACTCAAGCTTCATATCAAGTCCAGAAAGCCTTCAAGACGCAACCACACTGTGTTTCATCTTGTGAAGCTGAAGGACTTGACATGTGCACAAGAGTATGCAGTGACAGTCTCCAATCGGTTTGGAGTGCTCGACACCCTTGAGGACCCTGAGGAGCTATGGGATACCTTCAAACGTGAGACTCTCGAGGCTGCCAAGGAATGCATTGGGGAGCGCCCGAGGTCACGGAGTGGCTTCACCACGGTAGAGACGCTGGAAAGCATTGAGGAGAGCCGCGCTGCCAGACTGGCTGAGGACCATGACCAGTACAGGGCTCTGTCACGAAGGACTAGAACTCTTCTGAGAAGGGACAAGGAGAGGTATGTCAGGGGTCTCGCTTAGGATGTCGAGTATCATTTAAATGCTAATGACCTCAGACCTGCCTATCGAGCTCTGAAGAAACTCCACTCCAAGTCTACTTCTCAGGTGAGTGCTATCCGAACAGCATATAGTTGCCTCGTATCGGACGCAGATGGGCAGATGGCTCGTTGGGCTGAGTACTTTGAGCAGTTGTTCGCGGTGAATCCTCCAAGCGGACAGCTCAGGACTACAGGATTGCAGACGCTGGATGCTGATCCACCCATTGACAAAACCGCACTCTCCATTGGCGATGTTAGAGAGGCTGTGGCAAAGGTGAGGGGTGGAAGTTCAGTTCAGAGCTGCTCAAAGCTGGGGGTGAAGCCATGATCCGTGGGTTGCATGCTGTCTTGACTACTGTATGGCATTCAGGTACCATTCCCCCTGACTGGAAGAAGGGGTTGGTCGTCCCTATCTGGAAGGGGAACGGGGACCGTCAAGACTGCAGCAACTACCGTGGAATAACGCTGCTAAGCGTACCAGGCAAGGTGCTTGCCCATTTGCTGCTGACACGGATCCGCACTCACCTGCTGATGCATCAGAGACCTGAACAGTCAGGGTTCACCCCCGGTAAGTCAACAACTGACCGTATCCTAGCGCTTCGCGTACTGGTAGAGCGCCGACGTAAGTTTCGACATGGAATGCTTGCAGCCTATATTGATCTATAGAAGGCGTTTGACTCAGTGCACCGAGAGACACACTGGGATCTTTTGCGTCTCCGTGGGATTCCTGCAAGGATTATTGGTCTATTAACTGGCCTGTACTCCAGAACTGTAAGTGTTGTGAAGTGTGGAAGAGCCGTGTCCAGTCTCTTCCCTGTGAGTACAGGTGTAAGGCAGGGCTGTGTGCTTGCTCCATCACTTTTCAACACATGCATGGATTGGGTACTAGGCAGAGTTGTGGAACAAAGTCATTATGGAGCATCTGTCGGCAACACCAAGATTACAGATCTTGTTTTTGCTGATGATGTAGCAATCTTCGCTGAGTCACTGGAGGTTCTTGTAATGGCTCTAGAGGCACTGCACGAGGAGGTGAAGCCCTTGGGACTTAAGGTTTCCTGGGCCAAGACCAAGGTCCAGGTGTTTGGAAGCGTACTGGATGAAACAGTACAGTCTGTCCATGCGTGTGGCGAGGACATTGAGATTTTGAAAAACCTCACATATCTTGATAGTATAGTACATAACGATGGTGGGTCGAGCCAAGAAGTCACACGGTGGATTGGCCCGGCCCACGGCGTTATGGACTCGCTCAACACGAGTATTTGGCGTTGTCAATACCTGTGCAGACGGACAAAGATTCGGATCTTCAAGTCGCTGGTGATCCCTGTCTTACTCTATGGTTGGGAGACATGGACACTGAACACCGACCTGAAGAGGCGAATTGATGTCTTTGGTACTAGATGCCTTCGCAGGATCATGGGATACCGCTGGTATGACTTTGTGTCAAATCAGCGATTGTTCTAGGAGACCGACTCGAGGCCTATTACTAGCATAGTTCGTCAGCGCCAACTGCGGCTATATGGGCATGTGGCGCGATACCCGGAGGCCGACCCTGCTTGTCGGATTGTTTCCGTAAGGAACAACACGACTTGGAGGAGGCCTAGGGGACGCCCACAGAACTCCTGGCTGCGGCAAGTTGATGCCTCCTGCTGGGAGTTACTCGGTATAGGAAGGGAGTCTGCATGGAGACTCGCGAGATGTGACCGCCAGGAGTGGCGCCGTAGGTTAGGCGAGGCAACGCGCCTCCCCCCCCCCCGGCGTATGCCCCCCAAGATTGATTGATTGATCGATGAAATAAAGAGATATGTATCCTCACTCTCTTTCAGTGACAATTTTATCAGTGCTACAGACGCAATGACTCTTTGCTGACGTAATTTTTTATGTGCCCTTTTCTTGTGTATAATCTGAAGGATGTAAAGAAAACAAATACATTATTTATATTATTTATTTTGCTTACAATGCCATCATTATAGTAATACAAGACCTACACATAAACATTGTTCCATGTACATAACGTTGAGTATTATAATACCATTTTTAGCTTTGTCTACTTGCAAAACTATAAACAAAATATATAAGTGTAACTACATTATTTTGATGATTGTGTATCTTCTCTCTAATGCATTTTTTCAGTATTACTGGAGATATAACTTTACCAATTAGCTCATTTATCTTAAACATTGTGTGTAAAGATGGTAAGGAAAAACTTTGGCTGGGTCAGAAGATATTCTTTACTCTAACGTTTCGACAGAATGTCTTCTTCACGGAGTGACAGACATGGAGAGAGCAGCTGCTTTTATACACTCGTTGTGGATCACCTGTGCGGACGTCTTCCAGGGGAGCGCGCTTATTGGTCCATTAGCGTTAGTTCGGCTGCTGACCGAGACAGGCTTACAAAGCCCTTAACAAAGCCCTCCCTATGGTTGGTGACGAGGGAGGTAGCAAATTATGCAGCCTCCACCAGCTTCCACTTCCTTTTCTTCATTCTTGTGTGCAGGATCGCTGCGTTTTCCCAACGTGGCAAATGTTCTTGTTCCTCCGCATGTAACACGAGGGAATTGGTGGTTCTGTGGTGTCGTAGGTCGCTTCTATGCTACTTTAATCTTCTTTTCATCCCACCGTATCGTTTCACCATAATACACGGCAGAACAGCCGCTACAAGGGATGGAGTACACCACACTTTCTTGCCTTGTGTCATCACTCGTCCTTGCACGCACTAAGTCTTGTAGTTTCTGCCCAGAGTCATATGCTATGGGCATGCCTGCATCGGACAGAACCCTTGTGACGGCCTCTACCTCGTTTGCGTATGGTACGACTAAATATTCCCCACTTATTGTTTCTCTCTCTTCACCACTCTTCTAGAAGGTGCCCCTTTCCTTATTTATTAGCTTTTTCAGAAGTCCTAAAGGATAGGACAGCTTCTGAAAAGCTTGTCACGTACGTTAATTCGTCGTTTAGAAACTCTTCGTCGCATATTCTAAGCGCCCTTAGGTAGAAGCCAATCACCACTCCTGACTTGGTCCTATCACTGTGCCCCGACAAGTAATGAATGAAGTCGTCCTTGTTAGTGGGCTTCCTGTATACGGAGAATTTGCAATATTCACAGTGTCAAGAAAAGGAAGCATATGATCCGTTTCTTGGTCCGCGGTCAACTGTATGCATTCGTCCACTGCATTTAACATCCTGAGCTTGTTTTCAGTATTTACGTTTTTAGGCATTACGACCAGCACATCGTTAAAGGAGCCTAGAAGCGACCTACGACACCACAGAACCACCAATTCCCTCGTGCTTCATGCGGAGGAACAAGGACATTTGCCACGTTGGGAAAACGCAACGGTCCTGCACACAAGAATGGAGAAAATGAAGAAGCTGACAAAGGCTGCATACATTGCTACCTCCCTTGTCACCGACCATAGGGAGGGCTTTGTAAGCCTGTCTCGGTCAGCAGCCAAATTCACGCTAATGGACAAATCAGCGCGTTCCCCTGGAAGATGTCCACACAGGTGATACACATCGAATGTATATAAGCAGCTGTTCTCTCCATAGCTGAACTGTACGCACACAACGACTGGCTAGTAAACAACATTGAGAGCCTCTTCAAGTTTCCCAACTCTAGAAACTTAAAAATAACCTTCAACCAAGCAATATACGCCCTCAAAGCGCAACAACATGGACTGAAGCTTTTCTCAATAAAAATATCAAACCACCAAATACAACAAGAGAAATTCTACAGTATAAAGACTTGCTTCCGTTGCTACACGATCGAGGACCATCTTACCAAAGATTGCCCACAGAGCCCCGACTATAAGATATGTTCTGAGTGCACTGAGAGGGGACACATCTGGCGACAATGTACACAAGAAGAAAAGAAATGCATCAACTGTCAGGAAAATCATCGCACTCTCTCAATGAAATGCAAAATAAGGAGAGAAGCAATTAAGAAAAAAAGACAAGAAGAAAAGGAAAAACTCACATATGCTCAGACCACCAAACCCAACACCATAACAGCTACCCACATAGGACCAACTCAAATAAGCAGATACTCCCATCTCCAAATCTACTCATGCATGATCCATGCCCACCTCATGAACGTCATGGAACCCGATAGCTACGAGATGGAGCTCAATGCTACACTTGCAGACAACAACCTACCTACAATTAAAATAACCAAAACTCCAAACTCTGTCAAACTCCTATCTATCCTAACACAAATAGAAACACAAATAAAACACACCATCCACCTCGACTACACTACAGCATCACCAGCAACAACAAAAAGAACAACAACAAGAAGTCAGACACACACAAGAAAGTACTGCTACATACCAAGAACCACAAGAAGATACAGACACGCAAGCAGAAAATACAAGAAACTCACTCCATTGCAAAGACATACAGCTTGAGTTCCACACTAAAATCAGTAAAGGATGGCCAAAACACATAACAGTAGATAAACTCATGAAAGGAATAGAGGATAGAATCTATAAATTCACTTATAATGAGCCAGTAATTCAACCCCACGAATTAATGTGACACATAAAAAAGGGCGACATCACACTCGAAGAATGCTGGAATGCCGTTGATGACGGTGTTTTTCGAAAAATAAGGCACGGCCAATCTGACGAAAGGACACCCCCAAAAAGACAAAAAAAAAACCTAAAGACTAAACAGTACAGCCCCTATCAACAACACTAACACACACTACAACATGGCCCCATGCACCATTAACATAATTCAACATAACGTCCAACAATGGCTAAATAGAAGAATATCATTATCCAACACATACCGTTCACTTGATGCAGACATCATCTTAATAAATAGCCACTGTATGCTCAATGACTCCACCATGAAAATAGCTGGATACAATATACACAAAAAAAATACACTTAATGATCCCGCAGATGGCACAGCAATAGCAGTAAGAAAATAAAATAGTACATAAGCTGACTGACAATTTCTCATCAGATTTACTCGCAATAGAGGTAACCACACACACAGGAAAAATCATAATAGCCACTTTATACCAGCCCCCAGCAAGAAACTTTATCCCAACACCAGATCTCATCAGACTCTTCAGACGCCATACACCAGTTTACATGATCGCCGACTTGAACGCAAACCATCCCCAATTAGGCTACCAACATTCTAACACTAAAGGCAGACAGATAAACACAATGATACAAAACAGAACCATACAACACATTGGACCGGAATTCCCCACTTTTTACACCCAAGGCACTACACCGGACATAATCCTCACAAACTACCGTACGCACCATAACACACACATCAGACCTGGACCACTCACAACAAGTGGTCACATACCAATAGTATTCAAAATATCAAGTTCGCCAATACTGATACCAGTCTCACCAAGACCTAACTGTAATAAAGCAGACTGGGTAAAATTCCAGACGTACGTCAGAAATAATCTACAACAACGCAACAACTTAAACAATTAAATCATAGAAACAATAGATGCGGCAGTAGAGAACTGGCATCAAACAATTCAAGACGCTATCAAACAATCAATACCTCTAACACACTATAAACCTCTCCTCACACCAAAACACAGTGACACTACCAAAATACTAATTACACTCTTCACTGAGCTTCAAACATACACCAAACAACGTGGTTGGGACATCGAGCATTACAGGTATTATAAAAACCTGCAATCTGCCCTACAGGAATCACTAATTAACGGAAATAACGAGAACTGGCTAAGACTAATTCAAGACTTATCAAACACCTATAACAACCCTACTATATTCTGGGACAAGATCAAAAGAATAACTGGCAACACAGTAGAGGACCCACATTATTTCAAAGACGTGAACAACACAAAAATATACGCAAACGAAGGTAAAGAAGAATTACACCGGGAACACTGGGAGGAAGTGTTCAACGCAGAGTTCGAGGAAAACAACACCACAGAACATGTATTCGAACACTTACGAAACAATATTCACAGAACCATACCCTACAACAGTTCAGATCTATCCAGACTCGACTCAAATGTCATTGACAGCACCATCACTGAAGAAGAAGTAAAAAAAACATAATAAAAAAGTTAAAGGAAACGAGTCCGGGAGAAAGCGGAATCAACAAAAAATAATTTTATCTCACCTTCCTGACACTGCCATGACAAGACTCACCAACATTTATAATAACACCCTCTCGGCCGGCTATTTCCCAGACACTTGGAAGCATGCTATTATAAGACTGATCCCTAAACAAGGCAAATCATCGCACTACCCCCAAAATTACTGCCCAATCTTCCTCCTAGAAGTACCCGGTAAGATACTAGAAAGAATCATAAATACTCGACTAAAAAAACACTTAGAATACCAAAATTTGTACAACCCAAATCAGTTCGGTTTCAGGAACCAGAGAGGCACAACACACGCTCTCGCTATAATAACAGAAAAAATCGCTCAATTAAAAGGAAATATAGGACAGTGCCAAGTGATACTGAGAGATGTCACCAAGGCTTTTGATCAAGTCTGGCACTGTGGGTTAAAGTTTAAAATACAACAACTGCAGCTTCCCACCACAATAGAAAAATTCCTCTGTGACTTTTTAGCAGACCGCACAGACTCAATGAAGATACGAAATTTCGTCGGACCCCCATTTAGCCTCAACTGCGGTGTGCCTCAAGGTAGCGTTTTGTCCCCTACCCTATACACAACATATACAAATGACATACCAAACCCCAACAGGCACCTTAACATGAGTTATGCAGATTATATTACCCAAATCATCGGTTTTGCGGGTAAATAAAAAAAATATGATGAACATACAAACGGAAAGAGAAATAAAAACCATAAATGTTTATGAATCTACATGGAAAATAAAAACAAACCTAAATAAATTTACACTTATCCACTTTAAAGCTAAAAAACAATTCCTCTAAATGTCAACGACGAACTAATACAATTTAAGAATTCCGGAAA
The DNA here is from genome assembly GCA_020233015.1 of Callinectes sapidus. Lineage (NCBI taxonomy): Eukaryota > Metazoa > Arthropoda > Malacostraca > Decapoda > Portunidae > Callinectes > Callinectes sapidus. The sequence continues at coordinate 2,633,275 of CM035204.1, forward strand.
ATAGCTAGGACTAACCCTTACAGCATCAGGTTACTGCACACATATCGAGGAAAGGCGAAATATCGCGTTAGCAGCTCTCAAAAAGTTATACAGACTCCACAATATGTCTGAAAAAATAAAAACGTACCTTTTGAAAACACTAATACTTCTTATACTGGATTACCCTCCAATCCCCATTCATACTCTAAGTAATAACTAACTAAGCAAATTATAAAAAGTACAAAACAAGGCCTTAAGATACGCAACAAATCAAAAACATCCATACACTATGAAGACTATACAAATACACGAACACACCAACACCACACCTCTTAACATCAGACTTCACAACCGCGCAAAAGACATCTGGAGTAGACTAGAAACTGTTAATATTCCAGCACACCAAGAAATACTAGAGCATCACAGTCATATAGAAAAGTACCACAACGGCTTCCTAAGCAGTATCAAGGCACGCAACAGTACACCTACACCAATCTACTAAAACTACCGATACTACAAACGCTACCTTGACACTTACCTTACGCACTTACGTACTTGAGATGTAAGGACAAATAAAAACCATCAAAACTCGGGACACCTGGAAAAAAATTTTTACTCTTTGATACAAAGCACATATTAAACAACACCTCGGGGGATACTCCGGGACCTACTTTGGACAAAAAATGAGAGAGAGAGAGAGAGAGAGAGAGA
>CM035204.1:2643734-2658292 GCA_020233015.1 Callinectes sapidus
TATATATATATATATATATATATATATATATATATATATATATATATATATATATATATATATATATATATATTGTTACGACTGTCAGATAATGACGTTTATTATTATTGGTTTCCTGGCAGCAGTATTTATTTGAATGTAACTATATGTAATGCTTCCAGGAAAGCCCATCCTTTATATATATATTATTTATTCTACGTATCTATTGTATGTAATCTCGTAATTCGTAAGTGTATTGTAATATTCATATAACTGCGTAGTGTTCTACAATGTTCGTTGGTGATTAACCCCGGTCACGCTGTGCTAAGTCAGCAAAATCTGCAGAAGGGATTCCTTGTGTGGAGCCTGGGGACGTGCGTGCTCCTCCGAGGAAGTTGAGTAATATAGTTCCACATATATATTTGTTGTAGTATATGTATTTATATTGTAACTGTTTAGATGTATTGTTAGAATGATAGTGTAATTCTCGTTTGCATTAGAGAATTGTAATTAATGCCTTGAGGTTAAATAGGTAGTGGATGACGTAACGGTGTTCCTCCGCGGAGAAGGAATGAGGAGAGCGGAGAGGTGGACGGACCCAGTACGAAAATCAAACCTGAGCGGGCGGGCGAGGGGCGATTGGACCTGACGCAGACGTCTCTCTTGGTTCTGAACTGAGCATTTTTCTATTATTCTTTATTCTTTATTGCTAAGATTCTGTCTTTAGGCACAATTATTGCCGATGTGTTGAGTGTTTTATGGGCTATCTGGTGTAAGGGTTTGTCCCTGATTTATTGTGGTATTTTTGTGAGAGGAGTGAGGGCTTTTGATGATTGTGTATTCTCCTCTGGCACGCTATTTTGTAGGTGGTGCCCAGTATCCTTTATCCTATCATCATTATTGCATTGTGTTGGGTTTATTTCTTAGTGTGATTTCAACTACAGAAGTGAATAACTGTGTGGGGCTATTTGTCTTGTGAATTTTATGACGGTTTGTTTTGTGAGCACTGGCCTGATTATTATTTCTGTGCAATCCGGGATTTATCCGGTTTTTGAACTGGTGTGTATGTGATCATCAGCGTGTGTTGATCTTATTAACTGATGTTTCAGTTATATTGGTGCCTCTTGGCCCTTGATGTGTGATAACACATTAGCTTAGCTAGGATACATAAACTAGCTAACATACAGACAACCCCCGGGGTACGACAACTGCTAGTCACACCCTTCGCCAGACAATGCTATTGTAACAGATCAACGGAGGCGAGTCAGGTAGGCTACATGTTCCGTGTTGCGCTTTTTGTATTTAAGCCAATACATCTACAAAACATACATCTTGTGTTTGTTGTGCTCACCTCTATCACCAGAAGAACCTATAGGACGGTGCTACCTTAAACTGCACGAGCATGGGGCAGTAAATAGTTAGTTTTGGTGATATGTGATGGTGCAACCTGCCGGCTTCCACACGCCACCCGCCACCCGCCACCAGCTTCATTTCGTCACTATAGGTCTTCTACTGTGCTACAGCGCCTTACAGTGAAGTGTACGTGTGGGTGCCGTCGCTTAGTACAGTGCAGTGCAGTGGTACAGCGTTTGTCAGTCTTAACATTAGGTCGCCCCGCGGGCACCCGTACACAGAGGGGTAAACCACCAGGCATCAGTAGTCTGGGGCGACAAACATCTCCCCCATCGCTGAATCAGCATTGACGGATGCTTCCCTTGCCGGCTCCCCGCCGCCACGCACAATACGCACACTGGTCCCTGAGGAGTTTACTGCTTTATTATCTGCTTTAAGCCAGTAGGTGACAAACCTTTCTGCTGCCACCTCGGGAGTGATGTAATCCAGCGCGCCATCTTCCCACTCCTCCTCCTCAACTCCTCCTCCTCCTCCTACTAATAGCCTACTAATCGGCTTGAATTGTTCAACTCCCGCCAGATAATCGGATAACAATTTGAAGAGTTTTTTTGTACGAGAAAGAGTCTCGCGGAGGCGGTGGATGTTTGTACATGCCACGCTGACTGTGAATCGACTCAACCCAAACAGGTGATACTGATGGGAGTGAGCGACCAGGGGTTGGTTCAGGAGCTCATAGGGTATAATATCGACTCATTCACTGGACCAGGTAGTACAGCACTGCTATGCGTATGAGTTAGCCAGACGCACAGCCAGCGCTATAACCTCTCCTTCAACTGCTGCTCGTGCTGTTTCCTCATACATGAAGGGGAAGAAAGCGAAGCGTAATTTTTTTTTTTTTTCCACGACATCTCAGTCTCCCGACACGTCTTCATGCGACTGTTGCGGCCATTCTCACGCCAAGGGTCAATGCAAGGCGGTAGACAACAAATGTAGTAACAGCGGCAGGAAAGGACACCACGTTAAGACCCCCGCCGTTAAGTGCCCCGCCCTCAGTGCTACATGTCGGAGATGCGGCAAACGCGGCCACTTTGACCGGTATTACCACTCCACAAAGCCTTCAACACCCGACGCAACGCAGACAGGGAGCAACACACCACCACTACTGCCTTCTAAGGGAAAGGGCGCCGCCAACGTCCGCCGTATCGAGGACAACAGACCTGACACGTCTCCGTCCGTTGTGGTCAAGATTACCCACAATAAAGGCATAAGTACACTTGCTTTGTTGCCTGATACTGATGCAGACTCAACCATTATGGGCCCAGACTACTTAATTAATCTCCATCGGCTTAACACTGATGGACCTTCACCCGACTACACAGACGCTGATCTACGGTGCCGACGGTTCACTCAGGCTGCCAGCCATCGGTTCTGTACTGGTTCAACAAGAGGTGATACACAACAAGCCACCACTGACATGCAGCTTCAAGAACTCCAGCAAGCGACTCGCACCGACAAGACGTACGACCGGCTGTTCAACTGTGTTCGCAACGGGTTCCCCACGCATCGTTATGACCTTCACAACTCTTTCCTCGACTTCTGGAAGATTCGTGATGAGCTATACTGCGATGGTGATTTGGTCTTTTACGGCTCACGCATCGTAGTACCTGCAGCGTCTCTCAAATCTGTGCTACAACGCCTGCACGATAGCCATCGCGGAACCGAGGCCACCAAACGTCAAGCCAAGCAGACAGTATTCTGGCCGGGCATAAACTCAGATATCACCAACGCCGTACGTGCTTGTGTGGGCTGCCCACTCGACCCTACAAGTCTATCTCGGCGGATCACCTACAAGTCACAAGGAAGTATTTCCTCTTCATAGTTGATCGTCTGTCCAGATGGTCTGTTGTCTTTCCTTGTGGTGCGGATACTACGATATCTGCCACCATTCCACACTTCAGCCAGTTCTTCAGTCAGACTACACACCGATGGAGGACCCCAGTTTACAGACTTCCTACAACGCTGGAAGGTCAAACACATCATCACATCACTCCATCATCCCAAATCCAACGGACACACCGAGGCTGCTGTCAAGTCGCTGAAGCACCTTATCTCCAAAGTGTCGCCCACTGGAAATATAAGATATGAGGATTTCGACCAAGGACTGCTAGAACTGGGGAACACTCCCAACCACACAGGACGATCAGCGGCACAGATCCTCTTCGGCCACTCCTTTCGGACTTGTGTCCCTTCCCATCCACGCTCCTTTCAAGCAGAGTGGCAGCCTGACGCGGAGGAGTACGAGTACGAGCAACGTGCCACCAAGCGAGATGAGGAAATTTGACCTCGCTACAACAGCCGGGGCAGGGAGCTCCCTGCCCTCTTTATCAACCAACGCGTGCGGATTTAAGACCCAGCGACCAAACAGTGGTACAGGACAGGCACCGTGGAGGCACACTCTAGGCCAAGGCAGTATGACGTCCAACTTCCTAACGGCAGCATAATCAGGCGCAACCGGATTCACCTGCGTCTAGTGCCGACGCCCGCCACTGCCCCAGATGATGCAGTACCCACGACTTCTCCAGCATTCACCGCGCTTACATCAACGCCAGGACACGCCTACATGAAGCTCAAGAACCTCTAATCAGCTTTAAGGGGGGAGGGAGGTGTGGGATAAAACATTAGCTTACCTAGTACACATACACTAGTTAGCATACAGACAACCCCGGGATACGACAACTCTTAGTGACACCCTACGTCAGGCAACGCTGTTGTAACAGATCAGCAGAGGCCAGTCAGGTTGGATATACGTTCCGTGTTGCGCACTTTGTATTTAAGCCAAAACATCTACAAAACGTACATCCTGTGTTTGTTGTGCTCACCTCTATCACCAGAAGAATCTATAAAACGGTGTTACCTGAAACAGCAAGAAAACTTGATTACTTTTATTTTGAGGTGAAATATTTAATATTTGTATTTCTTTTCATATAACTGGAAGTAACCATAATTCCCTTAACTGTGACGGATCTGAATTATTCCTATCCTGGTTAGACTTAACTTTTAACCTTAGTTCTTTTTAAGTAAATCTTGTAAATATATGAAACTTTTCTTAAGTTTCCATCCCTTAGAATTTAATCTATTTTTTTTCTTTTTCTATTACGCCCCTGATTTAACCGAAGGCGTTAATAAAACCAGTTGCAATGTGGCCTTAGTATTCATTCACCTCACTTATTGACAGGTTCCCCAGTCTGGGTTGGGAACATTGTCTGGGTTAACCTTGGGGTCGTAATAATAATAATAATAATAATAATAATAATAATATATATATATATATATATATATATATATATATATATATATATATATATATATATATATATATATATATATATATATATATATATATATATATATATATATATATATATATATATATTTGCGTAGGAGGCCATTCTGTATACATGTTTTGTTAAAGTCTACAGCAGTAACTGCATTATTGAGTTTATATGAGGTTTTCTCTATCCTCCGGATGAGAGAACGTAAGTTCTGGTTTACTGAGTTTAGGAGATTTCCAAAGTCCATTAGAATTCTCTATTAGTAGCAGGTGGGGGTGTTGTTTGCCTTTTTCTCAAGATATCTTTCGGTCTCTCTTGGACCATCTTCAGGAGAGGAGTGAAGAATGTTTTTTTTTTTATTTTTTTTTTTTTTGGCCATCACCCATACATGGGTATTAGGCCAATTTTATTAGGTTTGTGCATTTGTTTGTTTATTTACAAGTGCTTTTTTTTATTTATTTGTGTTTTATGCATTTTTTTTCCTACTTGTTTTTTTATTTATTTTTAATTTTTTTATTTTTTTATATAATAACATCAACAATAACAACCACAACAACAACAGCAGCAACAACCACAACAACAACAAGAACAACAACAGTCACACTTACACACACGCTTCATTCACACTGGGCACCTATTACTACTGCAAAACTATTGTCCTTTGTCAAGGCAGGGGATGGAGGGGGCAACACACAAACACACAAGGTGACTACGTAGTGTTACTACGTATTGCTTTTATTTATAAAGAAAAAATATATATAATAATAATAAATAACTAGAAAAAATAAATTAATTAAAAAAAAAAATAATAATATTAATAAATAAAAATAAACATTTACATCAAATCACGCTGGATGGAATTCATACACACTTTCATACTTTTATTTACATTATATATATATTGGAGTGAAAAAAAAAATATATATATACATAGTGCATCATATATACTATATACACATAAATCACAACTCTCTCATTAAGTTGGTCTCAGTCAGATAAATCATCAGTCTATCGACCACATCCGGGTGTTCGTCACCCAGAAGGGTGGTCTGCATTAGCGTGAGGCCGCGACTCTGGCAATACGCCGCCAAGGGCCGCCTCTCCTCACGATAACGCACACAGTGAAGCAGGATGTGCTCGACAGAGAGGGTGACATTGCATACGGAGCATTGTGGTGGGAAAGCGTTGGCTATGTAGGGGAGCATGTGGGTGGGGAGGGTGCAGCTCATCCTGAGGCATGCGAGGACAACCTCCTCCCGCCTTGTGGAGCGATTGGAGGAAGCCCACTCGCCTAGGATGGGTTTGATGGTTTGTAGGTGGAGGTTATCCCAGTGACTCTGCCACAGGAGTTTTGCTGATGATTTAACAACTGAGAGACATGACTGCAGATCCCGACGGAGGTTCCACGCTCCCTCGAGCTCTGCGGCAGACCGAGCTAGCATGTCAGCCTGTTCATTCCCGCGAATATTGGAATGTCCAGGCACCCAAATCAGTGAGAAGGATTTACGACTTGAATTTAATTTATTAATGATGTTGCCCTGGATTTCATTTGTATCCGTACGGCCGGACTCTATTGCCTGAAGGGCTGACATAGAGTCCGAAAAAATTGTAATTGAATGATGAGATGAATTTAAAGCATAATCTATGGCTTTGTCAATGGCAAAAATTTCAGCGGAAAAGACCGATGTATGAGTCGGCAGTCGGAACCTGAGGGCACATTCACACGACCACACACTTGCACCCACACATTCATCCGTCTTGGAGCCGTCAGTATATATGTGTAGGGATGGAGGGAGGCCAGCGATGAGGGCCCGGAAGCGCTGGTGGTGCTCAGCCTCGGCAACAACAGCCTTCTTCCCCCTTAGCCATGATGTGTTTATTGATGTTTTTTGTTTCTTCCATGGGGGAAGGGTGGGCAGCACGAGACGGTCCGCCTCGTCCAGTCTCAGGCCCGTTTGTTGGCATAGGGCGTTAAGTCTGACAGAGACTGGACGGAGGACTGCAGTGTGGAGGTGGTGGTGCTGCCAGATGATTTTGCTTGCTGTGTTGCCGAGGTGCGCTTTCCGGGCGGTTTTTATCCCATAAGATAAGAGTAGGGCATCGCGACGGTGTTGTAGCGGTGGTATGTTGGCCTCAACCTCCATCCTCGCCACACGAGTGCAGCGCAGGGCTCCAAGACACATTCTCACACATTCATTCTGCAAAACATCCAACCTCCTCAATGTTGGTTCCGACCCAGACCCATACACCGGTGAGCCATAGTCTAAATGAGAGCGAATTAAGGACTGTGGGTCGGTGGCGCTGTTTATATGCGCCAGGAGCGGACGTGGGACGGACTCAGCGTCGGCGGGTATGTGGACCAATCACAGCGCGCGCTGGTCTTCCTCGGAGTTAGTAGCATTCCTGCGTTGTGACGGTAAACAGGATGCGGGGAGCAGCTGGATGTTAATTGTAGGTTTTATGGAGTTAATGTAGACCAATTCAGCCATTCTAAGTCGGGTTACGTGGTTTTCTTTATGAAGTGTGGTGATGTTTTCTTCAATGTATTTTCGGGAGACAGATGTATTGTGTTTGGCGAGGTAGTGGCGTTTGATAGCTCCGTCTTGTAGGTGAGCTGTGATGCGTTTTGAGAGGGTGGTGATGGTAGACCCGATGTACAAGGAAGGTCGGTGACTGCAGTCGGTCGTGTTAACACACGGACTTGCTGTGCTCCAGTCTATGCACTTCCACCTTTCGGTGGTTCCTTGTACGCCATTCAGGCCTAGGTTCAGATAAATAAAGTTAGGTGGCCCGTTGTCCCTGAATTGAGTTTTGCTAATTCATTACCCTCTCCTTAGTGACAACAGTAAGTGTCTGTTGTCAATTGTCAAATTGCCCTTCCTCTCTGCCTACGGGGGAACCGCCTCAGTGATAGTGCTTTTGGGGTGAATCAACACCGTCCGGCCTCCCTAGAGTGGTTTGGCAGGTCAATTTGACACTTAGGTCACTCCTCCCTGACTTCCTCCCGCTTGTGTCCCGCTCCCATCCTGTAGGAGGGGGGTGTACCCAATGACGGATAGTGCCTCTTCCCCTCCCGATGGTCGGGGAGGGGGAACGACTGACAGACCTCCCCTGACGGACCTACGACCCATTAACCCTGACAATGCCTCATTTGTGACACTACACGCTAAAGGACAGACCCGCCTCTCCAATGTGAATTCATTTATTATCAAAAAGGTCATTGATGGTAATGTAGGCGATGTTGTTAACGTTAAAAAACTTGCCAGCGGAGACCTACTCGTTCAAGCTTTGAATTCGGTACAGATCAAGTCATTGTTGAAGCTCCGGTGTATCCATGACATCGAGATTGAAGCCTCGATTCCCGTGTCAATGAATTCATGTCGAGGTGTTGTCACCCATGCTGACTTCATTCATATGGAGACGGCTGAAATAGTTGATGAAATGGCTTACCAAAATGTAATTGGAGCAAAAAAAAAAAACTAAATCTATTGACGGCAACAGAAGGAACACTGCCTCAGTCATTGTAACTTTTAGCTCCACTAAATTGCCAGACAAGGTTGAGGTAGAATACGAAAAAAATGTATGTTCGGCCCTATATTCCAAACCCACTTCGGTGTTTCAAATGCCAATTGTATGGTCATCATGGTAATGCTTGTCGGTCTTCGCTTCCATACTGTGCTAAATGTGCTAGTGAGGGTCATACTATGGAGCAATGTACGTCACAGGTTGAAAAGTGTCGTAACTGTGGAGAGGCTCACTCGACCTTCTCGCGGGATTGCCCCGCCTGGAAGCTTGAGAAAGAGATCTGCACAGTTAAGGCAACTGAAGGGATTTCCTACGGTGAGGCGAGGAAGCGAGTGAAGGTGGCGCAGGCCGCTCCGGCTTCAAACGTTTCATACGCTTCATCAGTAAAGTCCCGACCAGTGATGTGCAGTGTTGCCATACAGACTGAGTCTACATCTACCACACCTGCTTCTACTCCATCTACTTCCAATGTTTCCTCTGCTACCTCCAACATCATTACACCGTCATCTACCACCACTACATCAAAACCTAATTATGCAAATGCTACCTCTTCTACTAAAACTAGGAATGAAAAGACTGACAAGACAAATCAGAGTAACTTCACAGTTCTTCAGAGAACTTCACACTGCTCCCGCGCAGTTGAGGAGTGGCTCGCACTATCGCTCCCTCTCAACTAGCTCAGGGGAGCTTAATATAAATGATGATATGGACGTCTCCTCTGGTAAGAGCCGGGAGAGGTCCCCCGGTAGCGCATCCGTGCGCAAAAAAACTAAGAAAAACGGCCAACCCCGCAACTCTTAAGCCATAATGTTCAAAGTACTACAGTGGAACTGTAGAAGTCTTCGGAATAAAGATCCATATTTGTCACTTTTAGTGAACATACACAGGCCGTCTGTTATTTGTCTACAGGAGACGAGACTGGATGATCAGCCTGATCCTTCAGTATTCAAACACTACCATCCGTACAAAAGATATGGCGGTCATGGCGTTGCCATTTACACACATAAGACACTGACACAGACAGAAGTAGCGTTGAATACGCCTTTGGAAGCTGTCGCGTGCAGGGTGAAACTCAACGATGTGTACCTGGCTATCTGTTCACTCTACTTACTTCACAATACCTCCATATCTGATGATGACATAACATCACTAATTAGCCAGCTTCCGGGGAACAGGCTAATCTTAGGAGATTTTAATACCCATCATCAGCAATGGGGAAGTGAGAGGTCAAGTCCTCGAGGCGAGCAGATAGTTAATCTTTTGTTACAAACAAACCTCTGTCTTTTCAACGATGGTAGTGCGACTCATGTAGATGATCGGACTGGCACCGCTACTGCCATTGACCTGTCTGTGGCCTCGGCAAATATATTTCCTGACTTCTCTTGGGAAGTCATCGACGACTCTCACGGAAGTGACCACCTACCTATCTGCATCTCTCATACACGTGACACCCCCTCCCAAGTTTAACTTTAAGAGAGCACACTGAGCGTCCTTCCGTGCGATCGCCGACGTGGATGTATCTGGCGAGGACATTGATACCAAGGTTAGTAATGCGACACACTCCATTTTACATGCCGCTGAGGTATGTATTCCGAAAACTGCTACAGCTCACACGAAGCGTGGAGTTACATGGTGGACAACAGATTGCCGACAAGCACTTCGTGAGCGCAATAACCGATACAGGTATTTCAGCCAGCAGCCCAGTCAAGACAACTTCATAGCCTATAAAAAGGCAAGGGCTCAGGCAAGGAAAGTTATCCTCAATGCTAAAAGGAACTCATTCCGTCAATTTGTCACAACAGTAAACAGGACTATCCCCCTCACACAAGTATGGAAAACAATCACTATACTCAGCAACAAAAACCAATTCAACCCACTTAATTCTCTAAAGATAAATGGCAATGTCATAGATGACCCCAGAGCAATAGCCAACACAATTGCCCATCACTTCCAGGAGGCCAGCAGCACGGCCTCCTATGACACTGTGTTCCTTCCACGGAAGGAAGCAGCAGAGCACACCGTCCCAAACTTTGCCATGGGAGGCGTAAACTCAGATTATAACTCTGAGTTTACGTTGGATGAACTCCTTCTTGCCCTGAAAATCTCTAAAGGCTCCAGTCCTGGTCCAGACAATATTACGTGCAGCATGTTGCAACATCTCGGCCCTGAGTCATTAACAAAATTACTTAAGTTATGCAATGAAATTTGGACCACGCACACTTTTCCCCGCATGTGGCATTTTTCACATGTCATACCTATTCCTAAAAAAAACTGGACGCCTTACGGACCCCAGTGCGTTTCGTCCTATTGCGCTCACGAGCTGTCTATGTAAGGTCATGGAACGTATGATTAAAAGGAGGCTACTTTTTGTTTTAGAAGTGAGAGGTTTGATAAGTGTTGAGCAGTCGGGCTTCCGTAAATACAGAAGCACGCTGGACCACTTAACAAACCTTGAGCATTGTATTTCAGAGGCTTTCGCCAATAAACATTTCATGGTAGGGGTGTTTCTGGACATCCATAAAGCCTTCGACATGACATGGCGACATGGAATTCTCATGAAACTCCACGCTCATGGCTTCAGAGGTAACTTGCCAATTTTTGTTTATAATTTCCTACAGGACAAGACATTCTCTGTCAAGCTTCCCTCTAACGTATTTTCAGACATTTTTGTCCAAGAAAACGGGGTGTCACAGAGCAGTGTTCTTAGTCCTATATTATTTTCTATTATGATTAATGATATTCTGTCAACAACTCCCGTCCCCAGGAATCTTAAATACTCACTATATGCTGACGACTGTGCGATATGGCACTCCTCGCCATACGCAGAATTCTCAGCTGGACGGATTCAACTTGCTCTTGACTCCATCCAACATTGGGCCTCTTTGTGGGGATTTAAGTTTTCCGTTCCAAAGTGCATCGGTGTTGTTTTTACTAGACGCAAAATTCCGAACCTTCACATCACTCTTCATAGCCAGCCGATACCTTTTCAAAATTCTGTAAAGTTCCTGGGTCTGCATTTTGACAGCAGACTCTGTTGGAAAATACATATTGATAATCTGCTTATTCGTCGTAACGTCCTAAAATACCTTTCTGGCACATCTTGGGGAGCAGACAGAACATCTTTATTAATGGTGTACAAGTCCTTAATTCGTTCTCACCTAGACTATGGCTCGCCGGTGTATGGGTCGGCATCGGAAGCGACTCTGAGATGTTTGGATGTACTACAGAATGAATGTTTGCGAATGTGTCTTGGAGCCCTGCGCTGCACACGTGTAGCGCGCATGGAGGTCGAGGCAAACGTACCACCACTGTCCACACGACGTGACGCACTGCTGCTGGCGTATGGCGTCTCTACGGCCCGGAAGACTCCCCTCGGTACAACTCCGTCCACCACCATAAGGCAGCACGACAATCTACACAGTCTGAGTCGGTCCTCCCTAGCAGTGCGAATATACCACCTTTGCCAGCGGGGGGACATCTCTATAGAAAACGGAGACCAGCTCGTGCTGCCAGTCCTCGCCCCATGGGAGACACCGTCCACCACCTTCATCACAAACTGGCTCCCGGGGCACAAAGTTACCATTACCGAGGCGGAGGTGCTCCAACACTTCCGGGCCCTCGTGGCAGGCCTCCCTCCTTCTCTCCACCTTTACACAGACGGCTCCAAGACGGGTGAATGTGTGGAGCGAGTGTATGGTCGAGTGAATGCGCCCTCAGATTCCGATTGCCTTCTCATACATCGGTATTTTCTTCAGAACTTTTTGCTATTGATCAAGCCATAGATTTCGCACTCACTTCTAATCATAATTCTATAGTAATTTTTTCGGACTCTATATCAGCCCTCTACAGGCAATAGAGTCTGGACATACGGATACGAATAAAATCCAGGGCAACATCATTGATAAGCTAAATTCGAGTCGTAAGTCCTTCTTTCTGATTTGGGTGCCAGGCCATTCCCGTATACATGGGAATGAACAGGCTGACATGCTAGCCAGGTCTGCTGTAGAGCTCGAGGGAGCGTGGAACCTCCGTCGGGATCTACAGTCATGTCTCTCTGCCGTAAAATCATCAGTACGACTCCTATGGCAAAGTCACTGGGACAGTCTCCACCTGAACACCATAAAGCCCGTCCTAGGTGAGTGGACCTCTTCCAATCGCCCTACAAGGCGTGAGGAAGTGGTCCTCGCACGCCTAAGGATGGGTTCCACCCTATCAACCCACATGCTTCCATACATATCCCACTCCTTTCCACCACAATGTCCCCATTGTAATGTAACCCTCTCTGTCGAACACATCTTGATCCACTGCGTGCGTTATCGGGAGGCGCGGCGGTCCCTCACAGCTTACTGTGTGGCCCGCCGTCCACCGGTAACTCAGGCCACCCTTTTGGGTGATGACCCGGATATGATCGACAGGCTGATGATTTTCCTGACAGAGACCAATTTAATCAGAGAGTTGTGACTTACTAATGTCTCAGTTATTCATTATGTATATATGCACCATATTTGTTGTTCTTATTGTACATGCTTTGTAAATATTATTCTGGAATGAATGTCTGTGTGATGGACTTTCGCGTGACTGAGAATATGAGAATCCCCATTCCTTACAAGTACGTGTGTTCCATGTATTGTACATTTCCCCAAGTATGAATGTGTATGTACTTTTACTTCCCTCCTTACCCCCCTGACTAATGACTTTAGTTTTGAGATAGGGTTCAGGTACTCCCGAATGAATGAAGCGTGCGAGTGAGTATGAATGTATATATAAGTTTTGTACATGCTAAGAACAAAATATTTAAAAAAATAAATAAACAAATAAAAAAAATAAAAAAATAAAAAATATACAAATATACAAAAAATGAAAAAAAGATAAAATATACAGAAGTAAATAAACAACTAAAACTCTCTGTGCACATATTGTTTTTTTTTTTTTTTGGCCTAATACCCAAGTCAGGGTGATGGCCAAAAAAAAAAAAATCTCTCTCTCTGTCTCTGTCTCTGTCTCTGTCTCTCTCTCTCTCTCTCTCTCTCTCTCTCTCTCTCTCTCTCTCATTCTGGTAAATGACTTGACATTATTGTATTACATTTTGAAGAAGTCGAGAGAGAGATATTTGTTTTGTTCAATTTATTACGCCCGAGGGCGACAGACCCAGTAACACTACAGGTACTTTGTTATGTACAGAGCACTCGTGTCTCGCAGGGCACGCTGAACACACCCACCCACCCACACACACACACACACACACACACACACACACACACACACACACACACAAATATGCACAAAGGAGAGTATGTCAGAAGTTTAATAGCCACCAAAGTGAGGGTGGCGGTTAAGGAGTACATCGAGGTGATCATCCGTGAGAAGGTGTTTGCATACATTAATTAAATCAAGTCCTCGCGGGAGTATGTTGATCACTGTGGGACAATGAAGGCAGTAATGGTCTAGGGTGTTGGCATTGGGAGTGTTACACAGTCTACAGGAGGAGTAGTGCGGCATGTCCTGCGCCTGGGATACTTGCCACACAGGCCTGTACCCTAGCCTGAGCCGAGCACTCACAACATTGTGCCTGCGCACCATGAGGCCATGGCGGCGGTATTCGTAGCGACATTGAAGGAAGCAGTCGTGGTGCTGTATGGACACACTGCTGGCCCTCTCTGCATTCCTGCGATTTACTGTCGTAGCGTGGGCAGCTGAGTATATGGTGTGTCTGAGGCAGCGAAGAGACGGGTCAGCATGCGCCTCATCCCAGTCCAGCGTACAGGCCGCCTTGGCAAGACGATCCACCGTCTCATTGCCACTAAGACAGATGTGAGAGGGCGTCCACACGAAGGCTATGGTAAGGGATGCATCGCGAGCGAGGGCGAGGTGACGCAGAATGTCCTGCACGACGCGGCCAGAGCTGGGTGTTGGAGAAGAGAGGGAGTGGAGAGCCAGCTGAGAGGCGCAGACTATTACTCCATTCAGGCTACGTTGAACAAGTAGGCTTACAGCGTCCAGCACCCCGTGTAACTCACCGAAGGTGGAGGTCGATGAATTGGGGAGCCTGCGGCCGATCCATCCGCCTTGCGTAGGTGGTGGCAAGGTGGTAGAGTACACGGCACAGGCAGCACAACCGTCAGCCTGCACTGAGCCGTCAACGTAGATGTGATGAGCATCGGGGATGGACGCAGACACACTGGAGACGGTTTCCAGGGCTGCCTGCTTCTGTAGAATAGGATGGGCATCTTTGGTAATTGGCGTAAAAGTAACGTCTACGGAGGGAATCCGCCATGGTGGCAAATGAGGGACAGCTTGTTCTTCAGGTACATGGAGGTTAAGGGCACGGTAGTTGTCACACACTGCCCGAAGGAGATTTTGGCCACCTAT
>CM035204.1:2660812-2675599 GCA_020233015.1 Callinectes sapidus
GGCACTGATAGACAACCAAACGGAGAAAACAGATAAATACTAACCAGGAAGAAAACTAGCGTGGCAAAGAAAGAAAGTGACCATTATTATTAAATTTTATTCATCCTACATCACCTTTGAAACTGAGAGTGAAAGAGGGAGAAAAAAAAGATAATAATAACTGAGTGATAAAAGCCGGAAACTTCCACATCAGAGCTTTACACTTACTTCTACTGATAGTTTTTTTTTTGTCTTTCTTTTTCTCTCTTTTTTTTTGTGTCACGTTCATTTTAGACGCGTAAATAATGTTAAAGGTTTCA
The DNA here is from genome assembly GCA_020233015.1 of Callinectes sapidus. Taxonomy (NCBI): domain Eukaryota; kingdom Metazoa; phylum Arthropoda; class Malacostraca; order Decapoda; family Portunidae; genus Callinectes; species Callinectes sapidus. The sequence goes on from CM035204.1 coordinate 2,661,112, forward strand.
ATTTCCGATGTCGAGCCCTGTGCGGATCTGCTGCGGGCGTGGCTGTAGCTAATGCTGCTTTGTGTACCCTCACTGAACTGGGGTGTCTTGTGTAGCGCCGGTCGGTAACGCTTAGCTGGTAGTGGTAGTGGTGGTGGCGGCGGCGGTGGTGGTGGTGGTGGTGGTGGTGGTGGTGGTGGTGGTGGTAGGGGTAGTGTTCAGATGCTTTGAAGTGTTAGTTGTGAAAAATGAATAAATAGATTAAAAAAAAAGAGAATTGTAGAAAGAGCTTAGTGTCTATCAGTATTAGTGGAGCATGATTTGTTGTTAGTCACTGTGTTAGGAGTTTTAATGAGGGATGTACATATAATAGTAGTAGTAGTAGAAGTAGGGTTAGTAGTAGTTGTAGTAGTAATGGTGTGGTGATGGTAGTGGCAGTAGTAGTAGTAGTAGTAGTAGTAGTAGTAGTAGTAGTAGTAGTAGTAGTAGTAGTAGTAGCAGTAGTAGTAGTAGTAGTAGCAGTAGTAGTAGTAGTAGTAGTAGTAGTAGTAGTAGTAGTAGTAGTAGTAGTAGTAGTAGTAGTAGCATAAAATTGAGGTAGTCTTAGTAGTTGAAAGGCACCCAACCTGTTAGTCTTTACCGCATTACCTTCGTGTGACGCCTGAGTGATAACCAGTGTGATATGTTTAAGCTTCCCCAGCCCATGTGACTCCATCAATCCCCCTACTGATGGTTCCCGCCACACTCGCCTGCCGTAATGGTTGCTCAAAACGTAATAATGAGTGCATAGCCGATGGTAACAATTTTATTAGGAATGAAAGGCAGTTTTTTCATGCCTCATCTATATTATAATGAGTAGTACATTATGTTTTTTCCTTCTTCTTTCATCATTACCAAAACCTTAGTTCATTTTTTTTATACAAGTTTATGCATCTTTTTCTTTCCCGCTCAACATTTTATTCTTGTACGAGGAATATCAATTAACAAAAACGTGTTATTCCTTTCATAGACTTCCTAAATCATGTATTCTTGTCCATATAAATCATCAAATTTCAACATTCACTCCAAATCATCTTTTCAAAAATAGTGTCACCTTTCACCACGTATTGTATAGTGCCAGCTGTTCCCCGTGCAGTGGTAGGTTGTGTGGTGCCTTCAAGTAGCGAGTTAGCATGTCCCTAAACAACCTCGTAGGGAAACTAGATCTTGTACTGTTTGTCATCCTGTGTAATCCCATGTACTCCTCCTCCTCCTCCTCCTCCTCCTCCTCCTCCTCCTCCTCCTCCTCCTCCTTCTCCTCTTCCTCGTTCTCCTCCTCCTCCTCCTCGCCATACTCTTGCTCCACGTCTTACTTTTACAGCCTCGAATTAAGAAAGGAGACATGAAGATTATATTGTCTTGTTAGCGATAAACTTTCTCTCTCCGTTGCCTCTCCTGTGTTTCCTTCCTTTATGCACACGCTGTCCTTCCTTCCTTCCTTCCTTCCTTCCTTCATTCATTCATTCATTCATTCATTCATTCATTCCTCCCTTTCCTCATTTCTTCTTTTCTTCCTTCTTTCCCTCCTTCCTACCTTCCTTCCTTCCTTATTCACTCCCTCCTTCATTCCTTCCTTCCTTCCTTCCTTCCTTCCTTTATTCATTCATTCCTTTCTTCCTTCCTTCCTTCCTTCCTTCCTTCCTGCCTGCCTGCCTGCCTGCCTCTCTGACGCCTCTGATGCTGCCTTAGTTCTAAATTCATAATGGACTAGAGTTGAGTTGCATCCAGGGTCATTTATAAGATTTTTTCTATGGCTTTATAAAGGTTCCTAACAGTGTGTTTTCTTTTTTTTTTTTTTCGTTTTCTTACGTCATGCTCTTGTTTGTTTTGTTTTTTCTTTGTCTTCTTGTTCTTTTCCTTCACCTTCTTCTCCTCCTCCCCGTTCTCCTCCTCCTCGTTCTCGTTCTCGTCCTCCTCATCGTCCTCTTCTTTTTCTTCCTCTTCGGTTCAGTGAAATATTTATGGTACGGAGAATCTCCAAGAATAAGTGGTATTTCCGCCTTTGTATATCATTGACGGTGGATTTCAGCAAGCCTCCCTCATAGGCAGTACAATAATTACCGTGACGTGACAGAGAGAAGAATACTTTATCATTTCGGTTAGTAGGAGAGTACAAGGCGGTAACGAGAAGACTGTGGGTTTAAGGAAGTCTTGATCGTAGGCAGTATTATGATTATGGTGTGACAGAGGGAAGAATACCTAATTATTTCGGTTCACAGGAGAGTACAAGGCGGTGAGGAGAAGACCCATGTAAACTGTATGAGATTTTAAGATTCCTCGATTCCGTGTGTGTAGGTGAAGTGTTGGTATGTGAGGTGGTGGTGGTGGTGGTGGTGGTGGTGGTGGTGAGAGGAGAGAAAAGTTTTGATGTTGTGCTTTATTTTCTATCATTCCATCTCTTTGAAGAATTGTAAGGAACAGCATTTTTTTATGTTGGTTTATTTGTCGTTGTTTTATTTTGATAGATGTTAGTTAGTTTACTTGTTTGTTACTTTTTCATTATATATCGTCCTCCTCCTCCTCCTCCTCCTCCTCCTCCTCCTCCTCCTCCTCCTCCTCCTCCTCCTCCTCCTCCTCCTCCTCCTCCTCCCGTTCCTTAACATCCAACATACTTGTAATATGAATAGAAAAAAAATCAACTAAACAGCAATTAAATAAACTCCATCGAAGGAAAATAATGAAAAATGAAAAACGAAAGATGACATAACGTGAATAGGCGATAATTAAAGGGATGACAAATTAGATGGTGAGTCGGAAAGAGAGTGAAGGAAGGCTATAGGCGTCAGATGCACTAATAACTAGCAGCAAATAGCCATGGATCACACGTTAGTAGTCAAGGGGGCCGGGAAATTACTTACACCAGTGAAAGGGGCTCCTCGTATATCATGCAGCCGTGAATTTGATCCTTAATAACGTGCTGGGAAAGAAGACCGCTCTAACATTTCCGATATGTGGAGGTGATAAAGCGTCTCTCTCTCTCTCTCTCTCTCTCTCTCTCTCTCTCTCTCTCTCTCTCTCTCTCTCTCTCTCTCTCTCTCAATATTAGTTTAGTACATATGAATTTACTTCTTGTGAAATTACATTATATATTTGTACAAGAAAGGATGGTAAAGTTATGCTGATATTAATTTTCAACAGATTTTTTTTTAATAGTTCATAAAATAATTTACTGTACTTGTATTGCTCCTGCCATGTAAAGATATTATGTGAAAGACTCTCTCTCTCTCTCTCTCTCTCTCTCTCTCTCTCTCTCTCTCTCTCTCTCTCTCTCTCTCTCTCTCTCTCTCTCTCTCTCTCTCTCTCTCTCTCTCTCTCTCTCTGGCATATTTTTCTTATAATCAACGAGTTATTTTTTCTCTATTTCCAGGTATGTTGATCTCTTCCACGATTCTACTGTACTAAGCAAGGTAAGAGTGTTTGGTGATGGTGGTGAGGTGAGGGTGGTGAGATGGTGAATCAAGGTGTGGGTGGGATGGTGTTATCAGAAGTTGTGGTGATGGCGTTTGTGATGTCTCGGTGATGGTGAGTGTGGTGATGGTGGCGGTGGTGGTTCTGGTGACAGTGCTGATGATGGAAATGTAAAGTGAATTATGTATTTGTCTCTCACTTTTTTGGCTAACTCTATGGATCTTTTTAAGGGAACTTGGCAATTTGGTGGGCTTTTTTTTTATTTTCATCGTTTCCCCTCCCTCCTTCCTTCTCTGACATCAAAAGATAGAGATGAATCATACTCCCGTTCTGACCGATTGTGAAGATAGCAGTGATGACAGAGACGGCTGAGACTAGCAATAGTGGTATAAGTCAGAGCCATCTTAGTAATTACGCTTTGGTTTTAGTGATACCGATAGTGAGTAGCAATTGTTTGACACGGATAGCAATGATGAGTCCACAATGATGAGTCCACGTTGGTGATGCCTTGATGGGTCGCAGCGGCAGGTGGTGATAGCGTACTGGGATGCTGGTTGTGGTGACGGGGGGGGGGGGGGGGGGGGGGGGGGGGCAGCGTTGGCGGCGGCGGCGTCACCATAGTGCGTGCAGGGATAGGCGAACGACGTTGTAAAGTCAGCCGACAAGGGCCAGGCAGGCATTGTGACCTGAAATACGGGAAACATTCCTGTGATAGCCCCACCTTTCAGTAGCTCTTCCCCCCGCCCCGTGTAAGTGATCATGGGCCTCCATTTTACCCAACAACTGAGTTAGCCACGCTCCATTTCTGCCTCGCCATCGATGATCAAGATGCCATCCTGCCGTCCTACCAGAGACGCCCGCTCACAATCCAGACACCTACGCGATGAGGCCACCAATCTCTCCCTTCCTCCGTCCTTTGATCGCAGACACCGGGGCCCGTAGTGATGGCGACGACGGATAGATGGTGCTGTATGTTGTACCTTTAGCGATAGATGTGCGGTGTTTTCTATTGTCTGTTTTTTGGTTTGTTTGTTTGTTTTTATAAATGTTGGAATTGATGGTTAGGTTACATTGGATACTGTTCCATTGCGTTATACTTAATGAGAATGTTATCGTTCTAGTGGTGGATGTGTTAAGAATGTTAGGGATATTGTAGTAGTTATTATTCGCCTATTATATTGACTTACATCAATTATTGGAGCTAGATAGTAATGACGAACAGCGCGTTATGCTTACTGAAGAAAAGCGAATAAGCATAAAGAACAACAAAGACTACTGAAAGGCAGAACACGAGGAATAACTGGATCCGAACACTAATTGTTGTGAACTAGAATCACCGAACAATCGACAAAGACAAAAAGGAAAAGCGGAGATGAAAGCTTTTATGGTGCACTGAACTGGATGATGATCACGACGCCTCTTGCTAATAAAACTGATAAAACTCCTTAATTAGGCATTACATTTTTTTAGACCCTTTTCTCTTTTTTCCCTTTCCTTTTTTTCATCAATCAGCGTTTCCTGCTCATCGAAAAGGAAGGAAATGCCTCGGCCGTTGTTAGTGGCAGCGTGAGTTATTAAAGTACTGGGCGTCACTCTGAGTTTCTGCTTCCGTGGCAAACGTAAAGGGCGCCAGTTGATGTAAAGGCCTCATCTCTCCTAACCATCCAAACCCATTCCTCTTTTTCTCCCCCCCTCTTTCTCGCTCCCTCCAAATCGAGACCCCATCCCCATAAACTCCGGTCTTCTCGCTACTACCATTATGAGAGTTGAATAATCCAGTTTCATGTGAATTGCTGAGCGAGGCACCGGCGGCTCTTTCCTCAGATGCTCCGGGTCGTAAGGTCGCCACGCTCCGGTCTCAAACGATTCGGCGCCTTACCTTCTCTATTTTAGACAGGGTTCAGTAAAAGGTATTGGGTTTTCAAGGGTGGTTTTATTGATTTTGTAAGGATTAAGTACATGATTTTGGTGTTTTCAAGGGTGTTTTTTATTGATTTTGTTAGACAGGTTTTAGTAGAAGGTGTTTTGGGTTCTCAAAGGTGTTTTTGTATTGATTTTATTACGGTTTTCTGGAAGGTATTTTCAGTTCTCAAGGGTGGTTTTTATTGAATTTGTTAGGGTTTAGTGCAAGATATTTCGGTTCTCAAAGGTCTTTTTATTGATTTTGTTAGACAGGGTTCAGTAAAAGATGTTGTGGTTGTCAAGGGTGCTTTTTATTGATTGTTTCCTATGTGTTCGTGCCATGAAAAATAGAAATAATAATGGTTTTGCTGCTACACACAATATAATAGTGAATCATTGAGTTGAAAAGAAAAAGGACGCCAGTTCAGTTTTGATGATGCTTCGATACTCCTTCTGAAGCATTCTAGATCAAAGGAAAAGAGGAAAAACAGTTTAGCAGTGAATGAAACAAAACAGTAAAGCTATTGGTTACGTTAGTAAAGTGGACTGAATAAAGTTGTGAATGAATAGAAAGCAATGCAAGCTGAGTTCAAACTTACATATTGCATCTTCAATAGGAAAAGCAACAAAACCCGATTTTTCATGTGTAAACCATTTAAAGTTAGATTTAATACGGTAACTGAGGTGTGAGTCGCCTTGCACCGTGGAACCATATGTAAGAGCTGCCTGCAAGGAGAGACTAGAGACACCTTGCATTCATTATACATGCAGAAGACAAGCCGGTGAAGAATACAGCAGTACAGTCACATACTCTAATTTACACACGCGCCGCACCTACGTCTCATTAGTGGCGTGAGTTTCAGATTAGTAAGGTTGGACGTGAGGTTATAATATAAGCACACGGCGGCTCCGGGGAACTGAGGAGCACAGCCCTCGCCGCCTCGTCTCTCCCGGAGCGGCGTGGTGACAGCAGCTTATTTCCTAACTGCGTCCCTCTGCTAATTAGAAGCTCGAGGAAACATGCAACGCTCGCAGCACAGAGAAGGTGAAGTGATATATTTATGAAATGTGTAGCACCGAGTGGAGACCGTGTCGTAAAGGAAGAAAATAGAAAACCCTCGAGTCGGAATTGCCTGTAGTGGTTTTTGTGGCCTTATGAAGGATATCATTTTGGTATATTGCGATAAATTGTTTTTCTAATCTAGTTATGAATATTTCTTCGTATCCATTGAATACAAATTCCTCGAAGAAATAGCAGTACCAATTATCAAAAGTTACGTATATATATTTTTTACATGTAGATGCAACTCGATAAGATGGAACCTTTGACTTAAATATTATTAAGTTATTACTTTTTATCAGTAATATCACGTCGACTTACATGAAACCATCAGTGAAATTGGATAGAGAAGACCGACTACCCTATATATGTAGTAAGTTCCACAGAATCCTTTTATTCAACCGAGACAAAATAGTTTTCAAGACGTAATTGTTATTTTGACCTCACTCATTAGGCCAAACTTATGGAATTAATACAATGCTGCAATGCCTTAAGTGTTTCCTATAAGTGGTGAACCAATTTCTTACATTAACACGACAGCATAATGTAATGTCTGAGTCACTATATAGTTTTGTTTTTTCCTTTACATTTTATCACTGAAAGTTTTTGATACTTAAGAGAAGATCTTAGCAAGTACGAGTAATAAGCAACCTTTCCCTGCTCTCTCTCTCTCTCTCTCTCTCTCTCTCTCTCTCTCTCTCTCTCTCTCTCTCTCTCTCTCTCTCTCTCTCTCTCTCTCTCTCTCTCTCTCCCTGCGTAAGATTAATAACGCCAGGATGAAAGTCATACTCAGGAGCGCATCAACACATGAAACGTTTTACCAAATATAGATGTCACTTCCTCGTGCAGCACCGAGACTCGTAGTGGTGGTGGTGGTGGTGGTGGTGGTGGTGGTGGGGACTTCCTTAGTACTGTACCTGCCTGTGTTTGCTCTTATTTATCCCTTTGTCATAATACCCAATTTGTTATTAAGGTTTGTTTTTAATCTTCCACTCATGTTCCTTTGTCTATATTTTGAATTATTTAACTGTAATGACTTTTTATTTTATTTTTTTTCTATTCATCAGTTTTACATACATGAAGTAGTTTTCTTTCATCATTCATATATCCTCTTATCACACACACACAAAAAAAAAACATGCACACACACACACACACAAACACACACTCGCAGCTTCCCGTTCCTCTTCCCACTTGCCCATCCAACGTTTAAACACATCCTCAACCTGATACCCTTACAGTAGCAGCTGGTCACCTCACTATTTTTGGCACAGCTCACTCGATGACCCTCAACCAAACACCTGGCATCCTGCACTAATTACCTTTGTTTCAGTCCTCATTATTGACACCAGGGCCCCTCACCTTGACGGCTGCCTTCCCCCGACTCCCTCACCCTCCTCTGTTTGAAGACTACCTGCCAATTATTTCCAAATGGTAGGGGGAAGATACCGTGGGAGTAATTCTTGTGTAAGCATTAACTATGGTTTTGTTTTTTTTGTTTTTCTACTGAGTGTAATGACTAGTGGCACTCTGTCGCCTTGGTAACGGGACCGCCAGTGTGCATGCTTTTCCCCTCGCGACGCTGTCATTGTTTCCACCACCACCACCACCACCACCACCACCACCACCACCGCCTCTATTAATGTTATTGTTTTTACGGTTGATTTTCCCTTACTGATTAGCGTTCGTGAAGAGGAAAGGGTTCTCTGGCGTGGTTCTCTGTTCACCACCACACTACACCGTACTGCCACTCGTCCTAGCCACAGCCTTGTGTATTTCAGTTTTCTTGTATCTCTCTCTCTCTCTCTCTCTCTCTCTCTCTCTCTCTCTCTCTCTCTCTCTCTCTCTCTCTCTCTCTCTCTCTCTCTCTCTCTCTCTGTCATAATTAGTTTTCTTTTTATATACAAAGGCGTTACTAGATTTGCATGACTTAATCACCTGTACACAATCATTCTACAACTCATCCGTCATGGTCTTACATCTTATGAAATGTGATATTGGTTAGTTACCATTTATTTTTTGTTGTTTTGTGGTGATTGGGATTAATACAGAGATAAAGATTTGGAATTTAAAGGTTATTTGTTTAACACGACAACTATTCAACCAAGTCATTGTTTACATTGGTGTCGTGTCCTTTTTCTTGTTTCCTGATGGGGACTGTTTTCTATTTGTACACCACCACTACAGTGGTCGTCTCTGTTGGGTGTCCCGTAAGTGGTATAGGTCAGTAGGCGCGAGTACAAGTTCCTCTATTTAATAATACAGAGCCCGTATTAACACTTACTGCGATTTGGCTTGTTGTCCGTGTTAATAAACCACCCCCGAGATCTTTCGCCTCAATTCAGCCACCTCAAAGCATTCTATTAGCTAAACACTGCTCAATATACTCTTATTAACTATATTTCCTATCTTTTTTGTCGATTTTTGTTAAGATTTCGTAGTTTTAGGACTGTTTTGTGGTATATATCGCAGTGAAAGAGTTAACAGATTCTTAAGTATGTAACATCTTCTTAGACCAATTTCTAGTGCTAAAATCCATCTTAACATCCAGAAATTGGTGTTTTACTTTAGCCATTATCTCGTCAGTAGCTTCAAATTTAATGCTGATAACGCCCAAAGTATAAGACCAAATTCAGGAGGTTAAGATAAATTTTAAGGCTAGAAATTCGTGTAATAAAAAGTTATATGTAGTTAAGAATCTCTGTTAATGCGGGTCAAGGGAGTGTTCTTCACCTTGCCACTCCACCACTGCTCTCCCGTGACTTGAAATTGGTGTTTGTGTTTATTTTATCATTATTGCATTGATATCTCGGTTACTCTATATTGTTAAGTGTTTAGAAGGTCAAGAAAATATACACTAGCTTAGAATGGTTAATTCCATCTGTACCATGGCTATGACTGCTTACTTCTTGGTGATTCTATGCAGCTTCAGAAGATGGATAAATAGATAGATAGATAGACTGTGGCCATTAATCTTTTTATCTCCATAGACCCTCCCTGATGTCAATAATATCACACCAAAAAAATCATGATGAAAATGCGTCCCAATACTAAAGAGGTTAAACGTGTGTGTGTGTGTGTGTGTGTGTGTGTGTGTGTGTGTGTGTGTGTGTGTGTGTGTACTTGATGTTGTTTTATCGAATAAGAATTACCATGTTTAGTTTTCTGCGCTTCTTGCAGTTTATTCCGTGTCCATTTGTTTTCCAATTAACTGAAGCTTTGGTGTAAGATTCAGTTAATTAGTGCGTTTTATTCGGCGACAGAGCTCTGAAAACTAATCAAATGGTGATAAAAAAAAAATCAAAAGCCTCGGATTTTCTCTTCCTTTAAAATTTCCCTTCTTTTTTTCTCTCACTGTGAGCCAAAAGAGTAAGGAATTTTGTGATTACCTATAATGTTTTCCGATATATTAGGAACGCATCGTATAGAGATATTCAGATTCATATGTTTTAGAAGTTTAAGGCAATACTTTCTGTTTTAAGGTGCCCTGGGTATTAAAAGGAGGGTGGGAGGGAGGGGAGGGTGGGGTGGTGGTGGTGGTGGTTGTGGTGGTGGTGGTTAGTGGTGGTGGTGGTGGTGGTGGTGGTTGGTGGTGGTGGTGGTGGTGGTTGGTGTTGGTGGTAGGATGGTAATATTCCTGTGAGTGAAAAAAAAAAAAAACAGCGAACAAATACGAATTATGAAGAATATAATGCCATTTTTTTTCGTTTTTATAAAGGTAATTCCATCATTTGTATTTGTTCTAACTCATTTTCCCTTCCGTGCTTATCTTATTTAGCATCGTCACATTTCCGTCACGCCAACAAAACAGTTTTCCTCTGCCAACCTCCACGACAAAAAAAAATTCATCTCATAAAAAGTGTAATTGTGCAGGATTCGCAGGTGTTTCTTTTTATTAGCATTCCTGTTTATCTCTCTCTCTCTCTCTCTCTCTCTCTCTCTCTCTCTCTCTCTCTCTCTCTCTCTCTCTCTCTCTCTCTCTCTCTCTCTCTCTCTCTCTCTCTCTCTCTCGCGTCCCCACCGGAAGACCTCTTACTTACGTACCTCCAGTCTGGCCCTCTTGACACCTTTGTTTTGAAGCCCCCGGAGTCCCGCCCTCCGCCTCTCAGGGTACGGCGGCGCGCTGGTCTGGGGTCGCCGTGGCTAGAAATTTGTTGGAAGATTAACTCCCCTAATGACTGTATGAAGTGCGAAGACTGTCGAGATTAATGAACTCTATTCTCAGGCGTTTCAATGCCATGCCTCGCTGTTTTCAAGACTTCTTTCATGATTCCTAGGATGATTTTGTTGAAAAGGGAAATGAAATACTCCATCCAAAACAAACTGATCATCTTTGGTTTTTCGAAATAAGCTCTATGAACGAAGATGACTTTTCAAGATAAGATACAATGTTGTGTAATGTTGTTTTTGTTTTTGTCTTTTTCCTTTTTGTTTAGGAAATATTCTTTTTTTTTTTAGCATTTACGCTGAAATTCGTTAACTTTTCTGATGATTAAATGTCTTTTGGGGGGGATCTATTTCATAACATTAACATGAGTTTTAGCATTTTTTCAACACACGTACTCATTTCCCAGCCAGGACGACTTAAGATATTTTCATTTTTGCTTGGTTCTAGAAAAAGAAAAATCTGTATGCATTTTTTTGGGAGGCGTCTGTAAAAGAAGTACATAGAAATTCAATTTTATGGAAGAATCTCGTGTTTCTTATCCTCCCCTCGCCTTAACTCTGCCTCCACGGGTGTTGGCGGCGTGAGCACGTTAAGCCTCCTAAAAACCAACACACTATCACCTTTGAGAAATGACCACCGAATTTAGCGGAGAGAGAGAGAGAGAGAGAGAGAGAGAGAGAGAGAGAGAGGGCGGGGGGGGAGGTCGTATATCGCTATGATACATTAGTGTGTGTGTTGCTGAAAGCTGGCGGGAGGAGAAGAGACCGATGGGTTTTTGTGTACTATGGTGTGTGTGTGTGTGTGTGTGTGTGTGTGTGTGTGTGTGTGCGTGTGTGCGTGTGTGCGTGTGTGTACGTGTGCGTGTGCGTGTGTGTATTTAGACGCTGAAACATGCTATTATGACTAATTGCAATGGTTTTGAACGTTGTCGTCCGTAATGATTTGTCAACAAGTGGAGTGATGGAGCGAGCGGGGACGGCAGCCTCCCACCCACCCACCAACCCACCCTCTCTCCCTCCTTCCCCTCCCTCCTGCCTGCCTTGCCCGTCTGCGTCTGTGCCTCGCCTCCCGTGCTGGAATGCTGGGCCAAGGTTTGCACGGCGTGAGAAACAAAGCCAGAAAGTCCACCGTTCCCATGCTGCACTAGAACACATGGCTTCAGCTAATTTTCCAAACGATCGTTGTTTTCAAGCAACTCAGAGGTTAAAAAAGACAAAAAATCCTGGTATATTTTTTTTTCTCTCCAATATTGTGCAAGTTTTGTGTTCAGTGTATATTTTTGTGTGATCTAAAGGTACTATGCTCAAGGCGCCGGCCAAACACTGCTGCTGCTGGCTGGGGTTGCGCTTGGTGAGAACAGGGGTCGCCGTGGTACAGTGGAACCATGCGCGCTCTGGTGGCCGACGGGTCTTCAAGCACATGGGTTCGAATCCTCTCTAGACTCCAAGGGTAGGTAGGGCTTCCACTCGGGGTAATGGTTTCCAAGTGGTAAGGCTTTCAGATAGGAGATTTTCATTCGATGGTCTCCTTTAGCTCATAAATTCACATAAAAAGCCCACATTGTATAGATTTTATAGAAAGGTAAGATTTTTCCTTTTCTGGTATCTTATATCTTCTTTTAGATTAAGTAGTTCATCACAAATACTCGCGAGAAGACCCATACAGTGATATTTTGCTCTTCTTTTATGTTCCTTTACGCTCCTTCGCTTTCTCATAATTATGTTCTTTTACTGTCCTTTGTGTACCTTTGCCATCGGGGGTGGAATCATAACAGTAAACAACACTCCAGTTTCCATTTCCCTTGTCCCCTGAAGTGTTCCCTGCGGCGATTCATGGGCTTCTCTTCAAATCCTTTCATTACGAGTATTTATACATATGTACTGTGTCATCTGCGGCTCTTCATTGTAACATTCCTCTGAAGTTTGTGAAATCTCTTGAAAATTACCTAGTATAATTATTATTCATTTATTTATTTATTTTTACACTTGTCAAAGAAGATGAATTAATCAGTGATATCTGAACGAAGACATAATATATTTTGCAGCAAATGACGTGAAAAAAAGTGTACCGCATCACCAGTATAAAGGTACTGTGGAGGCACTGAAATCTTGTTAAACTACCGGGAAATCACCGGGTTATGAGTGAGGGACGTTGAATGACAAATAGTAAAAGTTAACCTTAATGATCGAAGTCTCTGATCTCCCCAATGAGTTTAGCTACATTACAGACTGTAAAAGAAAGATGCTAAAAGATTAAGTGTAGCTTTGCCACGAAGAGATCTGTCAATTAGAGCAAAGAAAACGGAAAAAAGAAGACGAGGATAAGAGTTAGTGATGCCAAGTAGTGTAGCTTATTAGAAAAAGAGACCCAAATAATAGAGGTGTTTTCATGTTTGTCTTTCTCGTCATGTTGGTTTGTGATACTCAAGTTGGTATTCAGAAACGCTTTGTCCTCTCACCAAGACTAACTTCCAGAGCTACAGAGTTTTCTTCAGTTAATAATGTAGAAATCTTGTCACTCTCTCTAGAACCTTAAAAATACCTTGAAAACTTGTGTAGATTATGATAAGGCGTTTTGAAATAGTGGAGGTGAAGCACAAAAGTGTTTAAGAATTAGCAGAGATTCTTAAGTATACAACTGTTTTATGGACGAATTTCTAGTCTTAAAATCCATCTTAACCTAAAATTGGTGTACTTTGGCCATTATCTCATCAAAATCTTTAAATTTACTGGTTGACTTCTTCTTCTTCTTCTTCTTCTTCTTCTTCTTCTTCTTCTTCTTCTTCTTCTTCTTCTTCTTCTTCTTCTTCTTCTTCTTCTTCTGCTTCTGCCTCTGGATCTTCTTCTTCTTCTTCTTCTTCTTCTTCTTCTTCTTCTTCTTCTTCTTCTTCTTCAACACCCATTTCAGGATATTAAGATGGATTTTAATATCAGAAATTTGTGTGATAAAAAGATATATGGTTATGAATCTCTATTAATACGAACCCCATAGTCCTAATTCAGTGAAGGCTCCCCTGTTCTTCACCACTTCCCCTCCAACTCCATTGTCATCAGGTTTGCATGTTCCATTTCTGGCAGTGTCCTTGGTCTCCCCCTTCCGCCGACAATCTGTTCTAATTCACTAGTTTTACCAACACTTTGCGGGGAGTAAGTGGTTTGCCGCCGCCGCATCTGCTGGAACTTTTCTCATTACACGTTTGTTGTTCCCAGTTCATGCCTACTCACTTTTTTTTTTCTCTCTCTCTCTCTCTCCCTCTCTCTCTCTCTCGTATTTGATTATCTGTCACATTTTTTTTTTTTTTTTTTTTTTTTTTTGCATTCTGAGCTCATGTTTTCCGATTTCTTTGATGTTTTGTGTAATGTTTATTTCAAGTATTTTTTTTTCTTCCTTTTCTTTTCTATTTCAATGTCATCCTGTTTTTTTTTTATTTGTCATTTTTGCTTTCTCGTTTCCAAGTATTGAACATCATTGATTTTCACAGACACACACACACACACACACACACACACACACACACACACACACACACACACACACACACACACACACACACACACACACGACTCACCAGTGTTATTACAGATCCCACAGACAACCTACTCCCCCTCCTCATCCCCGCTTCCCTCCCCTCTACCTGTTGTTTCTCTACCTACACGTACCTTTGTTCTCCGCCCATCCTAGCCTTCCCCGTCCCTCTATTCCTCTTCCCCTCCTCTCCTGGCTTCTTTCCCTTCCCCTCTCCCCCTCTCCCCCTCTCCTCTCCCTATTCTCGTCCGCCTTTGGGTCTTACTCTTAATTTCCCAGCGGTAAAGTGATTCTTGTTGATATTGTTTTTTTGTTTTTGTTTTTGTTCTTTTATATATGTATTTTTTTTACTCTTGTCTTTCTTTTTTTTGTCTCTTTCCTTTTTCTCTTTCTTATTTTTTTCGTCT
>CM035204.1:2679990-2699376 GCA_020233015.1 Callinectes sapidus
TTAGTGAAACGGAACTGTAGGCAGTTACTTCACTAGGGCGCTTGGTTTTATCTGTGTTCCTGCTCTCTGAGCAATCTTGCTATAGGTCACAAGAGGGCCAGTTTATCTTGCGGTGAGGCTTCTTCCTGCATCAGGAGGTCGAGTAGCGACCGACTGATGCTGGGAGCGGCTTCGGTTGCAAGCTATCCTGGACTCAACATAGAAACTGACACTCTACACATATCTCACACGAATCACCTCTGTCTGCTCACAACACTTTGGCCTGAAGTTCAAACACACTATATACTGACACTCTACACATTTCTTCACGTTTGTACGCCCTTGCCATATTATTATGAAACATGGCAAGAGTAAAAATAAAGCATAAAAGTTCTTCACCACATACCAAAGAGAAACTTCTGGCAACACTATCAACCCACCTGATATATGTCTTTCGAATAATTGAACTGCTAGATGGATATATAGTACTGACTCGGACCGATGAAGACCAGGACAAGATTTTTGATGGAAAATGCCAAACTGATTTATAGACCACTCGTGGAAAGACTGCACTGCAAAAAAAAAAAAAATGTATTAACTGCAAAGACACACATAGAACGCTAGCCAACAAGTGCTCAGTGCGGAAGCGCATAAGACAAGAAAAAATAACAGAAAAGAAAGAAAAAAAGGCACAAACTTACAGTCAGGCTGCAACAACAGGCACAACGACTCCAAACACCACTGTCAATTTCAACATTGAAACAGAAACCGGACTGAAGATACTGACATGTATGATCCATGCACACCTAACAAATGCTGCCAATTCTGGCACCTACAGTACCACAATGGCAGAACTATTGAAAATAGATAACTTATCAGCAGTCAAAATGCCAAGCAACCCACCATCAAGCAAAATTCTACAAATCACAACTGGCATGAAAGACAGAAATTGATAAAGTACACGAACCGGCAACGATGGATACCGACACCGAAAATGAGGAAATCTATGAAGACATAAGACAAGAAGAAGGAAAAGAAATGCCACCACTAGAAGAGAGAGCTCCTAGAAGGTCGAATGAACAGACGAAAGTAAAAGCTACTGAGATTTGTTTAGAAATAATCACAAAAAGAAGCACTAGATGGCAAGAACATTTCACTAATACAAAAGTAAATAAATACATTGACATCGGCAAATACAAATGGGCTTACACTAATGAACTGTATGAGGAAGATGAAGTGAGGAGGGGTTTAGAGAGAGGAGAGATAGATCTGGTGAGATGTTTCAAAATAGTTGATGACCAAACGTTCAATAAAGTAAGGAACGGCCTACAAAAAAAAAAAAAAAAAAAAAAAAAAATTACTCCTACAACCAGTAGACATACCAAAACAAGGAGAGTATCTAAGTTAAAAAAAAGGGAAAAGGAAAAAAAGAACGAGAGAAAAAAATAATAAACAAAGCCCATTCTTTCATTTAAACATGAACAATTTACATACAATTAATATAATACAACACAACGTACAAAACTCGAACTCACACAAAATTACACTAAGCAATATCTACAAAGATAAAAAATCAACACAGATGTCATACTATTTAACAGTGATGGCTTAAAATCTCAGGAGACAATAAGAATGCATACCTACATCTCATACATAATTAACACCACAAATGAATTACACGATGGGTCGGCTATTCTGATAAAACAAAGTATAAAACACAAAATAAACGACAGATACGATACATATATATTTCAAATAACAATTGACACTAACACAGGTCTTGTAAATATAGGAACAACATATCTGCCGCCTAGAAGACCATACCTTCCTTTTAGAGATTTTCACAAGATTGCTTCACAATCTCAACCATCTTATATTATAGGAGATATAAATTCCCATCACCCAAATCTAGATAACAAACCGGCTAATAATGTAGGAAAAGCAATTGTGATGATGTCAGGAATCAATTAATTAAAACATACAGGTCCAGATTTCCCAGCTTTCTTTAGCTACAATTCTTTTTCAACCCCGACATTATTCTAGCAAATAATAAAACCTACCACAACACACAAATAACTCCTGGACCAGTTACACCATCTGATCACATCCCTATACTAATCAAATTAAGAATTAACCCTATAACAGTTAATACACTTCAGGCATATAACTTAAGGAAAGCAAACTGGGAAGATTTTCAAAAATCAGTAACAGAAAAAAACAACATAGAAACCACTGTCACCATGCAACAGGAAACAGTAGAAAAGTCACTAGAAAAATGGACTGAAGGTATAACAACGTCTATGCAAACACATATTCCATTCAAAACACAAAAAGCCCTTCAGAACCCCATATATAATAACAAAATTGAAGAAATTCAACGTTGGGCAAAAAGATTAATAGAGGCAAGCTGCATATCAGGATGGACACACCAGAAATATATAACATATAAAAGAAAGCAATAACAGATGAAAGCTATCTTCAAAACAAGAAGAATTGGGTGAGCAAAATGAAAAATTTAAATATTATATATAAAAATCAAAAGGATTTTTGGAAAAAAATATTAATCATCTTAAAGGAAATCCCACTTTCCAAATATAATACATAAAACATAATGGTGAGAATATCTACGATAAAAAAAGAAAACAAGAAATATTTAGCAACATTTGGGGAAACATTTTTAGAATAGGCCCAGAAGAGAATTTACAGTTCGATCAACAAAATGACCTAATAGTTAACAACTATATCAATGACAAATCAGAACAACTTAGCCCATTTCAGCAAGGAGACCCTAGTAATCTCGATAAAAATAATTCTCTCATCACAAACATAACAACTCAAGATATTAAAAATATCATCAAAGGAATTAAAAATAACTCTCCAGGATACACTGAAATAAAGAAAGCCATTCTACGAAAACTTCCAGATGAAACATTATTGATATTCGTAAGACTACTAAACACACGCCTGTCAATGGGATATTTCCCAAACGTATACAAACATGACTAATTGAAAATTGATCCCGAAATCCAGCAAATCCACCACACACCCTCATAACTACAGACCTGTTTCACTATTGGAAGTACCAAGGAAAATTTTTGAAAAAAGGATAAACTTGAAACTAATGAAACGAATGATGTTCTACCTGCATCACAAACGGGTTTCGTAAATTAAGGCCAACTGACACAGCACTAGCAACAATTACAGAAACCACAGCAAACGCATTAACAGAAAATAACAATGCTGTTTAGTCCTCAGAGATGTCTCTAAGGCTTTTGACAAAGTGTGGATACACGGGCTTAAATTTAAAATTCACCAACTACAACTCCCATATATACTAACAAAACTACTAAATAGCTTCCTATATAACAGAACCACACCAATCTCACTCACAAACTTTGAAGGTCCACCTTTTAAATTAGAAAGCGGAGTACCACAAGGAAGTAGCCTTTCTCCTACACTATACACAATATATACATTTGATATACCACCACAACTCACTGACGGCATCAACATACAATACGCGGACGACATAACACAAATAATAACACAAACAGGAAAATCACGTAACATGCTATCACGAAAAATACAGCGCAAAATAAATCATATCAATCAATATAAAAAAAATATAAAAAATGGAAAATTAAAACAAATACAACAAAGTTCATAATTTTACCCATAACAATCACAAAAACTTCACCAGTCCATATAGAGGGAGAAAATATACCTTATTAAAAAAAGGCACATGTACTAGGATTAAAACTTGCTACCACTGGCTACAGCAGGCATTTTAAAGATATTACATACAACAAAGGCCTCCACTGCGTTAAAAGAAATTAGACGTTTCGAAAAATTAGACACTAAAATAAAACTACACTTAGTTAAAGCTTGTGTCCTCCCGATACTCACTTATCCCATTTACACATTGAATGCACTCTGAAAGTCCCAAATGAAAACATTACAAAGAATCCAAAACAAAGACCTCAGATTTGTATCTAACGACAAATATTTTTACCTAAAAACAACACAAGAATTACATTCTCTATCCACCTTGCAACCTATCAATATAATAATGTAAAGAAGAGATAACGCAATAAAAGATAAATTGTAGAACATATTAAAAGACAGATTGTATATTAATGCAACTATTACTGAACAATAAAACTGGGAACACAGTTGGTTTAAAAAAACAACAACTTTACTCAGTAAAGAAGAACCTCTGCCAAAATACGTAGAGTAACCTTCACTGATGCCTAAATAACCGAACAGAAGTAAAACTGAATCACTAGTCTACTTTTATAAGCGATCAAATATAAATAAATAGCAAGACGAAAAGCCCGCCACCTTTTAATCTTCTAGTATACTTTTCATTTTTATTCTTTTATTTTCACACTTCTCTTCCCATAATCTTTTTCTATTTGAATTTCACCTCTCTTTCTCTATCCCCCCATGTTTACGCTTACGCTCAACACACACAGCAGTAGTGCGACGGTATCACCATGCCTCCTAAATCATCAGGAAAGGCTGCCAAGAAGGCTGGGAAAGCTCAGAAGGCCATCGCCAAGGGCGATAAGAAGAAGAAGCTCAGGAGGAAGGAGAGAGTTACAACACACACTCATCCACACGACTTCATTCAAGCTACATCCACTCATATTCGAGACTTCAGTCAAGCTCCTTCACTCATCACTGGATCTCTATCAAGATATTCATCTCTTCTCAGCGACAAGGCTCACTGTCTTTCGTCCGCTCGTCACTCTCTGGCTGTACTATACGAGAAATATATGTCCAGAATCCATCAAGTTATTTATTTCCTTCAGTTTACCCACGATCTGGAGGCCTTACGAAAACCCCACGCGCTCCATGCACCCTACTCTAGCCTGTCTACTCCTGCTTCACGCTACCAACAACAACAGCAGCAACAACAACAACAACAACAGCAACAACAACAACAACAACAACAACTCCAACTTAATACAAACCTGCCAAGACAGTACAGATTGCTGACAGACTATATCTTTTCCGAATGACTTGGTTGGGAGTTGGTTCACCAAAGCATATAACGTAGAGGAAGAAAGAAGCCACAGTGAAATCTTCATACTGGTTTTCATTCAGTGTGTGTGTGTGTGTGTGTGTGTGTGTGTGTGTGTGTGTGTGTGTGTGTGTGTGTGTGTGTGTGTGTATGTATTACTTAAATGTAAATGTATTGCAGTTATCAGTTTGTGGACTCCCTCTCTGAACTGTACGGTGAAGTGCTGGACAATGGATCCTGGACTGGCTTGATGGGCCTACTACAAAGAGGTGTAAGTAAACATAAGTTTTGTTACAGTTACACTACGGCTTGAAAAGTTTTCGAAAATCAATTGAAGTGGCAAATAATTTTTAAATTTATCTTCTAAATGAATGAATAAAAAAATAAATGAATTAGTAAAAAAAAATCAGAAAATATGTAGAATGTGTAGAATGCTGGGAAGTAAGCAAGTCCTGAAAAGCTAAAAATTGCCTTTTTGACCTACTAGAGAATAGAACGTCTTACAGAAACCCCGTCAGTGACGACGTGTCTATTTGAAAATTCTTATGTCCCATAGAACGCCTCTCGGAATTTAATAAAATAATCATTTATTTCATCAGCGGTCCTGGGAACGCGTATGGGTGGGATATGTCCCTATTCTCCCTGTTCCCAGCCCTATTTGTTCCCAAGCAGTTGTCTTGGAAGACAGGCTCCCATGTTGGTTAGAGAATATAATTATATGCTATCACCCCTAGTTCTGGTGAACTCTTTACCAGTGGTAAAAACTTTTTTTTTTTTTTTTGTATCAACAGAATTTTGTCTCGAAATTTGACACGGCAGCATTATCAAATGACAACCGACCTCTCCCTTCGTGAGTCCTTTGGAGAAGGCTTGTCCTTTAGCGTAATTATTAAGCGCTTTGCGTATGAACTCTTGGGAGGGACCTCCCGTAATCATGGAAATCACATGTACATTTAAAACTAGAGAGCTAGAATTTTTCTATCATATTTTCGTATCTATAAGTACTCATTGCTTAAAATAAAGATCAACGATGTGTGAAATAGTGATATACAGTAGATTTAACAGAAAATGTTATGGTATCGCTTCAGTTGGTAGTCGGTGGCCTGTAGCCGTGCGAAACACGAGTCCTCCGTCCGGGCCACGGTATAGTGGTTCACTATTGTTCCAGGCCTTCTAGAAGATGGACATTCAACACTGCTCACGTAGATATTTGCCCATAAATGGGATCGAGTGCGACCTATTGGTAGAATTGCTTGCTGCCCAACCAATTCATAATTTGGTGTGGTTTACATAAAAAGAAGAAAAATTTGTTCTTCCCCCTCATTTCGGAAAAAAAATACGCATTTTATATCATATCTGGATGCATTTCATAGTACTGTATCTAACATATTATTAAAAAGTATTCTATCAAAGAAAGTCAGTGCTTAGCTGGGTAGTATTTAACGTGATAAGAAGTGAGGAGCACGTGATGCGAGGTGAGGGGTAAATGATACAGGAAGAAAAGAAGGAAAACACATAAGAAAAGTGATTTCTGGAAAAGTCTGGAGTCTTGTATGGCATCCATATACTTATTTATGTCCTTCTGTACAACCTCCAAAATATTGAGATGGTTAAACATATAAAATAAGATATATAAAGAAGTTGACGAAGAGGTGGAGTGGCCAGCTCTTCGATTGGGCTCTTCCTTATTGCCGCCAAGCTCCTCCTCTGCTGATCAAAGGGGGCAAATTTGGCCTAAAATACACGGACAGAAATTTGGGATTAAGAGGGAAGAAGTCATTTGATAATCCGAGTGACAATCTTTTGGATCTGACAAGTAAGTAGGCTTCACTTTACTCTCTTCTTCCTCTTCTTCTTCTTCTTATTCTTATTCTTATTCTTATTCTTATTCTTCTTATTCTTATTCTTATTCTTATTCTTATTCTTATTCTTATTCTTCTTCTTATTCTTATTCTTATTATTATTATTATCATTATTATTTTTCGGCAAAGATCTCAGGGTCATTAGGTTAAGAACCAGTCATCTTTGCCTGCTCTCTTGTTCCAGATACCCCTTCCTACCCACCACATGAAAATACGTCCTTCTACTGGTCGAATGCATGGCACATTCACTTTATTATCGTGGTTGCCTAGTTGTGGCATGCCAACAATCTTACAAAGAAGAATAAATGAATATTCATAATGTTCATAGTGAAATAAGAGAAAGGACTGACCAGACTAGTGATATGAAGACCAAACCACGATAGGAAGAGAAATAAAGCATAAGTTTTCAGCTAACACGACTGATCTCAGGTCACTAAATCCCTGCCTTTTGTTTAAATACTAATGACCTCAGACCTGCCTATCGAGCTCTGAAGAAACTCCGCTCTAAGTTTACCTCTCAGGTGAGTGCTATCCAAATAGCAGATGGTTGCCTCGTATCGGACACAGATGGGCAGATGGCTCGTTGGGCTGAGTACTTTGAGCAGCTGTTCACGGTGGATCCTGCAAACGGACAGCTCCAGACTGCGGGATTGCAGATGCTGGATGCTGATTCACCCATTGACAAAACTGCACCCTCCATTGGCGAGGTCAGAGAGGCTGTGGCAAAGTTGAGGGGTGGAAAGGCAGCTGGCATCTGCAACATCAGTGCGGAGCTGGTCAAAGCTAGGGGGAAAGCCATGATCTGTGGGTTGTATGCTGTCTTGACTGCTGTATGGCATTCAGGTACCATTCCCCCTGACTGGAAGAAGGGATTGGTCGTCCCTATCTGGAAGGGGAAAGGGGACCGTCAAGACTGCAACAACTACCGTGGAATAACGGTGCTCAGCGTACCAGGCAAGGTACTTGCCCATTTGCTGCTAAGGCGGATCCGCACTCACCTGCTGAAGCATCAGAGACCTGATCAGTCAGGGTTCACGCCCGATAAGTCAACAACTGATCGTATCCTAGCGCTTCGCGTACTGGTGGGGCGCCGACGTGAGTTTCGACAGGGAATGCTTGCAGCCTATGTCGATCTCAAGAAGGTGTTTGACTCAGTGCATCGAGAGACACTCTGGGATCTTTTGCGTCTCCCTGGGATTCCTGCAAGGATTATTGGTCTATTAACTGGCCTGTACTCCAGGACTGTAAGTGCTGTGAAGTGTGGAGGAGGCGTGTCCAGCTTCTTCCCTGTGAATACAGGTGTAAAGCAGGGCTGTGTGCTTGCTCCATCACTTTTCAGCACATGCATGGATTGGATACTAGGCAGAGTTGTGGAACAAAGTCATCGTGGAGCATCTGTCGGTAACACCAAGATTACAGATCTTGTTTTTGCTGATGATGCAGCAATCTTCGCTGAGTCAGTGGAGGTTCTGGTAATGGCTGTAGAGGCACTGCACGAGGAGGTGAAGCCCTTGGGACTCAAGGTTTCCTGGGCCAAGACCAAAGTCCAGGTGTTTGGAGGTGTACTGGATGAGACAGTACAGTCTTTCCATGCGTGTGGCGAGGACATTGAGATCTTGAAAAACTTCACATACCTTGGTAGTGTACAGTAGTGCATAACGAGCCAAGAAGTCACACGGCGGATTGGCCTGGCCAACGGCGTTATGGACTCGCTTAACACGAGTATTTGGCGTTGTCAATACCTGTACAGACGGACAAAGATTCGGATCTTGAAGTAGCTGGTGATCCCTGTCTTACGCTATGGTTGTGAGACATGGACACTGAACACCGACCTGAAGAGGCGAATTGATGTTTTTGGTAATATGTAGATGCGTTCGCAGGATCATGGGGATAGCGCTGGTATTACTTTGTGTCAAATCAGCGATTGTTCCGTGAGACCGCTTCGAGGCCTATTACTAGCATCGTCCGTTAGCGCCAACTGCGGCTATATGGGCATGTGACACGATACCCGGAAGCCGACCCTGCTTGTCGGGTTGTTTCCGTAAGGGAAAACCCGACTTGGAGGAGGCCTAAGGGACGCCCACAGAACTCTTGGCTGTGGCAAGTCGATGCCTCCTGCTGGGAGTCACTCGGTATAGAAAGGGAGCCTGCATGCAGACTTGCGAGGCGTGACCACCAGGAGTGGCGCCGTAGGGTAGGCGAGGCAACACCCCCCCCGGCGTATGCCCCCATGATTGATTGATTATATCATTCACATTACTCTCTGACCTTTAACCTAAACATTGTACAATAAAAGGTTGCATACTTGCTATATTGTAGTCATCTAACTAGTACATCTACGCTCCAAAATCCTCTTGGCTTCCACTGGTCAGCACCATAACAATCACCCATATATATATATATATATATATATATATATATATATATATATATATATATATATATATATATATATATATATATATATATATTGTTAGGAGTAGAACAGTAGAATGTCTAGGGTAATTTGTTAAAGAAAACTGAACACTGGAACAACACTAGGTGATGAAAAAGGAGAAGTACTTTAGACACTAGTTTACTGAATATTACCCAAAACAAATAAGTAATACAAAAGAATTTTCCATCACCTGTGGCAAGAGATATAGGCTGATCCTGCCTTAATATCCGATCATTGCAGGTGATTAATAATAAGTGACATCACACTAACATCTTCACGAAAAGTTTAACTGTTATTAAAGGTACACAAATGTAAGGTAAGACAATAATAAATGACCCGTTAACACAATAAATATACAAGCCAACACAAGTAAAGTATATAAGAAATAATAAACAACCCGTTATCACAACATACAAGACAACACAGTAAATAAGGTAAATAAGAATGAGTTTCACCGCCAAGTACAAAGTTAACAAAAGAAAAAGTCCCTAATGATGAGTCACTGGGGTGAGTGCTGCTCGGTACTCATATTACAGGTGGAAGGTGGACACCACTGCTATCCAAGCTTCCTCGGGAGGAGGTAGGAACACTTCAGCTATGTCATGTTGACTGACTGTGGGAGCCAGGCGAGGTAAACAAGTCAACTCGTAAATGCCTGGGGCTGCTTCGCTTGGAATAAGTGTCGAGATGGTGAAGCAGGCTTGGTGAGGTTTGGTTCACTCGTGGTTGGAGGTAAATCTTGGTGCTTCTCTCGTTACGTGGAGGAAGAGTCGAAGGTTGTGATAATATATATATATATATATATAATATATATATAATATATATATACAGTCTGCGCGAAAAGTTACCGCGTCTAAGGATCGGCGCGGTAACTTTCCGCATAAACTGTAATTTGCTTCTAAGAGCAGAGCGATCAGGGAAGAGAGAGCGATTGTACGTCTGGCAGCGAGGTACCCCCTCGCGTCACTCACTGGAGATTAGGGAGACGCTCCCCAGTCCACCAGATGTTGTCACAGAGGGTGGATGTATGGTACTGCCTTGTTAGCTCTTTTGTTTTCTGCCCTAATATTGCGCTTCTATTTTTACGTATCAGACCGTAGTAAACATGGGTGGAAAGCGTACTGATGAAAAAAACTATTCAAGCTATCATAGATCTCCATAAAGCAGGTATCAGTAACAAAGAAATATGCATTCAGAAGGGCCTTAAGCTCCGCACTGTTCAGGAGCTCATACAGAAATTCAAAGCTGGTGGAAGCAAAAATTTGCCGCTCCCACGAAAGGCATCTGGTAGGCCACGTAAGGTATCCGAGCGGACAAGAACACTTCTCAGGAGGCAGCTGGAGGTTAATCCCAGCCTTACAGGACGCCAAATTAAGGAAGGGAATCCTAATTTATTTGCTGGTGTCAGTCTCCGTACTGTCCATGATGCATTGCGCCGTGACCTTGGGTACCGCAGTTACCGCGCAAAGAAAAAGCCACTTATAAATGACTCCCAGAGAAAGAAAAGGATCCAGTTTGCAAGGAAATATCAAGATTGGACCTTAGAGAAGTGGCGTACAGTCTTGTGGTCTGATGAGAGCACTTTCTGTGTTAGTGGTACAACATCTAACAGAGTGTACCGCCGGCCAGGCTCTGATCCCAATGACCCCCGCTACACTCAAAAAACCACTAAACACCCTCAGAGTTTGATGGTTTGGGGATGTATTACATTTAGTGGTCTTGGTGATCTTGTTGTGTTCCCTAAAAATACTACTATCACAAAAGAAGTGTATTTGGAACTCTTAATGGATCATCTTGAGTTGTCATTTGAGAAAAACAAAGCTGAGATTTTCCAGCAGGATGGGGCACCAGCTCATACTGCTAAAATTGTTAAAGAATGGCTAGATAATTGTGAAATCAACACCATAAAAGATTGGCCTGGCAATTCACCAGATCTTTCTCCAATAGAGAATTTATGGGCTGTAATTAAGGCCAAACTAAGAGACCGTGATACCTCCACACTCCCCAAGCTGGAAAAAGAGCTTCGCACATGTTGGGCAGATTTTAAGCCTGAGACACTTCAAAATTTAGCTGATAGCATTCCAAAACGTCTCAAAGAGATGCTAAAGAAAAAGGGAAATGCAATAAAGTACTAAGAACTGGGTGGAATTACAAATTTTAAGTTTTTTTGTGATCTGACAGGAAATATGCAACCCAAAACAATTGGCGCGGTAACTTTTCGCGCAGACTGTATATATATATATATATATATATATATATATATATATATATATATATATATATATATATATATATATATATATATATATATACTATATATATATATATATATATATATATATATATATATATATATATATATATATATATATATATATATACAGTCTGCGCGAAAAGTTACCGCGTCTAAGGATCGGCGCGGTAACTTTCCGCATAAACTGTAATTTGCTTCTAAGAGCAGAGCGATCAGGGAAGAGAGAGCGATTGTACGTCTGGCAGCGAGGTACACCCTCGCGTCACTCACTGGAGATTAGGGAGACGCTCCCCAGTCCACCAGATGTTGTCACAGAGGGTGGATGTATGGTACTGCCTTGTTAGCTCTTTTGTTTTCTGCCCTAATATTGCGCTTCTATTTTTACGTATCAGACCGTAGTAAACATGGGTGGAAAGCGTACTGATGAAAAAACTATTCAAGCTATCATAGATCTCCATAAAGCAGGTATCAGTAACAAAGAAATATGCATTCAGAAGGGCCTTAAGCTCCGCACTGTTCAGGAGCTCATACAGAAATTCAAAGCTGGTGGAAGCAAAAATTTGCCGCTCCCACGAAAGGCATCTGGTAGGCCACGTAAGGTATCCGAGAGGACAAGAACACTTCTCAGGAGGCAGCTGGAGGTTAATCCCAGCCTTACAGGACGCCAAATTAAGGAAGGGAATCCTAATTTATTTGCTGGTGTCAGTCTCCGTACTGTCCATGATGCTTTGCGCCGTGACCTTGGGTACCGCAGTTACCGCGCAAAGAAAAAGCCACTTATAAATGACTCCCAGAGAAAGAAAAGGATCCAGTTTGCAAGGAAATATCAAGATTGGACCTTAGAGAAGTGGCGTACAGTATTGTGGTCTGATGAGAGCACTTTCTGTGTTAGTGGTACAACATCTAACAGAGTGTACCGCCGGCCAGGCTCTGATCCCAATGACCCCCGCTACACTCAAAAAACCACTAAACACCCTCAGAGTTTGATGGTTTGGGGATGTTTTACATTTAGTGGTCTTGGTGATCTTGTTGTGTTCCCTAAAAATACTACTATCACAAAAGAAGTGTATTTGGAACTCTTAATGGATCATCTTGAGTTGTCATTTGAGAAAACCAAAGCTGAGATTTTCCAGCAGGATGGGGCACCAGCTCATACTGCTAAAATTGTTAAAGAATGGCTAGATAATTGTGAAATCAACACCATAAAAGATTGGCCTGGCAATTCACCAGATATTTCTCCAATAGAGAATTTATGGGCTGTAATTAAGGCCAAACTAAGAGACCGTGATACCTCCACACTCCCCAAGCTGGAAAAAGAGCTTCGCACATGTTGGGCAGATTTTAAGCCTGAGACACTTCAAAATTTAGCTGATAGCATTCCAAAACGTCTCAAAGAGATGCTAAAGAAAAAGGGAAATGCAATAAAGTACTAAGAACTGGGTGGAATTACAAATTTTAAGTTTTTTTGTGATCTGACAGGAAATATGCAACCCAAAACAATTGGCGCGGTAACTTTTCGCGCAGACTGTATATATATACATACATACATACATATATATAGAGAGAGAGAGAGAGAGAGAGAGAGAGAGAGAGAGAGAGAGAGAGAGAGAGAGAGAGAGAGAGAGAGAGAGAGAAGGGGGGAGGGGAGGGGTGTTATTGTGCGGCCTCACATCATGTTCCCTGTTAGATCTGTACATTTTCTGGAATTCGCACGACAGTTTCTCTGGTCCTCAGTTTCTCAGTAGTGTGGTGGAGATGGACGCAGCCTCACCCCTGACCCAGAGATGGCGTGATATATTCTCCAGACAAGAGACAAGAAAAATATTACCTTATCTCATACCTTAATCTCTCTTGTCTCCTGTACCTGGATGGGTCTCTCTTCTCCCTTCTCTTTCATCTTCTCTTTATTTTTTTTCCCCCCTCATAGCCTTTCGTGTTCTCCTGTCGGTGTTGCTTTCGTTTTCCTTTCGTGTTGTTTTTATGTGAAATTCTTAATCTTTGCATTATTTTTGTTGTATTTTTTCTTCCTCGGTTAACTAGGACATTTTTTGTATTTCTATAGCTGTTATTGATTTTTCGTCGTCTTGCATTTCATTTACTTGTTCGTGTTTATGTTTCTTAATTTCTGTGTTCTTTTTGTTCGGATTTTTTCCTCGATTCATTAGTCCATTTTTGCTGTCTCTCCATCTATGTTATTGTTTTCTCCTTGTCTGCTAGTTATCTTTACTTGTTTGTGTTAATGTTTCTTCCTACAACTTGAACTGTTTAATAAGAGAGGAGCATAAAGATCCTCTTTCCTAAAACTAAGAGATCATAAAGATCCTCTTTCCTAAGAATCTCTTTTCTAAACTTTTTTTTTTTGTCTTTCCCCTTTCTTTGAGTTATTTTCAAATGGCATACAAAATTTTTTTTCTTTTTATTCATATTTTCATGTGTTTATCCATTTCATTATGTTTTGTCATCTATTACGCTTTTCCTATAAATGTATTTCTTTTAACAAGACATAGAGGAATCGGTGTACAATCTCTCTCTCTCTCTCTCTCTCTCTCTCTCTCTCTCTCTCTCTCTCTCTCTCTCTTCTTTTCTATTCTGACTTTACTTTTTCATCTTTTCTTTCCTTTGTTTTCATTTTTCTTGCATTTCCCCCTCATTCTTTTCCCATTTATCTTTTACCCTAGTTATTTTTTTCCGTTTTCTTTCTCTCTTCTGCTTCATTTTTCTCATTATTTTCCTTGCATGCTGTTTTTTTTCTGGTGGGGCGTCCATTTCTTAATCTTTCCTCTTTTTTTTTCATTTATTTTTTTCCTTACTCGCTTGCAGTTCCTCCACGCATTCATTTCACTAGGATTCATTCACCCATTGGACTTTTACTGTGTTTACCCTTTCTCATGCACTCACTGACTCACTTACTCACTCCAGGGATCCGTATATTATTTCTTTCATTCACTTTTTACATGAGTGTGACTTTTTACCTACTTGTGTTTCTTTTTTTTGTGTTTATTCTTCTTATTATTCGCCCATTCAATTATTTTTTTCCTTTGTTTATTCTCTCTACAATTTTCATGTTTTTTGTGTGTGTTTTTCTTTATTCATCGACTTCTTCTGCTTCTGCTTCTATTTCTTCTTCTGCTGCTGCTTCTTCTTCTTCTTCTTCTTCTTCTTCTTCTTCTTCTGGCACTTCTTTTTTTATCAGTTCGTAGATTATGAACACTGTATTTACTTTCCATGCTTTTCACTACCAACTTTGAACTACATTTCCTCCCTATTTTCTCCTTTTATCTTATATTTTTCTCTATTTACCTTTCCCTTCACTTCCATTCCCTTATTTTCTCCTTATTCTTTCGCTTTCTTTTTTTTCCATTCCCTCTGCACTTTTCTGTCTCTTTCTCTCTCACTACATTACATCGTGTTTTTTGTGTTGTTTTTTATCTTCTTTCTTTCTTTCCGACACATTACTTTTATTCACAAGATATATAGTTGTTGTGTTCTCTCTATATATTTTTTTTCCCCCTCATTCTTCCGTGTAATTGAACCTTACAATTACCTGTATCGTCTACCTAATTGTTGTTAATTAGTCTCATATTGCTTGTTCGAGAAAAAGAAAAAAATATATAACGTTACATTTTCTTTACTTATTTATGCTTCACCTTGAATCTTTATGTGTCTATCTGTCTAGTTGGTTGGCTGACTAACACACACACACACACACACACACACACACACACACACACACACACACACACACACACACACACACACACACACTCACTCACTCTCACTCTCACTCTCTCTCTCTCTCTCTCTCTCTCTCTCTCAGGCCCTGCAGCACTGGAAGCTCTGCGGTGCTGTCAGGAATACATCGTCTTTGTTTCTGTGAGCAAGGATAAAGAAGACGAGGGGAAAGTGAGACGAGGGAGTTGAGGCAGAAAAAAAAAAAGAATGAGAAAGACAGTAATCGAGAGTAGGAAAAGAGCAGGAGTCAGAAAGGTAAAGAACAGGGAGATATTGAGAAAGACAGGCCTTGATAGACAGGCTGGCTTACTCTTAGATAAATACTAGGCAGAATCAAGAGGAAGAAGGAAATAAGATAAAAAAAAGAACAGTAATGGGGGAAAGTTTTAAAAAAGATATGGGAAAGAAGAGAATTAAGCAAGTATAGATATAGAAAGGTTAGATTAGACAGATATAAGATAAACTAGAATAGGACATGAAAGTTTAGATTAGACAGATATAAGATAAATTAGAATAAGAAAAAGCATGGAAAAAAATTCGAATAAAGATAGAATGAAGGGTAATAGGAGAAATTAGAGAAAAAGATATGGGAAGCAAGAGAAGTAAGCAAGCATAGATATAGAAAGTTTGGATTAGACACATATAAGATTAATAAGAATAACACAAAATATAGAAGAAAAAAAACTTGATGATCGAAGAATGAAAAGAATAATTGCATGGGAGTTAAACAAAGCGAAATAGAGAGACAGAGACAGGGAAATTACACAATGACCTACAAGTAGACATAGGAGATAAAATAGCAAGAGGAAAAGAGTAATGGGGAAATTAAAAAGTATAGATGAAACAGTAGTCGAAGGAGCAGGAAGCCAATCAGAGGAAGATAAAATAGTGAGTAGACCGAACCAGACAGGCAGGTTGGAATGAAAAAAAGGAACCGGAACAGAGAAATGAGATAGTGTGTGAATCAAAGGAGAGGAGAGTATATCAAAGGGAAAGATATGAAGAGACACTGACCAACGTTTAGACAGACAGACTAGGAAGCAAACAGGCACGCAGAAAAATAAGAAAGGAAAGAAAAGTAAAAAAAGAAAAAAAAAGTTACTGGTTTATTTACAGATGTCTAACTTTCCCCTCGTCTCTCTATATATATATCTATATCTCTCTCTCTCTCTCTCTCTCTCTCTCTCTCTCTCTCTCTCTCTCTCTCTCTCTCTCTCTCTCTCTCTCTCTCTCTCTCTCTCTCTCACATCACACAAATTCTTTCTTATTGGGTGTTCTTGCTGTTGTTGTTATTGGTATTTCATTCCTTGTCTAAGCAAAAGCAGGTTTTTCTTCTTCTTCTTCTTCTTCTTCTTCTTCTTCTTCTTCTTCTTCTTCTTCTTCTTCTTCTTCTTCTTCTTCTTCTTCTTCTATTAATTCATGTTTTTACACACACACACACATACACACACACACACACACACACACACACACACACACACACACACACACACACCATCGATTAATTAATAACTCCACCCACACGCCCAAAAATCCGAAGTGAATTCATGAGATGAGTTTATCGTGTAGTACATCAAGGGGGGAAATGGATTAATATTAAACTGTTCATCATACATAATTACCTAGACTTTGCATACTGATTGGATTTGAACTCTCGTATTTAAATTTGATGTTATTTTATAAGTGTCTATGCAAATCAGAACGAGCTTGTAAATATTGCCTTGTTTTTTTTTCTTTTTCTATTATTCTATTTATGATGACCTTATCATAATTATCATTTATAATCACTATCGTCGTCAAAATTCCCTCACCGTTACTAACAAATCACATCTTTACATTAGACACTACAATGTGACTAGATTGTCATTTATTCATAATTAGATAAAGAAGTTTCATTGTTTCTTTCTTTATTTTCCTTTTTTTTATTTTTACAATGTGGCTTTTTTACTGAAACTCATGAGCTAAAGGAAACCAGTCAATGGAAACCTCCCATCTGAAAGCTCATGCATTTTTGGACTGTTACCCCGAGTGGATGCCCAATCTCCCTTCGGACCGCGGCCAGGATTCGAACCCTTGCGTTTGGGGATCTCTCGGCCACCAAAACGCATTTTTCCACTGTTCCAATATATATCCTTTGTTTATGTTCAGTCTAAACTTATGATTCTATTGGCTCAGTCTTAATATGCATTCCCTGTTGGGTGGTTACGTTACACTCTCTTAGTTTGTTAGCTAACCAATAAAACAACTGTACCAATAATCGGGTTCCTTAGTCACCTGTGGCCGCAGTATTTTGTTTGGGAGCGCGCCGAAAAATAATCAGGAAAAATAGCGGCAAAGGCAATGATTAAATGAGAGAAAGACCAGAAAGTGTAGGAAGGCTGACTGGTAACATTGTAGTTCTTGAAGGCGTTGGTGTCACTTGAAGAATTCTTGTTTGTGTATTTGGGTCACATTGGTAGGTTATTTAGATAGTGGAGTGTTATATGTCGTCAGTATTGTTAATCCTTGTCGACACATTAGTTAGTTAAACGTGTGTGTGTGTGTGTGTGTGTGTGTGTGTGTGTGTGTGTGTGTGTGTGTGCGTGCGTGCGTGCGTTTTAAGTTTCCAAGTTGTTTTATCTTATCAAATATATCTAACTAGCTGTAATGGAAGTTAAAACAGTAACCAAGAATTTCTATGATGCGGTGATAGTCCAACAAAGACTCTTCATCTTCGAAAGGGAGTAAAAAAAAAAAAAAGGCTCAGAAAAAGTCCAAATTTCCAACAAACTAGTACTATTGAGAGAACAGAGTCAAGAGTACAGGCTGGGTATGTCACGACCAGGAACGAAATGACGAGTGTTTATCCGCTGCGTAACAGGGAAAGACATGATTCTCTCTCTCTCTCTCTCTCTCTCTCTCTCTCTCTCTCTCTCTCTCTCTCTCTCTCTCTCTCTCTCTCTCTCTCTTTCTCTGGTCATTGTAGTTTTCTAGTTTTTTTTCACTTTTTAGCTTTTTTTGGAGGGTGGAATGATAGAGTATGTCTTTAAGGTATCTCTCTCTCTCTCTCTCTCTCTATCTCTCTCTCTCTCTCTCTCTCTCTCTCTCTCTCTCTCTCTCTCTCTCTCTCTCTCTCTCTCTCTCTCTCTCTCTCTCTCTCTCCACTTGCATTGTTTTGAACCGCAATGTCTTGTA
Organism: Callinectes sapidus; assembly: GCA_020233015.1. NCBI lineage: Eukaryota > Metazoa > Arthropoda > Malacostraca > Decapoda > Portunidae > Callinectes > Callinectes sapidus. The sequence continues at coordinate 2,698,455 of CM035204.1, forward strand.
TATACCTCATCTCGGCCCCTCTGCCTCTCCTCCACTGTCATATTGTCATGTTCTGCATTGTTCTTTCCCTCTCAGCCTCTCTCCACCTTGGCCACGGTCCCCTCCACTCTCTCTCCCTCTCCCTCTCTCTCTTGTTCCTCTCCCTGTTCTGTCTTTCACTGTTCCTTCCTCTTAGTGATGCTTTTTAATATTATTTCTTTTCTCTCGTCTTTCTCTTTCTGTCTTGATTCTGCTAAAGTTTGGTTATTTTTTTATTACGTGTGTATATGTTACTTTATTCGTACTTTCTTTCACGTTTTTTTCTTGTTTTTTGCTGTTGTTGTTGTTTTTAGAGTTTCTTTTTCTCAGTTTCCGTCTCTCTCTCTCTCTCTCTCTCTCTCTCTCTCTCTCTCTCTCTCTCTCTCTCTCTCTCTCTCAGCCTTATCTAATCTTACCTTCCTTTTCCTTAACTATCTTTTTCCTCTCCTTTTCAATCCCTTCTCTTCCTTTTCCTTCTGTTTCCTTTACTTATCTAACCTTACCTTCCCTTCACTAGATTTCCCTTCTTTTTCCTACTCTCCTCTTCTCTCTTTGCCAAGCTTTATCTAAGTTTATATTCCTTTTCCTTACCTATCTTTATTTTTTTATTTTTTCATCTCTTCTCTTTCTTCTCATTCTGTTTCCTTTATTTATCTAATGTTATCTTCCCTTCCCTTCATTATCTATCCCTTCTTTTTCCTACTTTCCTCTCCTCTCTATCTTTACTTACTTATCTCTATCTTTACTTATCTAACTCACTATCTCTTCACTCTCCTTTTCCATCCATTCTCTTCCTTCTCGTTCTGTTTTCTTCCCTTCACTGTCTATCCTTTTTTTTTCCTACTTTCCTCTCCTCTCTATCTTTACTTACTTATCTCTATCTTTACTTATCTAAATCACTTAT
>CM035204.1:2751583-2762790 GCA_020233015.1 Callinectes sapidus
GTCGATCAGTTCTTCTAAATTATCAAATGGCAGTTCCACCTTAGGGATAATCAGCATTGCTTTCAGGTTGCTGCGGTAAACGGTGCTTATTATGAGAGTAGCAAGTAGCCACAAGCCAACCGTGAAGCGGATCGTCTTTCCATCTGGCATTTGTTGCACACCTATATATATATATATATATATATATAGATTATATTATATATATAATATATATCTATATATATATATATATATATATATATATATATAATGTTGAGTAGTAGTAAAAAAAATGAGTATAAAAATGGTAAGGAAAATCTGGGCTGAGTCGGAGACACTCTTTATTCCTACGTTTCAACAAAATATTTTCTTCAGAGAGTGAGTGACAGACATGGAAAGAACAGGAACCTATATACGCTCGATAGGCAGCCAAGCTTACGCCGAGGGACCAATTAGTGCGCTCCCATGACAGACGTCCGCACGGGTTTTTTTTTTTCTTCTATGTAGAAGGGAGGCGTTCTAGGGCAACAAAAATAAAACAAAAAAGCCCAGTGAAGTGCCGGTCCCTGGAAAAGTTCTAAATCAATGGCCAAAAGAATGGGATAAGTGTCTTGATACCTCCCTCTTGAAAGAGTTCAAGTCATAGGCAGATGGAAATACAGAAGCAGGGAGAGAGTTCCAGAGTTTACGAGGGGAAGGGATGAAAGATTGAAAATACCGTTTAACTCTTGCATTAGATGGATGGACAGAATAGGGGTGAGAGGAAGAGGCAAGTCTTGTGCAGCGAGGCCGCAGGAGCAGGGAAGGCATGCAGTTACCACTATCAGAAGAGCAGTTACAATGAAAATAGAGGTAAAAGAGAGCAAGAGAGCCAACATTGCGGCGATGAGAAAGAAGCTGAGACAGTCAGTCAGAGGAGAGGAGTTGCTAAGACGAAAAGCTTTAGATTCCACCCTGGTTAACAGAGCTATAAGAGTAGAGCCTCTCCAAACATGTGAAGTATACTCCATACATGGACGGATAAGGCCCCTGTATAGGGGGCGCGCCACATTTTCTACCCCACATTTCCTACAGGACACATCTACAAAATTAGCAGTTTTTAGAGTAGAGACATATTTCCTACAGGGATACAGCATATTTCCTATACACAGTAGGTGTAGGAAATACGCTCAGTACTAAGTTCCTGTGTAGGAAATGTGCCTGACACTTGTTTTTGTGTAGGATTTATGACATGCGTAGGAGCTGCGCAGAATGGCATAACTCCTACAATTATGCTGTCATATCTCCTATAAATATTACAATTATGCTGTCATATCTCCTATAAATAGTACATGTTATTGGCAAAAGTGTGGAGAATATTGGTGTATATACGTAAAATAAAACTGTAAAACCAGGAAAACACATTGATTAAAATGGTACTTTTTATTTCTCATAATAGTGGCACTTTTCATTTCTCACTAAATTTTTCTCACATAAAATTGAACATTAGAATGGCACTTTTTTTTTATTTCTCACTAAAACATACGTATATAAAATTAAACATTACAAAGGCACTTTTTAAAGAAAACCTCAAGCCTGTCATTAAAGGCACTACGACAAGTGGGACAGGTTGCAGGGTTGTTATTATCTTCTGCTGACACAAGGATATTTATGCAATCTGCACAGGTGGAAGCGTGTCGACAGTGCAGAAGAACAACAGTCCTTTCTCTTCCATTTAGGCAAATGCTGCACCGAAGTTCGGGAGGAACATCTTGTGCACCAGCTCCGTTGTTGTCAGGGTCCAGATGGTCATCATCAGCACTGTCTCCAGGAGATTGAAGTGCTGAAACAGAGCTATCAAATGTGTAAGCGACAGCATTGATGTATTGGGTTAATGTGAATGTTCCATTCTGCAATTGTTGTTTCAAGTTCTGCCTGCGCTCAATGTTTCTGATAAACGTTTTTTTCTTCTGACGAGTGATATCCAAGCCAGCATCCACAAGTTCAATGTCCTTAGTTGTGTCTGTTATCAGATTATTCAGATGTGTTGGGAAGGTGTCTTATAGCTCTGTTTGGCTTGTGCTGGCGGACAATGATTTATAATTAGCTGTGATATGACTCTGTATCATTATTACTTCCACGAGAAAAATCGAAGACAGATATCCGTTGTGGAGTAACTTTTCTAATCCAGTACTCTGTGATGTAGGTTTTGAATGCAGTAATATTAGCCTGGGGATGATCATTCTTGTCAAAATTTTCTTGGAACAGAGAATCAACTGCTTCATGCATCCGATTGGCTGGCACATAACTTACTGTCATGATTTTTTTGGCCCACTTGTTAAACTGCTTGTTGTCATTGTAAAGTTTAGTTAGCCCCAGTTTCTGAATTTTCCTGTACAGATTTTGTGAAAAGTGGAACTGACAGCCCCCAATCTGAACCTGTGGCCAGCAACAGCGAATTGCTTTACGAGAACTGCTTTCAAAATCACACATTGCTTGTTCTGGATTCAGGTTGGGGATGAATTCCTTCACTTTTTGCATTGTCAAATTATATAACTTTTGAGACTTTGAGGTCATCAAGGTGATGATGAGTGGGAAAGAATGACCTTTGTAAAAACCAAGTAATGTGAAGAGCTGATAGAAGAGTGCAGGCACAGTGTAAAAAGTACCGTCAAAATTCCATTCCTTAATTGTGGTTATCAATTGTACCAGAAGTAGAGAGTAAAAAATCATTGCCAAGTGACCACTTCCCTGATCTGTAATGACAGATCTGAAGTTTCCGTTAAAGGCCTGGGCCTCAAGGCTTTCTACAATGTCGGAACACTCCTCTGCAGTGTGTGGTTGCCTCGGTTGAATTCGGCGCTTGGCTCGAAGGATGCTGCGATCTACAGATGAGAAAGACACATCTGTTCCATGTTGGTGATGTCTTGTTACCCGTCTGAAGATCTCTGAGTTGCTGGTAGTGCCCGCTCCGTCAGCAGCCTTCTTCTTGAGAGTGTTTCTCAGATCTCTTACTACCATGTTGGATGCTTCATGGTTGTGACTTTGCGTTGCTCTGATGATACCAGTTGCCTGTAAAACTACCATCATATATCATAACCCCTAAACATTAACGTACGAATTAGATTACTTTTTATATTTGTAAGGAATGAATTACAAATATTTAGTTGTTAACCGAGTATATGTAAGTTAACGATACACAGAAGTACGACAATTATTACCTATCCGGTTGACTAATTCATCAGAAAAATAATATTTAAAAATCATCTTTTCCGAACCAATTATATCATCACCTCAGAACAGCACCTCACAAATAGTAAGTAGTTGTCAACAAATACAAGAATATAAGCAACTCAGTAATTTTGTACTTAACATTTTGATTAAATCTCACCATATAACATTTCATAACAATTTTTACCTCCGACAATACGGCTGTTCCTCCACCGTTGGTGTGTTGAATGCAGCGCAGGTATAGTTTGTTATTTCTGGCCACATTTCGGAGATACCAGAATCCAGAGTTGTCTTGGTAAACCACTGCATTGAAGCGGATTCTTATTACTGGCCATGCTTGGTCCAGGAGCAATGGAGATATGCTGTCTGCCGGGGCGTGACTAAACTCGACTCATGTCTGAATCTGAACGATACTTTTCTCTCTATTATGGTTGCGCCATAATACTGTGCAGAACGAACATATAACAAGTTAAGTACTTTTTGACTAGTCAAGGTCGTCAGGACTCGACTCATGTCTGAATCTGAACGATACTTTTCTCTCTATTATGGTTGCGCCATAATACTGTGCAGAACGAACATATAACAAGCTAAGTACTTGTTGACTGGTCAAGGTTATCAGGAGTGTAGTAAGCCACAAGCGCCGTACAGATTATTGTGTGTAGGAAATATGCTGTATTCTTGTAGGACATGTGACAGAACAGATTTTTGAGAGTAGGAGATATGCTGTATCTCAGTAGGAAATATGTCACCACTCAAAAACTGCCAAATTTGCCCTGTAGGGTTTTTAGTTTTTGTGTAGGAAATGTGCTCAATACTTATTTTCGTGTAGGAAATATGACTACCTATGTGTAGAATATGTGGCAGTACTCCAATTGTTGTAGGTTTGTAGGAAAAGTGACTACGCCCCCCCTGTATAGAGTTAGCAGTTGGGGAGGTGAGAAAAACTAGCGGAGACGGCTCAAAACTCCTAACTTCATTGAAACTGTTTTATCTAGAGAGGAGATGTGAAGTTTCCATTTTAGATTATAAGTAAAGGATAGACCGAAAATGTTCAGTGTAGGAGAAGGTGACAGTTGAGTGTCATTGAAGAAGAGGAGATAATTTTCTCGGAAGGTTGTGTCGAGTTGATAGATGGATGAATTGAGTTTTTGAGGCATTGAACAGCACTAAATTTGCTTTGCCCGAATCAGAAATTTTAGTGAGATCAGAAGTTAGGCGTTCTGAAGCTTTCCTGCGTGAGCTGTGTACTTCCTAAAGGGTTGGTCGTCATGGAAAGACGTAGAAAAGTGCAAGGTGGTATCATCAGCATAGGAGTGGATAGGGCAAGAAGTTTGGTTTAGAAGATCGTTGATGAATAATAGGACGAGAGTGGGTGATAGGACAGACCCTTGAGGAACACCATTGTTAATAGATTTTGGGAAAGAAGAGTGACCGTCTACCACAGCAGCAATAGAATCAGAAAGGAAACTTGAGATGAAGTTGCAGAGAGAAGGATAGAGCCATAGGAGGGTAGTTTGGATATTAAAGCTTCGTGCCAGACTCTATCAAAAGCTTTTGATATGTCTAGAGCTATAGCAAAAGTTTCCCCAAAATCTTTAAAAGAGAATGACCAAGACTCAGTAAGGAAAGCAAGATCACCAGTAGAGTGGCCTTGACGGAAGCCATACTGGCGATCAGATAGAAGATTATGAAGTAATAGATGTTTAAGAATTTTCTTGTTGAAAATATATTCAAAAACTTTAGGTAAGCAGGAGATTAAAGTAATAGGACGGTAGTTCGAAGGATTAGAACGGTCACCCTTTTTATGAACAGACTGAATGTAGGCAAACCTCTAGCAAGAAGGAAAGGTAGATGTAGATAGACAAAGTTGAAAGAGTTCGACTACACAAGGTGCAAGCACGGAGGCACAGTTTCAAAGAACAATAGGAGAGACCCATCAGGTACATAAGCCTTCCGAAGTTTTAGGCCAACGAAGGCATGAAAAACACCATTACGAAGAATTTCAATAGGTAGCATGAAGTAGTCAGAGGGGGGGAGGAGAGGGAGCAACAAGCCCAGAATTATTCAAGGTTTTGGCAAAGGTTTGAGCGAAGAGTTCATCTTTCGAGATAGATGAGATGACATTGATGTCACCGGGTTGAACTAAAGGAGGGAAAGATGAGGGAAAGTTATTGGAGATTTTTTTTGGGCTAAATGACAGAAGTCTCGAGGGGAATTATATATGGAAAGATTTTGACACTTTCTATGAATGAAAAAGTTTTGGCTAGTTGAAGAAGACAAAGCAGGATTCCGGGCAGAAATATAAAGCGCAAGAGACTCAGGTGATGAAAAGCTCAAGTGCCTTTTGTGGGCCACCTCTCTATCACGGATAACACGAGAGCAGGTTGTGCTAAACCAGGGTTTGGAGGGTTTAGGTAGAGAGAAAGAATGAGGAATGTACACCTCCATGTCGGACACTATCACCTCTATTATGCGCTCAGCACACAGAGACGGGTCTCTGACACGGAAGCAGTAATCATTATACGGAAAATCAGCATAATACCTCCTCAGGTCTTCCCAACTAGCAGAGGAAAATGCCAAAGGCACCTCCGCTTTGGAGGAAGGATTGGAGAGATGGGGAAAGATACGTGTATGAGATAGTGATCGGAGGAATCTAATGAAGAAGAAAGGGTGACAGCATAAGCAGAAGGATTAGAGATTAGAAAAAAAGTCAACAATGTTGGGCATATCTCCAAGACGGTCAGGAATACGAGTAGGGTGTTGCACCAGTTGGTCTAAGCCATATATGATAGCAAAGTTTAAGGCAAGTTCACCAGGATGGTCAGTGAAGTGAGTGGAAAGCCAAAGCTGCTGGTGAACATTGAAGTCTCCAAAAATGGAGATCTCCACAAAAGGAAAAAAGAGTTAGAATGTACTTCACTTTAAAGGATAGATAGTCAAAGAATATCTTCTATAGTCAGAGGAGTTAGGTGAGAGATATATAGCACATAAAAATTTAGTTAGAGAGTGACTTTGAAGTCGAAACCAGATGGTGGAAAACTCAGAAGATTCAACAGCGTAGGCACGAGAGCAAGTAATGTCGTTGCGGACATAGACGCAACATCCAGCTTTGAAACGAAAATAAGGATAGAGAAAGTAGGAGGGAACAGAAAAGGGGTTACTGTCGGTTGCCTCAGTGTAAAGGCAAACGGGGAGCAATACTCTCTCCCGGCCTATCAAGAATAAAAAGGTCCACAGGAAGTGCTAATATCTGTCAAGGGGGACAATAAACACTAGGAATGCTTCCTTAAATATATTAATTCGTGCACACATGACACAATAAAAGAAACAGGAACCACTAAAGGCAACACGCCAATAACAAGGCACACTACTCCGGACAATCAGTACGAAAAATAAATCTTCCGTGTTACGTCCCTTATGAAAGACTATAGTCTCGACAACGAGAACCAGGAAAGGGGCGCAACAACAGAAGATTCACTCTAAATACCTGTCACGGATGTAGAGGCAAACACAACTGAAGTAGGTGGTGGTCCTGTAGAAGTGGAGCAACGTAACCAGCCCAACGGTATCCGACGTCCAGTGAGAGCGAGAGGCTAAATCAAGCGAGGGTAGGTAACAGTGGAAGGTAGGCAGCTCAGGACCTTCCTCTCCGGCAGGGTAACAGCAGGTGACAGGCGAAGTCTTTCCACTAGCCTCGTCTTGATCGCTCTGCTGACTGGAGGGTGGTGTCCTATATATATAGCCTCGGCCACGTGGCTCTCGTGATCCTCTGACACGTACGTGGTGGTTCGAAACGAGGAGTTGAACGAGCGGTTGAGGATGAACGAATGAAAGAGGAAGTGGCGAACGAGTGGCTGAAAGAGTCCTCCTGTCCGAAACCGGACTCGCTCGTTACCTCTGTCTTGAGGTAGTGGTTCGCCCTTACACTCAGACACCTGTGTTTTAGTGAGGAAAAGGTGAGGTTTAGTAGAGGAGGGGTGGTGTTCTACAGATTGAAAATTATATCGAAAACCACGAATGTTGCAGAAGTTGATAGTGAAAAATGTGACGGGGGTGTCAAGACACTTAGGGTCGATAGTAGATAGATAGATAGATAGATATTTTATTGACTACACCAAATACAAATAAACAAAATCAATGAAAAACAGGTAGGCAAATATAAAAGAAATAAAAGAAGATACCCATATACAAACAAATTAAAATGTAGTCCAACATATAAAACCAGCTTTACATCGTAATTCTCAAACAGTGAAAAAAAAAAAACACCAACCCACTAATATAATCTCAACATCTCATAAACAAACTTACACGCCTCTACACTACTAACATTTCCACTGAATAACTCCTCCAAAGAGTTAACTGAAAAATCATTTCTTATTCGTTGACTCACAGGGCAACTCTCCACAACATGTCTCTCTGTTTGAATCGCACCACACGAACACAAACGTTCCTCTAGCGGGAGGTGGCCCCGCCCCCGCCTGTTCCACCGCCCAGTCTCGACCGCCAGCGAGTGTCCCGAGACCCTGAGCCTTGTAAATGAGACTCTGTGCAAATCATTTATAGTATGTCTTGTTCCATATACATCATGCACTGCCATGGTGGGATTGATGTCTCTGTACACCATACATCTAGATGTTTGTGACGTCATTATAGCCCTGTGAACATTACCTACTAACATAGACAAGTTCGAAACATTATCTCGAGTATATTTGTTCACAATTTTAGCAACATGAGTCCTAATGGTCCTAACACTACTAACAACAAGACAAAGCGGATCATCAGCCATACCAGACCTTTCCTGCCATACCTTATGTAAGAACTTGTGTTGTTTGTGCTGTAACAGGTCCGATAGGGTGGGATAGCCTAGTTCTGCGTAACAAACGAGGTTAGACGTGTTCTTCCTTACTCCTAACAAAGTTTTCATGGCCCAGTGGTACAGTTTGATGACAGGCTTCGTGTCGGCACCGATCCACGATTCACATCCAAACAGAAGAGATGATGTGAGAGCTGCTTCGAACACTCTACGCTTAACAGTAAACGGAACTGTGTTGTTTTTCGATACAAATGAAACGAATTTTAAAACCTGGCATATTTTTCCCTTTGCATGTTCCTTCACGGATGACGAGATTGACCCATCACACGTAAATGGAGAGCCGAGATACATATAACTGTCACAATGTTCCACAATAAAATTACCCACACATAGCGGTTCCCTGTCTCCATCCTCACCATTTATAACAAAAAATTTAGTTTTTCCGACATTCACCTTCATGCCATACTCTTGACAAAACATATGTCGCACGCCAAGTTTAACCATAATACCGGACCGTGTCGTGGACAACAAAACTGTGTCATCCATTAGCATAAGTATATGTAACCATTGTAAAAATGGTTCAGGCTGACATACATTCTTAAGTCTTTTTATTAACACATTAACATATAGGACAAACAAGAAACACGATGTTGACAATCCTTGCCTCACACCTTGAGTGGCCCCGACCACCGCTGATCCCATAACACACTCTGTAACACGATACATTGCCCTCAGCGCCGCCAGCATCACCTTCCCACAGCCTGCCTCTCTCAACACTTCAAACATTTTGTTTCGAGGAACAAGATCATACGCCTTAGAGAAATCAATAAAGGCTACAAAGAGTTTAATCTTCTTTCTTTTTGCCGTATCTGTTAATAACCGCAAAGTAACGACATGCTCCAGGCATCCTCTATTTCTTTGTGCACCAGCCTGCTCTCTACAGGGTGTAAACCAAAAGTAGAGACGCTCACACCTAACCATGTCATACAGCTTAGCTATTGAGTTTGTCACACTAATGCCGCGATAATTGTTAGGATTAAGTCTGTCACCTTTTTTAAAAACTGTACACAGCTTCGCTCTTGTCCAGGATATAGGATACTGTCCAGAGAAAAACACATTCTTAAAAAGTGTGACAAGACTCAAAATCCAGTGTGGAGGGAGCATAGAAAATACACCGGGGGTTAAGCCGTCAGGTCCACACGCTTTATCTCTCTTCATCCTCTGGATCTGATGCTCCCCCTCATGGACAGTAATCGGGTCGTCAAGAATAGGAATTGTTAATTCAGTATCAATAACAGGGATGTCAATAACAGCTTGTGTCGGGTTCAGTATTGTCTCAAAATGTGTCTTAAAGTCATCATCTGTAGGTCGACTCTGAGCGTCAGTACTCATCATAGTCACATTGCCCTTCCAGTCAATCGCCTTCCACACTCTTGAGTCATCTCTATCCTGTAGCATTCTTTCCCATCTACTGAGATTATTACCATCATAGTTGTCACATGTACGGTTTTCACTTTTCCTTATACATTCATACAACATTTCTGTCATGCCTTCTGCCGTCACATTTATATCGCCATTCACAGGTAGAGCACACTGTCTCAATACATCTTCGAACCTACTCTGAACAACATCTCCATACATCACAGGCCTCTTACATAGCTTATTAACACTATTATTGTGAAGAACTGCATGGTCACCTAAGTATCCTGCTCGAACATTCAGCTCATCCCCATTGCAATTAGGTTTAGACAGAGTAACAGCAATAGGGGCGTGGTCAGATGGCACCGAACAGTCTCGAAGCACTTCAAACTTTGCAACCCGACTCACCACTGGCAGGTTCACCAAACACACATCCATTTCCGAAACCCACTCGTTACCTTGCTTGTAAGTTTTCCTACTCATATAGTGATTAACAGTTGTCTTTAAATTATTCAATACCAACATCTTAGGTTCTTCACATATACTAGATAAGATTGAAGCATTTTCATTAGGTACACGTGCATCATCGGGTAACACTGGATATGTATAATTTTCATGATTCTGTAGACCGATGTTTCGAGGCAAATCCCGAATACATGTTCCAAATCGTGCATTCAAATCGCCTATAATACAAAATTCCTCACTATCACTGGTTCTGAGTTTCTCTTGGATTGACGCAAACGAGTCATGCGAGTAGTACTCCGAATCAGACGGTGGTATGTACACAAACCCAAACAAACACTTCGGCATACTTCGAAGTTTTAACCATACTTGTTCCTTAACACTAGTGTCAACACTGGCAATATCCTTAAACAAATAGTTCCTAATTAACACCACTGTTCCACCACGCTCCTTCGACCCTCTCACGTCACTTTTGTAAGAAACATAGCCAGGGAATAACACAGGCATTTGCGTTTTCACCTCATTTAAGCTAATTACATCATACTCCTTCAACATATCTACAACCACTTTCTTTTCCAGCTTTGTTTTCACTCCGTTCACGTTCCATGATATAACCTTCAATTCTCTTTTACGCACCGTCTCACTTAAAAAAATGACTGTTGGCTCCACTCATCAATCACCTCACCATCTCTATACACCTTCCTCTCCCGCGTATCCAATCGTATCACACATCCACTGTTTTCTGGCCTCTCTTTCTCATTTCGCTCAACTTCCCGTAGTCTTCTCCACTCCATCCTGATGTTGGGGTGAACATCCTTCTTGATATATATCTTCGCGTAGTCACCCCCGGCCTGCTTCAGTGTTTTTGCCTTGTTCAAGATTCTGTCTCTCGTGTCTTTGTCGTTGACAACAAGCAACATGACTCTCCGTCTGTTGTCAGTTCTGGTGCCAAGCCTACGGTAAGACTTGATCTCTTCTGCTGCTTCGATCTTCCTCAGAATCTTGTTCAGTTTATCCTCATCTTTGGTCGTTCCCTCCAATGCTTCGTTTTCGTCTGGGACTCCAGTCACAATTATGTTGTTTTCTCTTTCTTTTCGATCCAGGGATTCAAGATACCGTTGTTGCTTGCTAATAATTTCCCCTTGCTTCTTAACTTGGTCTTGTAACGAACCACTCTTCTGATTAATGAGACTATCAGGTGCAGTCATAGCGCGCTTGATTTCGACAACTTCCTTCATCAGTTCCTCGAATTTCGTTGTTAAAGTTCTCAGTGGTTCTTCATTTGTGTCAGGTATTGCGAGGATACTGTCAATCAGGTCTTCTT
>CM035204.1:2808829-2814233 GCA_020233015.1 Callinectes sapidus
GTAATGTTCTCTTGCACATTGTGATTTAACGTGTTCTTGATGTTTTTTATGTAATGTAGATGATGATAATTGTTGGGTTTTTTTTTTCTTCTTATGCGGATTTATGGATAGGTATGGTTTGTGGATGTGTGTTTCTTTGGTTTTCTGTAAGGATTGTCATGTTTGTTTCTATTTGTTTCTTGTTATTGCCAGTGTGTTCTTGTGTTCTTATTGTCGTTCTGGTAAAGTGTATTCATGTGTATTTTATTTTTGTTCATTTCTCTATTTTTTCTTTTTTTTTTTTTCTTTTTTGTTCATTGTTGTTATCGTGTTCCTTGCTTTCATGTAATCTCTTCATGTTTATTGTTGTCATATCAGTGTTTTCTGTAGGTTTTGTATATAATTTAGCAATCATCATTTTGTCATATATTTGCATCTATCTTTTTGTATGTTAGTCTTTCAGTTTATCATTATCGCTGCGTCGTCGGCATTTCTGTTTCTGCATTGAGTCAATATCATAATATCACAGGCCATTATTTTTCGGATAATGTTTTTATTTATTCTTTCATCGAACGTATCATAGTGAACTAAAATTAGAACAGAAAAATAAATATCCTCCTTCCTTTTAGAAAGACGTATTCCAGAGAATGAAACTGCTTTAACTTTAAGTATCCACAAGTAGATCGTCTTTCCTGAGCTGAATGCATGAAGTACATTTTATTCATACATGTGACGTGTTTCCATACCTGTGTTGGTCTCCATTCAGTAACATCCAATAAGAGAGTTTTACCTGAACGTATTCCATCAATTTATTCCTCCCACTACTCATGCTGCTGACATGATGATGATGATGATGATGATGCTTTTGCTGCTGCTGTTGTTGTTGCTGCTGCTGCGGCTACTTCTGCTGTTTATGCTGTTGTTATTGTTGCTGTTGCTGCTGTTGTTCTTGTTGTTCTTGTTACTGCTGCTGCTGCTGCTGCTGCTCTGGCTTCCCGATGTTGAACGCGATGACTTACACAAAAGAGAAAATGTAAAATGGAAGGAAAAAGTCCTTACTAAAAATATGGCTGAATATTTTGACCTGAGATTGCGCGTACTGGTAGCTGGAAAATATTTAGGCCATATAAGGCAAGTTGAGGCATAAATCAGGCGTGGATTTGAAGAAGGGCACGGCGGTTGATATAATGCCGCCATCACGGCCATGGAACTTAGCGGGAGGCGAGGCGAGGTGAGGCGAGGCTAGGCGAGGCGGGCACCGTGGGGCTTCATAAACGGCCATTGTTTGAACCCACCATGCGTGCTGGGAACAAACTTGCGGGCCACGCACAGGAAATGGAAGGTATTATAACGCAATTACTTACACCCGTTTCACTCTTTCAGGAAACTCTATATTTATACACAACATTGTATACCTTCCAGTTATAAACGTAATTAGTGTCGCGATTGTGTATTCTTTTTCTATGTACGTATTTAGAATAATGCATGTGGTGGTGAGATTATCTTATTTGAGACAAAAGGAAAGAGATTAGGCGCCAATGACGTATTTAATAAAGAAGCATGTGACTCTGCCCATCAGAATGAGAAGTGTCTGTTTTTGTTTTTGTTTTGTTTTTCACTTCCTACCCAGAATGGTGATCCGTGGAGAAATAGTACTTCAATTTTGTACTTCATTGTCTTCTCTGATGTTCTGACATTTATTTAACGTTCAGAATTTGTCTCCTTACAAAAAAATGCAGCATATGTTCAGTAACTGTAAATTTAAATCAACACAATGGCTCAAGTATTATACAACACACGAGGATAAACAGTGAAACCGGTTTTAAATCCACTGCAAATTTGTTGAATAAAGCAAAAGATCATCGAAATTCCAAATCATAATCTAAATAAATGTTTCAAATGTTTCAAATGTTTATCATGTGTTCAAATCGTAATATGAAATAGCGAAGGAAAGAATTTTGATTCAGTTACTGAAACATTTATACACACTAGAACAATCTTCGCAGAAAAGAAGAAAATAAAGAATTATATTCTTGATAAATTGTAATAGTTCTAGCACAGAATTGTGAAGAGAAAAATTATTTATATTAAGTTAAAGAAACGAAAATATCCCTTTGTATGTTAAGAATGTAGCACTGTACAAAATAAATAAATAATCGATAGATAAAACCTGTTATTGTTTAATATTGTAATCGCTTCAGCATGAATTTAAAAGTAAAAGATTGAGTTATTTATATAAAGGAATAATCTTTTACTTGCCAGAGCTGTCAATGTGAAAAAGATATATGAAATAAAAGAAAAAAAACGTTTTGGATTATCGAAGCAGTGTCACCTGCCTCAGTGTGAAGGTAAGCGAGGCATTAAAGAAATAGTGAAGGTGGACAAAGGTGCAGCGCTGAGTGAAGTATAAAAGGAGACCATATTTTATTTGGGGCAGAGTCAGGGTCATATTTTTATATCAGTGGTTTTATAGGTTGCTGGCTCACGACCCCTCCAACCTCCTGCGCTCTCTCTCTCTCTCTCTCTCTCTCTCTCTCTCTCTCTCTCTCTCTCTCTCTCTCTCTCTCTCTCTCTCTGTCTCTCTCTCTTCTCTTTCTGCTGTGAATTTTTCTGTATTTTTTCATGTTTTCATTATCAATTAGTGGTGTTTTTTTTTTTGGTTATTTTTTATTGCATTCGTGTTCGTTCTGTTTTATAGCTGTGTTCCCGTGTTTTTTCTTCTTTTTTTGTCTGCATTCGTGTTGGTCCTGGTTTATATTTGTGCTCTGGCGTTCCTTTGTTACTTTGTCTTGCTCCTTTGTCTTGTTCTTGACCACGTGAACCGCCAATCAGGGCTCGTGAAATCCATCATTATGCGCAGATTATAGACATTGATCCCCTTCACTCAGGTATGCAACATTTCACACCATTAAAGTAATGCATAGCTATCTTTATAAGCATCTACGAGAGACAAAGGTATCAGACAATGGAATATGGAACCTCTAACCCAGTACAATGTTTGGAAGGGGGTAGTTTAGTGGTTAGTGATTAGGGAAAGATGTACCAAATAATAGTGAAAGTATCAAATCTCAATCACTAAGTATAGGTAGAGATTGGAGTGGGCTACAGAATTTAATGATGTATTTTGCTCTTTTTAATCAGTACAGTTTGAAGGTGGCAGTTTAGTAGTTAGTGATCAAGAAAAGATATGCCAAATAATAGTGAAAGTATATGATCTCAGTGGCTAAGTATAAGTAGAGATTGGAGTGGTCCACAGAAATTCTAATCAGTACAGTTTGAAAGTGTCAGCTTAGTAGTTAGTGATAAAGAAAAGGTATGCCAAATAATAGTGAAAGTATTTATTCTCAATGGCTAATTATAGGTAAACACTGGAGTGGCCCACAGATTTGAACAACAATCGATTATGTCTCGAATTAGAATAAAGACATGATTTGGCATGGTTATTAAATTAATTTGAGCTCACATATATTTAGACGTGATTCGATTGGGTCGTTAATTAGCATAATCGGTATAATTGTCCGTAAGGTCCAGTAATTAACCAACTAATCCAGCAGGTAATGTGGCCAATCATTACTCGCACCTGTACACCGCATGTCATCTGGGCCAGCTAATTATTCTCCACCTTGAGATAGAATACAGAGCCTAGTGAAGGATCATTGACTATTAATACGAATGTGAGTGGGGAAAATAAACAAAAGTAGAAAGGAAGATGAAAAAGAGTTGTTGGCTTTAGTTGTATTATCTTTGTGGCATTGATAGGTTGGCATTAGCATCGTTCTTCTCTACCACGTGTTACTGTAGTGGTTACCAATCAACACCAGAGACTAAAAGGGAGTGACAAATTACTGGGCTCTTTATTTTTCATGATTTTTGAGTCTCCAGGTGAACATTATCAGCCTCGAGGTTTGCAGTCTGACACAGAGAGAACACCCCACATTGTTCTCAAGCCACATTTCTCTCTACTAAAATCATTATTCTGAAACCCTCCGCTCTCTCACCACGACTATTTTCAAAGGTCATAGAGATTACAAGCCTGGGTTTTTCTTTTTCTTTTTTAATGGTGTTTCTCCTGTCAACCTTGTAGTAACCTTGTTCATTTATCATAAGAACCATAAAAGCACACTTGAAAATTTGAGTCAGTTAAACAGGAGCCTTTGAAATAGTGAAAGTGTAGCCATGAAGTGCTTCTGAATATGAACAATTGTCCCTCCATAACACACCAACACCTGCCTCCCTTCGCGTCTCTTCATACCACCACACCACCACACCACAGCACCACACCACCAGCCTTGCCGCCATCCCACCTGTTCACGACACCCTGGGGACCTGATTTGGGCTTGATATTCCCTTGTCATGCTATTACACACACACATGCACACACACACACACACACACACACACACACACACACACACACACACACACACACACACACACACACACACACACACACACACACACACACACACACACACACAGGCCGATATGCATGGTAGTGTAATAAGAAACACTGATGTCACTATTTTTCGGGTTTTTTTTTTCTTAGATGCTGGCATTTGGTCTGGTTTATTGTATTATTCCCTATTGCTGTTTCCTGTTTATTTGTTTTTGTTGTTACCGTTATGTTTTTTTATGTACGAGTTAGACTGACATGAAAGAAAAAGATGTTTGTTGGGAAGCTTCGGCGGGACAGAATTAAGCATATAATATATATTCTTATTTTTCTGTTGTATTGCTAATGTGTAATTTGGAAGTAAATCATTACTTACACACACTCACAATACTGAGAGAGAGAGAGAGAGAGAGAGAGAGAGAGAGAGAGAGAGAGAGAGAGAGAGAGAGAGAGAGAGAGAGAGAGAGAGAGAGAGAGAGAGAGAGAGAGAGAGAGTCTATGAGAAAAATATCCTTCAAAAAACGTGATCTTGATTAAGTAGAAATTTTCCTCATAGTCTTAATTCCTCGGCGTCCCCAGTCAGTGTATTGAGTGAAGGGCACACATCTCTGGCCTCCACCGCCTTGACACCGTGTACAATCCGTGAGTGTGAGGCGTGACTTTCTATTGGCCTTCACTGTCGCCGCCTCCTCACCTCGTCCCTTCTTTTCTCGTTGGTCATTTCCCGCGCGTCGTGACCCTGACGTCGTTTCAGTTTCTTTTACTGCTGAAGAGTCCATAAAGTCAAGTTTTATTAACATTTTATCGTTAACCTTCATCCTCTTTCGGAACGTTGTCCTCCTGATGCATCTTTCCTCTTGCCTTCTCCTCTCCAGTTTTTCGCCATTTCTTGTTCTCTTCCCCCTTTTCCTACATTCTTCCCGTCAACCATCCACCTTTTCTTCCATTCTATTCCCACTTTCTCTCCTTTTTGGCGTTCTTTCTTTGCATTGTGTTTTTCTCTCTTTTCTCTCTCTCTCTCTCTCTCTCTCT
>CM035204.1:2816330-2827771 GCA_020233015.1 Callinectes sapidus
GTTTTTTTATGTAAGAGTGGGAAGCTGGCTAAGAGCAGGAAAAATAATAAAAATTAAAAGCCTATTAATTACCGGTTCCCTGAAAGATCAATAGTTAGTCGAAAGTCAGGGACCAAACTCTTGAAACCTCCGTCTTAAATAGAGTTAAGTCATAGGAAGTTGGAAATACAGAGACAGGTAGGGAGTTCCAGATTATGTATGTATGTACAGTACACTCACACACTTAACATTAGCTTTGAGGTTAATCTTAGTTCTGCACTGTGCCGCGGTAATGTATGGTAAGTCGTGCGTGGTGTTACTGGTGTCCGTTTCCCTTATTAGGACACGTATTTGATGGTACTATTTTGTTAATCGCCCCACTGACTTGTATAGCTTTTTGTCTTCCCTTAATGAACCCATAAACCTTCTATGAGGTCATTGTCACCCCCATCATACATCATTACATAAATCATACTTGGAATTATCCCCAGTTGTGTCATCGTTGTCATTAGGTCAGCATGAAAAAAGAAAAAAAATGAGAATCTGAATTTATATGCGAAGTTACTCTGGGTAGTAAATTGTGTTTGTTTAAATCCGTGCAATTTTTGTAAGTGCTGACCATCCTGTTGGAGGAATTCTATTTGTTGAAGGAGTTTTTTTTTTTTTTTTTTTTTTTTGTGCCTGTAAATATATTCCCTTTTATGCGAGGGCTGAGCTAGTGATGTCGGAGGCGGAAAACAGAATCAGGGAAAGAGTTTCAACGTACAGCCGTTCATTTGGTCAAACTATTTCATGTGAGTAAAATTATCCACGAATCCGGATAGACAGTGTCCACCAAGTAGCGTAGGGATATGGCGTTACTCTAATACTGTAAACTGTCCCATTGGCTCATATAACGCACAAAAACAGGTCAAAGCATCGCTGAATAACACCTCAAGTCACAGTGTGGCTCTCGTATCCATAAATAACAAACTGCATATGCATCTTTCATCACTGACTGTTGGCTATGTTTTTTTCATGTTGATAATCTATGTAAAACCTCTCGCCAGTAGAAGGATTAAGACTGGTGTCCCTTTAGAGAGAGAGAGAGAGAGAGAGAGAGAGAGAGAGAGAGAGAGAGAGAGAGATGACTTCACATATTTATTTTTTTCAGTTTTTATAACATATGATTCCTTTTTGAACTGATACTCTTCACTACCTTCCATATCATTCCGTTTATCCATCATTCACCTTTTTATTGCTCCCGTCCTTCACTTTTACTTCTCTCCACCCCTCCATTCTAGTAGATAAACTAATCACTCCGCATTACACATTTCTTCCCATCCTTCCTGCCTTCTTCATCACATTTTCCATCCTCCTTACAATATGTTCCCTCCTAATGTGCCTTCACTCACTCCGCCTCCCTGTTCCTTCTTTGCTTCCTTCTTTTTTCCCCCACTCACCCTCACAAAAAGACGGAGATAATCACTCGTCTATTCACCCTTCCATCCTTTTTTCCAATTCTTCCTCCCCGCAAACTATCGGGTAATCGCTCATTCATTCACCCCTTTACTATCCTTCCCCTCTTCCTCCTTCATGTCACCCTCACCCTTCAGACCCTCAGTACGAAACACCCTCAATACCCGCACCCTCCATTCCCGACCGTCACCCAGACCCTCCCCCCTCCCCCCCCAACCTGCTGCCCCCGCTCCTCACACTCCCCGTAATGGAGTCGCCAGTATCAGGGAGATGCTGAGTTCACTGCTGACTACCCTCATTTCCTGACTAAATTGATGCCGTTCACACTGAATAACACGGCGGTGGAAGCCTATTAAGAGAGAGAGAGAGAGGGTTGTTGGGTTTGGTGGGTACCGCAGTACTACTTGGCTTAAAGTGGTGCTATAGTAGTGGTGGTGATGATGGTGGTGGTTAGTGGAAGGCTGTGCTGGTGGTGGTGGTGGTGGTGGTTAGGGTAGACGAAGGGGGTGAAAGAGGTGGTGTTTGTGGTTTAGATCTACATGTGTGTGGGAGACGAGACAGGCCGAAGAAGTGGGCGGAAGGACTGCATAAGTGAAGACCTGAGAGATTGAGTGGTGGAAGGATGGATAGAATACAGAGCCTAGTGGAGGAGCATTGACTATTGATGCGAACGCGGGTTGGGGGAAAAAAACACAAGCACAGAAAGAAAGATGAAAAAGTAGAAGTGTTGGTGTTAGTTGTATAATCTTTGTTCACTGATAGGTTACCATTAACATTTTGCTCTTCTTCCTTACCGTGTGTTACTGTAATGGTTATCAGTCAATATCAGAGGCTAAGAAGACTGGCAAATTAGTGGGCTTTTTATTTTTATTGTTTTTGTTGCCCTTCGCCAGCTTCCC
This sequence comes from Callinectes sapidus, assembly GCA_020233015.1. NCBI lineage: Eukaryota > Metazoa > Arthropoda > Malacostraca > Decapoda > Portunidae > Callinectes > Callinectes sapidus. Next base: position 2,818,667 of record CM035204.1, read on the forward strand.
GCTCTTACATAAAAAAACCTTAGGCATATGTTATTTTTTTCCTTCCCAGCCAGAAAATGAAGAAAACCAATAAAAAACAAGAGTAAGAAGTAAAAGAAAGATGGGAAAGGAATGAAGTCTTAGTTGCCAGAGAAGTGACGGAGTGAAGAAAGAGCCTTTATTGGGGTACAACAGTGGTGAGAGTTGTAGGAGACAGATAAAAGAAAATAGCGGAGTGAGACTAGAATGAGTGAGCTGGAATGAGACGAGTGCAGGAGACATTTTATGGAATGGAGGATCGTTCATGCCATTGCTTTCTCTTCACTTTTCTTGTATCATTGTTGTGTTTATAGCAAGCAGCGAGTCTTTTCTTAACCTCTTCAGTACCATAACGATTCTTTCATATTTATTTTGTTTATTTGTTAGTCACTTACACAGCTTCAGAGACTCATGTGGGGATTAAGATAGTGAAGACTCTGCCCATTAACCTTCTCATCTTCATTGACCCTTCCTAATGTCAATAAAATAGTCTAATCACATATAAAACTCATGATAAAAAATGCGTCCCCGTACTGAAGAGGTTAAGAAAAAAACACTGCTTCCTTGCATAGCTGTGTTGTGGTGTATGTACAGACAGATGAGGCAGAGCTGCTGACAGTGAGAAAAACTGTGAAAACAATATCCTCCTTCATATAGTTGCATGCATCTTTCTTTTATCTCTTTTTCCTTTTTTACCCTCTTTTTCTTCTTTTTTTTTCTTCTCCACCTCTCTCTCTCTCTCTCTCTCTCTCTCTCTCTCTCTCTCTCTCTCTCTCTCTCTCTCTCTCTCTCTCTCTCTCTCTCTCTATGTATCTATCTATCTATCTGTCTATCTATCTTTTTATCTTCTTTACTCACATCACTGCTGACAGAACACACACACACACACACACACAAAGGGCAGTACCATTCGTGGTAGGATTTTTCCATGTTTTATAAATCACACCCATTGCTGCTCTCTTTTCTCATCTCTCGATTTCACTCTCCATCACAATTACATCTGTTTCCATTTCCCAGGATGGTCTCCGCTCAGCTCAATTTACAGGCGGCACCTCTCCACATATAGGCAGGCCACCGCGCCCTTCCCTTCCCTTCCCTCGTCTATCCTGTCCTATCGTGTTCTGTCCTATTCTACCCTTCCCTTCCCTGCCTTGATCTGCTCTACCCTCCTTTCCTTTTACCCCACCAGCCATCAATTCTCACAGTCTTCACTATTTTTGCAACACAAGATCGTCCGCCTCCTCCTCCTCCTCCTCCTCCTCCTCCTCCTCCTCGAGTATGAAATCAGGAGCCGGAGAAGAAAAAGGACGAGGGAACAAGATGAAATGAAAGAATAAACAAAAAAAAAGGGAAGTGGAAGAAGAGGAAGAGAAACAAAGAGAATAAAAGGTCAAGGAAAGGCAGCATGAAGAGGAAGAACATGATAAGAAGGAGGAGGAAGAGGAGGAGGAGGAGGAGGAGGAGGAGAACAGAAACAATAACGAAATAATAAGACTTTGAAATCGAAAAGACTGAAACGATATATTTTTTTTTTTTTTTTTTTTTTTTTAAAGATGAGAGACTTTTTACGAAAATAGAGAGAATAGAAATGATCCATGAGGGCGAAGCGAGAAGCTCATGAATTTATGACGCCGCGCCGCAGAATGTTAATGACTCTCCCTCACTCTCACTCTTTCCCCGCTCTCTCTCTCTCTCTCATTCCGAGTCCACTTCGCCCGCCTCACCCGCCTCACCCACGCCAAACGAATTTCTCACTCCACACCCACACTCCACACTCACTCCACCGTTTTCTTTTGTTTGTTGAGTCTTGTGTACCTGTCTCACTCTTGCCCATATTCCACTTCTCCTGTCCTTGTCTCATTCTTCTCTCACTCTTGTTCTTGTCTCACTCTTGTCCTTGTCTCACTCTCGTCCTTGTCTCACTCTTGTCCTTGTCTCACTCTTGTCTCACTCTTGTCCTTGTCTCACTTGTCTCACTCTCGTTCATATTCCACTTCTTCTGTCCTTGTCTCACTCTTGTCTCACTCATGTCCTTGTCTCACTCTTGTCCATATTCCACTTCTCTTGTCCTGGTCTCACTCTTGTCTCACTCTAGTCCTTGTCTCACTTTCGTCCATATTCCACTTCAGCGTTGCACCTCCACTGTTTCAAAAGGCTCCTGTTTGAGTGACACAAGTTTTCAGTGGTGTTTTTTTTTTTCTATAGTTCTAATGATAAATGAACAAGGTTGCTATATAATTGATAGGAGAAACACCCTTAGAAACTCGTCTTGTGCTCTCTGTGGCCTTTGAAGAGAGCTAAGCGTTTTTTTAATACGGACCTCTGTTCAATTCACTTTAGACTCACTCCTCTTCCTTTTTTGTCTCTTGCAACTCTTACTTCTACTGCACCGTAATAGAACCTTCACTCTTCACGCTATTATAATGACAAAGACGTCACCCCTCCCCCATGTCTCCTTCACCCCTGCTTACTGGTCTTGTCTTCCCTCCTTTCAGCCCTGTCTAACCACATCTTCAGTTCCCCCGTGCCTCGTCCCACTCAGTTCCTCTCACCCCTGTCTTTTTTCCCCTCACTATTTTAACAACAAAGACGTCACCCCTCTCCCATCTCTCCTTCACCCCTGCTTACTGGTCTCCTCTTCCCCCATTCACCCCTGTCTAACCACATACCTTCAGTTCCTCCGTGCTTCATTCCACTCACTTCCCCTCACCCCTGTCTGGAACTTAATGAATTTCTGCAAGCTAAGAGCACCCCCCCCTCACCCCCTCCGTTACCTTCTTCCCAGCATGCAGTACCTTCATATCTTTCTCCTTTCTTCTATACATATATATAAGAAATGCACAACTTAATATTGCCTCTTCTGTAAGCTTAATTGAACACTGATCACTACCATTAACCTTTTCATCACCCCTTTCTCCCCTTCCCTTCCCCCCCGCCCATCACCAGTTCACCCCCATCAACAAAACTGATCTCTGTTGGTCTTCTCTCTAGTGTCACCTGAGTCTCCCTCCCCAGTACCATCCACCCCCAGTATCCTCCCAAGTGTGCCCTCCCCCAGCACCGCCCGTCATTCCTCAACCTCAAATCCACCTTCGTCTTGCCATCCACCCCCCTTTCTCCTCCTTCTTCTATTCACCTTCTAGCCACTACGCCTCTGCCCACCCTCGCCTGCCAGTCTGACCCACCCCCCATAGTCCTGGCTGTCTCATTCTTTTTCTCTGGAATCTTTTCAATCCCTACTTAAACCCCTCATTGGGTGAGAGAGAGAGAGAGAGAGAGAGAGAGAGAGAGAGAGAGAGAGAGAGAGAGAGAGAGAGAGAGAGAGAGAGAGAGAGAGAGAGAGAGAGAGAGAGAGAGAGAGAGATCGTTACACAGCTAGAAACGTGCAAGCAGATAGAAAAGATGAGTATACGGTAAAAATAAGAAAAAATAAACGAAAAATAGGAAACAAAGAGTCATATTCAGATTAGTTTAGAGACAGACAGACACTGACAATTTTGCACGACAATCAGAAAGGCAGAAATAAAAACATTGGCAAATAATACGAACAAAATACATACACACATAGGCAGAAAGAGACACACATAGATAGACACACGCACAGACAGACAGACAGACAGACAGACAGACACAGACAAATAGACACACAGACAGATAAACAAACAGAAAGTGTAGAAAACGAGAAATATTTGTCTTTGCATTCCCTCCTCTTGTATTGATTTTGTATCCAGATGCATGACACTCTCTCTCTCTCTCTCTCTCTCTCTCTCTCTCTCTCTCTCTCTCTCTCTCTCTCTCTCTCTCTCTCTCTCTCTCTCTCTCTCTCTCTCTGTCTCATTGTGCGGGTTGTGGAGCTTGTGAAAAATACTCGTAGAAGTGTGTATTTGTGTTTTCTGCAAGAGTCCCCGTTTTTCAAGGGCCTGGAACCTCGAGTGAGTGATGAGCGAGGGGAGAAAGAGTGGGAGAGAGAGAGGGAAAGCCTGAAGCCTAAAAGAGGAAGGGGAGACACGGGGGGGTGATAGAGTGATGAACGGGAAGGAAGAGGGGAGGGCGGGTGAGGGGGTGAGGGGTGGGGAGGAAAGGGCGATGGAGAGGCAGAGAGTGAATGGTGCGGAACAATCAGCGATGAATGGGGTGGCGGATATGGGGAGGATGAGGGATGCGGGGAGGGAAGCACCACTGACGGCAATGGGAGAGTGCCCGCGGTGACTCGTCCGGCTGAGTGCCCCCTGTGGGAGAGAGAGAGAGAGAGAGAGAGAGAGAGAGAGAGAGAATTTATTATTGAACGCAGTACTTAGTTATAAAAAGAAATAAGGCAAGTGTTACCTCATGTTTGAATTTCGCCATGTGCAGGTCCCAGCAGCAGCCTGTGTGTGTGTGTGTGTGTGTGTGTGTGTGTGTGTGTGTGTGTCCAACGAATGCACAATTGTTTATCTTTGTTTTTTTTTCTATTTTATTTATTTTGTCTTTTTTTGTCTGTAGAAAAGAAAAATCGTCATAAATGATAGAGGTAAATCTTACAAAAACATACATCGACACTCATGCTGAAGACAGTCGTTGCCAGCTGCGGTCACAAGGCATACCTGCGTCACACTACTACTGAGGTCACAGAGGACTTACAATATAAGTGACCATTTTCATATTTTCAAAGATTTGTCAGAGATGTGGACAGTCTTGTATCCATTTTCTTCCAATTTGTTCAGATTCTCTACAAATAGATAACATTGTGACTCGGGTCAAAACGCTCTATTCTCTCTCCACAACTATTTTTCAAGACCACAGAAATGATTTATGGGATTTTCCAGAGCGTTCCTTCAGTTAATAATGTAGAAATCTTGTCACTCCGCCTCTAAAACCGTAAAAACACCTGAAAACTCGCGTCACCTTAAATAAAACCTTTTCGAAATAGTGAATCCGAAGCACAGAACTGTTTGAGAATACGAGCCTTTGACGATATGATGGCATGACAGCCCTGGCGAGAGTGGATGAATTTACATATCCACAGGCGAACGCTTAGCGAGGGACAACCGAGACAATAAATACAACAGAGCCAATACAGTGAGGAATGAGAAATAAGGTAACGTCAATAACACGCAGGCTATTCTTCTTCCTCTGTTAATAGTCACTTGATGTCACTTCGTTCTCACTTTACTGCAGGACTGACTGAATTCATGTGTGTGTGTGTGTGTGTGTGAGATAGATAGATAGATAGATAGAGAGAGAGAGAGAGAGAGAGAGAGAGAGAGAGAGAGAGAGAGAGAGAGAGAGAGAGAGAGAGAGAGAGAGAGGAGGTTGGTCACTTTACTTTGATAAACTCCACCGAGAACCTTAATAAAACTCTTCAATAATGTGGAGTGATTAAACCGGTTACATATTTGTCTTACTTAACAGTCGTTTTACTTATCTGTAGCCCACTTGTGTGTTTGTCAAGTCTCGTACTTCAGTTAATGGTAAAACTATTAAGTTCCATTGTCATTGTTTAGTGCTTAGCTTCATTACTCTTGTTCCATTAATGTATTACTTTGGTCATTTCAATTATATACAATGTACGGCTAGCGAATAAATTAAAGTACATGTTATAAGACCTCGTTTATTTAGGAAGGTTTATTGGTCTCTCTCTGTAAAACATGAAAGGGTTTTCTGTTTGTCATTAAAAGAATCGTAAACAATTACATAAATTTACGTTATATGTATTCATACAATGATGATTTCAGAATGGCCTAAAACCAATTAAAATTCATTGTTTACATCACTGCACACTGAATACATCACGATGTTTTACACACGGCGATTACAATACCGTACAGCGCCTGGCTGACTCACCAACGCTAACTCGGGGAGAGTAGTAGCCACCTTCATCAAAGTACTTTTTTGTACACCTATATAAAGGAAAAAGAGACACATATGCATATGCACGAAATATTATACACAGCTCATGTCTTTTTCTTTAATAAGAGAATTTCCACGGAAGATAAGAGAATGTTGAGTGAATGAGCTCTGCTAAAAACTTGCAGTGTGGTGACCTTGGCGTGTTTCAGCTTGTCACTCTAGACCTACAGATTAAATTCTATGCGTTGTTTGTACTCTCAGGAAAAGAAAAAAAGTTTAAGCTGAAACTTTATCCCTAAAGGAAGTAGGTAATTGAAGTTTAGGTAAAATGACACTTACTTTTTACTTCATACACTGCAACTCGATGCCTTATGTCATTAAAAGAGGAGGAAGAGAAGGGAGTGTTACCTTGAACCAGAGGAATAAAGGTAGTAGTGAGGGGATGGAGGCGTGATGCATCTTATAGAGACGAACTTTTAATGCTTAGAGATAGGAGATTTTCTACCTGTACTATTCATAACACATTATTGTCATCGTTGTGCTCACCTGGCAAGGGAATTGCTTTATATCAAAATTTTTCTCGACAATTAATTGATGGAAGAAATTGGCAAAGAATGTTCAAATAGTGTATAATGTCAGATAGAATCAGTCATTAGTTAGTAAACGTAACAAGTGCAGACTAATTTACTAGTTATTTGATGCATTACTGGTTTATTTACTGACCAAAAATCTACCAGGTTAATTAAATTACCAGAAAATGATGTTCTGAAGTGTCTTTTACGGGAAAATTCAATGGAAATAGCAATTTAAAAAGAGTAAGAATTTTTACAAGTTACACATATAATTCAAGGAGACAATGGAAAAGTTGGGTTACAAATAGAAGAACAAATGAGAAGAACATAAGATGGAAAGTGCACAGTTAATAGATCAAGCTGCTTTGTGATCTCCCTGCTTCCTTATCATCTAATGTTCTTATTTACCAGTAACTTTAAGATCAGACTGCAATAAAAATGGTATAACATGGCTGGATACAATATAAGGGTGATGGTTGCCTGATAGAGCACACTGGAATATAACAATGGTAGTAGTAGTAGTAGTAGTAGTAGTAGTAGTAGTAGTAGTAGTAGTAGTAGTAGTAGTAGCAGTAAAAAATCTCTACTTGTATATATTACATTAATGCAGAAGGCGAGTACAAAGAAAGGAGAAATAGGAAACGAAGAGATCCAGAGAGAAGTGCGCAATAAACAGGGGATGAAAGGGAAAAAAAATGGAGGAAAGGGAATATTACTCTTGCGTGGGAGTTGAAAGGGGAAAGACACATCGCGAGGGAGCGAGAGTTTGCATATTGTGGCGCTACGTAATAAAAGTTTCTGGCACACCTGGTCTGGGGTGTCCCGTCCCGCCCCCACCCGCCCGCCCGCCGCCACGCTGTCACCGCCATTCCCCGCCATTACACTGATTCCAAATATACCGTTCGTTGTCATTAGCATTGCTGTTGTTGCTATTGTTATTGTTGTCATTAGGGTTACTACTACTACTACTACTACTACTACGCACGCACACACACACACACACACACACACACACACACACACACACACACACACACACACGCACACGAAGCTTTTTACCTTTCAAGAACACCACTCCATCAATGTTGATTTCAGATTTTCCACTCTTTCATTACGTATCTGGAAAAGAAGTCGATTTTACTGAATGAGATTTCTACTTATCATAAACGCAGCTTTTAGTTATTTCTTTGCCTTTCATTTCATGTGAGATATAAATTTAGCCTCAAAGAAAAAGGAGGAGAGAGAGAAAAACATTTATAAACGATAGTGCTTTTAAGAACCTTGTCAAATCGTCGTGTGGTGGTCTCGTCTTACTTCTTATCACTGCAGGAAACTTGTCTGAATCATGTTGTTGGTTTATTTTCTCATGAGGGAACTACTAGATTACTTATAGACATACTGAGAAATAAGTGTTATGTTACGGTCTCGTTTTGATTACTCGGTCATGAAAAGATGGCCACCACTTCCCAAATAACGGGCAAATTAATTCATAAACTATGATGCGTTCTGCTTCGGATCTGTTCATAAAGCTGCTCACGAAAACTTCTGAGGATACGCCACACACACACACACACACACACACACACACACACACACACACTATGACAAGATAGCAACCTACTGACGGCAAGAAATAAGATAAATAAGAGTTGAAATGAGTCCTGCTGGTGTGGTACAGAATACATCGGCAGCCAAAATGAGTGTAAGAGACTGAAGAGAGAAGGAAAAATTAAGTAAGTGTATGTAAAACCATAGCTATATTCATAAGAACGCAGGAACATGAGGGAGGCTGCAAGAGGCCGCTAGACCTATGTGAACCCCTCTGCCTATTTCCACCTGTCATCCTCAACCATAAACTTCAACTTTTGGTCTCATGATTTGTGTTGTACGGAGAAGAATACTCTGAAACACTTCCAAGGTTCACCACCACTCCTTTCAGAATTAAAGTTGCACATATATTGAAGCCTCATTTTTATAGTTCTGATAATAGATTAACAAGATTTCCACAATATTACCGGGGATAACAACACTGAGAATCTGGTAAATCATAACTGTGGCTTCTGAGACGTGGTGAAAGAGCAAAGTGTTTCAGAATGTAAGACTGAACGTAGAATCAGTAGTTGTGACGCCTTCCCAGCCGCCCTCCCTTCCTGCCTTACCACACTGCATCACACCGCGCCCCGCTGCACGTGTTGTCTCGCCCGATGCACACCCTGGTGATGGCTGGGGAGGTGAAGAAAAAAGTGAAGGTGTCGGTTACAGAGAAAATACCGTACTGTGATGGGAAAAATTCTGAGTTATGCTGAAAAAAGTATTATGCCGGAGGTTTTTTTCCCTTGAAGTAGAAAAAAATGGAATAAAAAGCGGGTTTTTTTTTTTTTTTTTTTTTTTTTTTGTATCTGTGTGTGTTTTGTTCATAATATAGCAATGTTAATGATACGCAGTGAATGCATACAAGGCAATCCATAAACTGATCACGTAATAGTGTAAGATGTATGGAAATGACTTGTATTTCATATATTACCTCAATGTACATGAATTGCATATATGAAAGGCAGGAACACCACGAAAAAAAAGATGTTGCAATTTTAATGGAGGCTTGAGAACAGCGAAAAGAAGCAGACACACACACACACACACACACACACACACACACACACACACACACACACACACACACACACAC
>CM035204.1:2829886-2846432 GCA_020233015.1 Callinectes sapidus
TCTCTCTCTCTCTCTCTCTCTCTCTCTCTCTCTCTCTCTCTCTCTCTCTCTCTCTCTCTCTCTCTCTCTCTCTCTCTCTCTCTCTCTCTCTCTCGACTCTTCATCCTGGCAGCGCATCATTGACAGCCACTAAATCCCAAAGACTTATTAGCGCGGCTGCGGGGAAGTGTTTGCAGAGTGGACGAGGTGATTGGCCCACTAATTACTTTTTGAAGGAACGAGGCTGGTGCGTGGAGGAGGAGGAGGTGGAGGAGGTGGTGGTGGTGGTGGAGGAGTAAACGAAGCCGTGGAGACTGGGAAATGACAGGATGGGATAGAAGGGGAAAAAATAAAATAAAGGAAAAAGAAAAGTAACCCACAGAGATAGAGAAACGAAAGGTGGGTGGTGGGGAAGGAAAAGTTTTGAGATGTGTGAATCCTGCAGCAGAAAAGAAGAAATAGAGGGAGAGGTTTGGTTAGAGTTAAGGGAACTTGTGGGGTTTTTTTTCCCTCCTCTTTCCTTTCTTTCTTCCTTTTTTTTAGGTGTGTGTCTTCGTGGTATTGTATATATGGCACTGTACGAGTTGTTATTTACGTTACTTTGCCTCTTCGTGAGTGTATGAGTAAATAACAACCTGTACTGAGCTTTCTCTTCAATTTTTCATCTATAAGCAATGGAAATGATATCAATTTTCCTTATTATCATTTTTTTTTTCATTTACTATCGAAGTGGATATGATGAAACTCTTCGATTTTTCACCCATAAGCAATAGAAGTGATGTGAATTTTTGCTTATTATTTCTTTCCATTTCCTATCGCAGTGGATATGATAAAGTGAATTTCTCGCTTGACTTTTCTTTCTTTTTTTTTCTTTCTTTTTTTTTATTTTTGGTTGACGTGTCTGAGTAGGCGAAGCGTGCATTATCGAATCAATTTGCTCTCTGTAAGTGACGCTTGGCAGGTTGACGTTGGCATTTCTTCATTGGTCTATAATAGTAAGTTTCTGGAGATGAGAACACACACACACACACACACCATTACAGAAAGCCAGTCAGTTTACACGGGGCACATTCTGATCACTTAAAACTCATCATTTGCCATTTTCACAAAGATATCTATCCTTTTCAAGCGATTTAACATCTGTGTATCTACATATTCCATATATTTCCAACTTTATATTTCAATCAGTTTTTGTTTATTTAATTCCTGAAACTTTATCTTGTTCATCCGCGTTCAAACTTGTCCTCTGATTAAAAGAACCTGATTTATATCTTTTGGTTGTTGTTGTTGTTGATTAAATGTCCATTTCCCGATTAATTAATTTCCTCCATGTAAATGATTGGAGTGACGTGAATATGGCATTTTACCCTTTCTCACATCAAAGATAAAAGACATAAGGCGAACATTGCATGTAGCTCTATTTTCTTATCCTCCTGCAACCGCCGCCACCACCACCATCACCACCACCACCACCACCACCACCACGAACGATACTGCCACAGGAAGGAGCGTTTCTGCACCGCTGCTCTTCTATTTCCTTTCTGCAGTACAGTTTCTCCATCAACGCACACCACTGACTCCTTGGCGATCCCCTGCTAACTGCCATGCCCGCCGAGTGCAGAGCTGAGTGTAGAGAAGGAAATTCTTTGATATACTTCTGTGACACCCTCGCCGAAACGAAGCCCATCATCATCATCAAGTCCCCGTACCGCTCAACACCCTTCCTTCAACACCGCTTAGTATTCCCCTCTATCATAACCACCTCCCTTTTTCTCCATCACCGACCTCTAACTTCCCTTCATCCTTTCACCCTCTCCAGAAACGAAGCCCATCATCAGCATCACCGTGTCTCGCTGCCCTTCCCACCACTCACTCCTCTCTTTCATAACCATCTCCCCCTTCCTTGCTCTTCCTCCATCCCATGACCTTTGGCTTCCTTACGTCTCTTTCCTCAGTGTCTTCCTCCCCCCCCCCTCCCTCCCCCAAAGACCTTCAGCTCTTCTCCTGCTCTTCTTTCAGTGTCATCTCTCACATCTCGTCCCTCCTTCAGTGTCTCACCTCACTTACCATGTCCTGTCTTGTCTTGTGTTGCATTTCTGTCATCTCCAGGTAAAGGTGAAATGTTGTCATTATCTTTGCTATTGGTAATACTGCTATTTTCACCACTGCTCTCTCTCTCTCTCTCTCTCTCTCTCTCTCTCTCTCTCTCTCTCTCTCTCTCTCTCTCTCTCTCTCTCTCTCTCTCTCTCTCTCTCTCTCGCTCTCGCTCTCTCTCTCCACACATTCACGGAAGTTGCTATTGTGGGTGAACTGATTAGCAGGATTTTTTTTTCTTTCTTTGTGTGTGTGTGTGTGGGTGTGTGTGTGTGTGTGTGTGTGTGTGTGTGTGTGTTGGAGGAGGGGGGGAGGGGGCGTTATATGATGTGTGGGTGTAGTGACAGACAGACAGAAGACTGCTGATAGTTGACAAAAAGAAAACATCCTGTGATGCTATTTTTATTATTATCATCATTGTGTACGTCTTTTACCTGTTGTTTTCTCAGAGCTTCTTCCTCATTTTTCCTCGCCATTTCCTCGTGTACATCTCTTCCTTTTTTACTACTTTTTTTCACTCTTTCATTCATTTTATTTCCATTTTAACGTTTAAATATTTCTCACTTTTCTTTATCTTTCTTCTTTTTTTCTTCTCTCCCTCCATCTCTTCCTTCCTTAATCCCTCGTCCTCTTCCTCTCCCTTTCCTGACCACATCTATTCACTCTACACACACGCCACACAAATACTGAGAACACCTTTTCTTTCTGTATACAAACCTCGGTAGCCTCGGTGAAGAGAAATCAATAAGAGACACAACTCACTTCATGTCCTCTTCGATTCCTATGTACAAGTTGTTTAGTTCCTCTCGATAACGAATAGCGGTAGAGTCGTTCATTTCCAGGCCAGACTTCAACAGGTTAGGTTAGATGGACGTCCTTGCGTGACCCGAATCTCAACGCCGTGTTATTTCTATGTCTCTGTCACCATTTATCTGGACACGTCTTAGAAATGTAGTTGTCTTCGGTTGTCATTCCACGCCGCTCTTTTACGCTACGCAGTGGTATATACGTTTATGTACAGTAAATATATACACGCATACATATAGTAGTACTTGTTGTTGTTGTTGTTTTTGTTGTTGTTGTTGTTCTTCTTCTTCTTCTTCTTCTTCTTCTTCTTCTTCTTCTTCTTGTTCTTGTTGTTGTTCTTGTTCTTGTTGCTTTTGTTAGTGTTGTTGTTGTTGGTGGTGGTGGTGGTGGTGGTGTTAGTGTTAGTGTTGTTGTTGTTGTTAGTGTTGTTGTTATTCCTACCGCTGTTGTTCCTTGTAATTTCAGGTATTGGTGGCATTCTCGTTTATTATTAACATTTCCCCACGAGTATTTATTTTTTTATTTTTTTTCTCATTTTTACCACTGACATCCCATCTCTCCATTCCTAATTTTTCCCCCACTGAACATGTTGACATTTCTACTCTGCGATGCTCCAGACCCAAGCATTTGAACACATTCCCTCCTCTCCCTCATCCCCTGACTTTTGGCTTATGCATTCCCTCACTCGTGCGTTATCCATTCCCTGCCTCGTGGCTTATCCATTCCCTCATCTCCGTCACCCCCTGACTTGTCCCTTATCCAGCGGTAACTCTAGCTGGTGTGAACTGCTCTGAATTCTGTATATAACTATTTTTTTCAATCTAGCTGCTTCAATACTGGGATACATTTTTACCTCGAGTTTTTTGGGTGTGATTAGACGATTTTATTGGCATTAGGATAACTATTTTTTCAACTTAACCACCCCAGTACCGGCACACATTTTTGCCACAATTTTTTTGGTGTGATTAGATTATTTTATTGGCATTAGGAAAGATCTATAGAGGTCAGGGCTCGTATTAGCAGATTCTATATGTATGTAACTTTTCTTAGGCGAATTTCTAGTCTTAAAATTCATTTTAACCTCCCGAAATTGGTGTTGTATTTTACCCATTTTCTCATTAGTACGTTTTAATTTACTGCTGATGAGATATTGGCTAAAGTACAAGGCCATTTTTAAGAAATTAAGATGGATTTTAAGGATAGAAATTTGTCTAGGAAAAAGTTATATACTAAAAAAATCTCTATTAATACGAGTCCAGAAAATTAATGGCCAGAATCTGCACTATTTTAGAATTTTTGAAGCTGTATAAAATCGACAAATATGATAAACAGAATAAATACGAAGATATGTCCCAGTACTGAAGGGATTAACGTGCGCAACAACTCAGCCATATGATTAACTTCCGTCCAATAAGAAAATTAAGAGGAAAAATTTGTCTTTAGAGTAGCGCTGGTGTCTGGGCGGAAAATAATGATGGAAGGAGGTAGAGAGGAAGGAAGAGGAGGAGAAGAAGAGAAATGAACCCGCCATAATAACGCATCGACTATTTTATAAGGTTTATGGCGCCAGTCTGGAAGGAAATAACGTTCGCAGAGAGACACACAAAAGATAAATGAAGAAAATAAAGTGAGAGAATGGACGAAAATTTAAGAGGCATGAAACAGAGATAAGGAAAGTGAGGGAATATGATGAGGACAAAGAAAGTTTTGGAAGGGCATTATCTAAAGTAGTTTATCTTCCAGACAAAACTTCCTCGTGCCATCCACTAGTGTCCCTCCCACCTCGTCATCCTCCTCCCCCTCCCCCCTCCTCTCCCCAGCCATCCCACAATCCCACCAGGCAGTGTCCTCCATCACCCCCCCCTCCTCATCCCTCCACCCACAGATGCCCCCCTCTCCCTCCTCCTCCTCCTCCTCCTCCTCCTCCTCCTCCTCCTCCTCCTCCTCCTCCTCCTCCTCCTCCTCCTCCTCCTCCTCCCGCCAGTGCCTCGTCTCCCCTTGTATTTATTCTCTTACCACTCATTATTATATTTCCTTCCGCCCTCGCCATTAATTTAGGATCTTTTTACTGCAACAGAGTATCTTGATGGTCTGTTTGTTCGTCTTATTAATCTAAATTGTGGTTTTTTTTTTTTTTTGTGTGTGTGTGTGCGTGTGTTTTCATTTATTTTCAAGCCACAGTGATCTTAGGTTTTTGCTGTGTTGTTTCATTTATTTACACTATCCTTCACTTACTGCATTGTTAGATAGATTAATTACGGTTAACTCCTTCAGTATTGGGACGCATTTTCATATTTATTTTCCTTTCATTTGTCGCTTTAATACAGCTTCAGAAACTCGTGTGAGGATCCAAAGTCTGATCTTTCTAATATCAGTAAAATCGTCTTATCACATGCAAAACTAATGGTAAAAATGTCCCAATACTGATGGGCTTAAAAGAAGGTGAGCGTGTTATTTACGTCTAATATTAATTGCAGGGTTATAAGGAGGGTATGAATATTTATAAGTGATGTGATAGCTGTATTTTATCATATCCAAAGAGTGAGTGGTAAAAATCTCACCTCTATTTTTTTTTCTTTTAAGGTGACAATCGATAAAACAAGACAGTGATAAAACAAAATTACGTTGTTTTCTTATGAACGTAATACATGTGACCGTTTTGCCTCGAGAAGAACAAAAGAACCTACCCCGAGACACGCACGCACACACACACACACACACACACACACACACACACACACACACACACACACACACGCACACGCACGTTTGTCCCAGCCATGAATATTTAGTACAGGTTCCTGCTCACACAGTTATCTCCCCGCCAGATGTGTACAGAATAGACAGAACAGCAGAAGGTATGGGCCTTGCACCTTAAAAAAAAAAAAATGCAGTCTCTCTCTCTCTCTCTCTCTCTCTCTCTCTCTCTCTCTCTCTCTCTCTCTCTCTCTCTCTCTCTCTCTCTCTCTCTCTCTCTCTCTCAGCTATGTATTAAAACGCAAAAAAGTTTATAACAGAAAAGCAAGAAGAACAGCGATATGAAAACAAAATAGATACTCGTCCCCTCACACACACACACACACACACACACACACACACACACACACACACACACACACACACACACACACACACACACACACACATTGAAGACCCCCCCCAGTATATCTTCGCACATCCCTTCCTTTCGAGGCACCAGACAACCTTCAGTGACACCTAAATAAGACATTGGGACGCCCTGGCCACCCATTCCTCGGTGCACGGCGGCTCGCTCCCTTATCCCTCGAGACAAACATCTGAAGAATCCACCGGACATTCGTCTCGACTTTTTGCTCCCTTCCACCACAATGGGAGGAAATAGTTGGCGTAAAACCTTCTCCTGACAGTGATGTGGAGCCTCTGAGTGTCACTGGAGGATGGTTACCTATGTGCTGTGCCTCTGTGTTGTGTAGGGTTGTGTTTTTTATAGTTACAAACGAGGATACTCAGGTGAATACTCTAGTGTTTTCTTCGGTGTGGTATTTTTGTGACTGGTGCTGTGTCGGTGTTCGGTGTGATAATTCAGTGCGATGCTATAGTTACGAGGGCTGCTGGAGGAGGCTAGAATGCTGGATGCGGGCTGAGGACGTGATGTTTCTTTTTTTGGAGCGTTTTGCAGCCTTATCTCGACTGTTCTTTGTCAGTGTGCTAGTGGAGGTTATTGAGAGGGTTGGACGTTTTCAAGGAAGTTTTTTCATGGTTTTGGTGAGAGTGTAGCAAGGAACGGTGCTACATTGAGAGGAAAGAACGTCATGAGAACCCAATGAATCATCTCTGTGGTCTTTGAGAATAGTCCTTATTAGAGCTGCTGCTGCTGCCACTACTACTACTTCTACTACTACTACTACTAATAATAATAATAATAATAATACGACTACGACTACGACTACTACTACTACTACTACTACTACTACTACTACTACTACTACTACTACTACTACTACTACTAGAATCAACGAGCAAAGGACAGAGGAGGGAGAGGGAAAGAGGTTAGGTCGCCTGGTGTGTGTAGAGAGAGGGGAGAGGGAGAGGAGAGAGGGAGAGGGCCAAGAGGCAGAGCGCGGCACCCCTGCACATTACTCTTGCAAATGAACACTGGCGTCGGCAAATTTTACAGTAATTCGGTGGTGCGTAGATTTGCGAGGGCTAAAAAGTAAGAGTATTTCCAGTTGCAAGCGAGAACTATGTTGGATTGCCGGGGCGCTGTACGCTTACTGGAAAATACTGCTGATGTGATGCATTTATAAATGTTTGAAGAGACACAACGAGGCCGCCCCGCCATATTCGGCCAATCATAATCACAAAACAATAATCGCCATTGCCACCACCACCACCACCCCCACCCGTGCCTGAAGCGCCGCACTACACCACATTCACCATCCCCGCCACTCGCCTCATCACCACCACCACCATCACCACCATCCTCACCCTCATCACCTGCTCCGATAAACCGTGGAGAGCCGCTGATAACCTGTAAATGGCTAATTAATTTACATTTTAACAGCCACCACACGGAGACTACACAGATTTGCATCCTCCACCACCACCACCACCACCACCACCACCACCAGCCTCTCGCCACGCTACCCCACACTTGCTGGCTGACACACGGCTGCTGTAGAGACCCTTACTGGCTGTGAAGGGCGAAGCAGCACCTGTAGAAGTGGTGGTGGTGGTGGTGGTGGTGGTGGTGGTAACGAAAGCAGTAGTAGTAGTAATAGTAGTAGTAGTAAGAGGAGGAAGAGGAGGAGGGGATGTTGCTGTAATAGAAGTAGTAGTGGTGGTGGTGGTTGTTGTAGTAAGAGTCACTATAATGCTGAAATTACAAAGACAGCACAGAATAGACAAGTAAATGAACTCTTGGTTTTCATGGGGGATTTAGTTGTTGTTGTCATTGTTATTGTTAATGTTGTTATTGTTGTTGTTGTTGCTGTTGTTGTTTTACTTTTTTTTGGTGCGGTTTGGAGCGGCAATTTGATCAGGCATGTTTGCGCTTAATGTAGTAGTAGTAGTTGTAGTAGTGGTAGTAGTAGTAGTAGTAGTAATAGTAGTAGTAGTAGTAGTAGTAGTAGTAATAGTAACAGCAGTAGGAGCAGGAGCAGTAGTAGTAGTAGTAGTAGTAGTAGTAGTAGTAGTAGTAGTAGTAGTAGTAGTAGTAGATAGTAGTTACTGTTATTCTGTTTATTTCTCGAAACATTTATTTATACCGATGTTCATATCCTTGTTTACCATTTATTTTTGTTAGTGGGGTAGCTGTTATCTTCATTATTACACCTTTAAGAATAACTAAGTTCATTTAGACAACCCCTCGATGCATGTACTGTGTTGAAACGTGACCGGACAATAGTTACTAGAGCGAGGGACGAAAGACTTCAAGAGTAAGAGAACAAATTATACCGAATAGATGCTTTTAGAAGAACATCCAACAAGAGGGAACAGAGAAATAGCAGAATGTAAACTACCACGATTTTAGCGCACCATTATTCTGTGTTCGTTCTTGTGGAAATGTTTTGTATCTACAGGTTGCTATGGCTTCACACTCAACTCTTTCCCCTTGTCCGCCTGTGTGTATGTCTGACTATCTCTTTTTGTTCTTTTTTCCCTTTATTTTCATGGATCACTGCAGTCTTGGCCATCCGTATTTGTATATAGATAGAGTGCAGCTTCACCTACGTAGTGCTTGTCTTCCCTTATTACGACCGCCTCACGTGCTGGGACTAATCGCTTTAACGAGAAGATGGCCCTCAGTATTCTCTCTCTCTCTCTCTCTCTCTCTCTCTCTCTCTCTCTCTCTCTCTCTCTCTCTCTCTCTCTCTCTCTCTCTCGCTCTCGCTCTCACTCTTCTGGTTCACCTGGTATATATATCGTGTTTGCAGAGCGGACGTAATGGAGAAGAAACTTTTACGTGTTTTGACAAGGCCTCTACATAGCATCATTTTTGTAGACGGAGTGTGTGTGTGTGTGTGTGTGTGTGTGTGTGTGTGTGTGTGTGTGTGTGTGTGTGTGTCGCATTATTTGTTGAGTGAGTGTTCCATGTCGTGGCGGTGAATGTTTACTTATCCATCACGTGTTTTATGTTCCAACCCGCGTGACAGACTTACTTCAACTGCACTACTTTCGAGAAACAACTGTAGCAAGACACCCCCCCCCCACTCCCCACACACCCCTCCCCACTCCCCACCCCCGCTTCTCTTCCCTGCACCAGCCACTGTGGGAATAGTATCAGTAATAGAAGTCTAGAGTTATATGTTGCTGAAATATTGTAGGTAATGGTAGTGATAGTCTCAAGAGCTCCAGTAGGTGAGCTGGAGTATGGCAATAATAGTAGTCTTATGTCTCGCAAAGCTGAAATGTTAAAACTTCGAGTAATAACAGTGACAATATAGTTATATAGAGATACGTGTATAAGACTTGCAGAGTGTCAAAATTAATATAGTTTTAAGACGTATGGAGCTTAAACAGTAAAACGTGAGGATTGCCAGTAATAGACTTAAAAGATATGGAGCTGAGATGGTAAAAATAAAACTTGAATAATATCAGGGGGAGTAAAGTTTTAAGATATGTGTGAAGGCCGAATATTAAACTTGATTTCTTTTCTTAAGACTGCAATGTAAGATTCTTATTGTTCATATTCGTGTCGTTGTCTGGCGGCCCGGGGCACTTTGAATGCCGGGCCTGCCTCCGCCACGAGCTGTGTAAAGGTTCTGTTGCCCGTCTGAAGGAACTGAAGCTCCACCGTCGACGTAAAACTCATTTGTGACTCAATTTCCATCCCAGATTGCCATCCCATTGCCTTAACAGGGCCTCGGCGAACCCTCACCGCCCGCGGGGACTGCAGCGCTTGGTAAGGGGCGGAGGGACGGGGGCCGCGGGGGTTGTGGGTAGGAAAGGTAATAAAAGAAGGATTATTTTACCTGTTTTTTGTTGTGCTTTGTCTCCATTGCGCCGACGCACGCAAGCATGCAAGTGAACCCGGACGCACGCACACACACACACACACACACACACACACACACACACACACACGCAGGTATTTTTATGCGTCAGTTATCCCAAGTTTGTGTATGTATCTATAGTTTGAATCCATTTATGTATACTCTCATTAATTCCTTTCAGTTCCAGGCATCAGTGATATTATGTTTTGAGCACCATTAGGCTGACGTAATTGTCGTTCAGGAAAAAAATGTATTGAGTATGAAGGAACGTGGTGGTGGTGGTGGTGGTGGGGGTTACTGTGTGTGTGTGTGTGTGTATGTGTGTTTGTGTGTGTGTGTGTGTGTGTGTGTGTTTGTGATCTTTCTTTTTCGTAATCAAAATGTTAAAAGAAATCATTTGAAGTCACTCACTCGTAACAGTTTATCGAATTTCCCCTCCCCCATTGTAACAAAGAGGAAGAAGGGTCGATATCACCAGTACTGAATGAGGTAAGTTAGGTTAGGATAGGTTCAGGTGGAATCGTGCCCGGAAGTAATGGAATACAGTATACCCTCACCCATTCGCGGTTCACCGTTCACGGCCCCGCATACTCGCGGATTTTGCTCTCAAAGCTTTTTTTCATAATTTCGACAATTTCGCGAACTACCTAGGCTTTTTTTTTTTTTTTTTCCTGTAGAACGCTCACACTCACTTATCCTAACTGGTAAATAATTTTAAGATAATAATGTCACTTAATATAATTTTTTTTTTTTTAAGAAGAAATGATACATTACAACTGGTAAATAATTACTATGCACATATAATACTACATTATCACTATTTTTAATTTATTATTACTACATATTACTACATTATTACTGTATTAATTTCTTTTTTTTAAGAAGAAATGATACATTATAACTGGTAAATAATTACTATGCACATATAATACTACATTATCACTATTTTTAATTTATTATTACTACATATTAGTACATTATTACTGTATTAATGAGTAAAACTGTCTTTATAATGTGTTTGGGAAGCATATTTTAGAGTATATATTACCATACATAGACGTTTTAAAACTGCATCAATAATTCGCGGATTTTCTGGATTTGCGGGAAGGGAAGGAACGTAACCCCAGCGAATAGCGGAGGAAACTGTAAATTCCTTCAAGAAGAGAAGACATTATAACTATATCCCGTTTCAAAAGTGTATTATTGTTACCTTCAGAGAGAGAGAGAGAGGGGGGGGGGGTACTGTATTAACTTTTCCCCTAAACGCATTTCTGTAAAATCCACCTTGACCTCCCGAAATTGATCTTGTACTGTACTTTGGCCATTATTTCATCAGCAGCAAATTTAAAGCTGCTGATGAGATAATGGCTAAATCACAATACCGATTTAGGGAGGCTAGGATGGCTTTTAAGACTATAAATTCGTCTAAGAAAGGGTTACACACTCAAGAATCTCTGCTAATACGTGTCCTGAGCCTTAGTCGCACAAGGGCACTATCGAGGCATCAAAACTCAACTCTCCGCTTGGATGAGGCGTCGTTGCTTGTCTTTTACATGTTATGACAGCTCGAGTACCAAGATGAAAAACAAATTTCTTTTTCTTTTTCCTCTTACTTCTCTTCCTCCTCCTCCTCCTTCCCAACCTACCTACTTTACCATTACCCTTCTTTTTTAATAATCACTTCTTAGCTCAGGCAGCCTCAATAAAGGAAGTTTCATCTGCTATTACACTACATAACTCATTTAATTTTACTATAAACAGCGATATTGTACATTTACTAATACAGTGATTTGAAATATGTATCTCTTTCTTTTACCTGTCTAAACTTGTATCTTTCTGCTTCCAGTAATTTTACTATAAGCAGGGATATTACACATTTACTAATACAGTGATTTGAAATATGTATCTCTTTCTTTTCCCTGTCTAAACTTGTATCTTTCTGCTTCCAGGTAAGAGTGCGTGGGGAGTGCATTTCCAGAGGCCTCATTTACCTGGTGTCTTCCGCCATCACCCGCTTGAGTGAGTAGTTCCCAAGAAGCACAATTTCTAAATAACGTTTGATTTCCGTGACGAGGATGAGGCGTGAAAGTGAAGGGTGTTGCTTTAACGTATTGCGGAGAGTGATGCAATGGGAATAGACTGAGATGATGATGTGTGTGTGGGTGTGTGAGGGTGGGTGTGTGGGTGGGTCTTTGGATATATGTATGTGTGGGGGGGGGAGGGGGTGCGTGTGTGTGTGTGTGTGTGTGTGTGTGTGTGTGTGTGTGTGTGTGTGTGTGTGTGTGTCGGTGGCTGCTCGTGTGTGCTGTTAGATTAAAGTTTACCTACTTAATGAAATGAAAACATGTCCAGGGGAGTGAGTGTGTATTTAGGAACCATGCGCAGACGTGTATGAGTGTGTGTGTGTGTGTGTGTGTGTGTGTGCGTGTGTGCGTGTGTGCGTGTGTGTGTCATCCCAAACACTTCTACCCGTCAGTGCTTACTATCATGATGTGAATGAGAGCGAGTGATGAGGGAGTGACAGGTGTACACTAAAACCTCGTCATCTTAACCCCTTCAGTACTGGGACACAAATTTTGGTGTATAATTAGACGATTTTATTGAGATTAGGAAGGATCTATGGAGGTCAAATGATTAATGGCCAGAGTCTGTACTATTTCAATCCCCACATGAGTTTTTGAAGTAAGTAATCGACAAATAATAAGCAGAATAATAAAGAAAGTGCGTTATAGTACTGAAGGGGTTAAGCACTTCTAACTTCAATTAAAACTTTTTTTTCTAAACGCCTCAACTGAAGAGCCAGGTTTTCAATGGTGTTTCTTGTATTCACGATAAAGACCCGCTTGGTAGACTGTCTCTTGAATTAAATCACCACAGAAATCCCTGACAGCTTCACTAGGTAAGTCAGGCAACAGGTGTTTAGATGTGCAGGTGTAACAAACGCGAAACTTTACCAGGTCTATCTCTCTCTCTCTCTCTCTCTCTCTCTCTCTCTCTCTCTCTCTCTCTCTCTCTCTCTCTCTCTCTCTCTCTCTCTCTCTCTCTCTCTCTCTCTCTCGTTCCGTGTTTAAATTTAGTGTAGAACAATAGAATTTATAGTGTTATGAAATCGCATTAGTCTTCTCTGATTATTTCACGGCAACAAATTAATCAAGAGCCAGTGCAATAGCTTACTGTATATATAACTACTAATTTCAGACACCATACAAATGATGTGCATATTATACACACATCCATTCTAATTTTAAGCTCTTTTAACTCGAGTTCTTTTCAGTAAACTCTTAACTAAAACCCACAATTTAGTGTTCTCGTATTCTGACTAATTTTGAGAAGTGTACCCTTTGAATATCAGCAGAGCAGTAATCATATTAGGGGCAGCAGTAGGGTGGTGAGGTGTTAAGTGTTCAGCCTCGCCTATTGGATACGTCTGTGCCTTGCTGGACGAGGGTGTGTGACTGTAGGGAAGCGCTAAGTGGTGACGTAATTGTTATTCTGGAAAAAAAGAAATGTATTGAGTATGGAGAAAAGTGTTGGTGGTGAAGGGGGTAATTGTGTGTGTGTGTGTGTGTGTGTGTGTGTGTGTGTGTGTGTGTGTGTGTGTGTGTGTGTGTGTGTGTGTTATATTTTTCTCCACGTATTAATTGTTATCCGAAACCAGAAGGTATTTTTGTACTCTTACTTTACCGTACTTTGTTTTCATATGTTATTTTTTTATATCTATACATGTAAAAGGCAAATGTTTGTTTTCATCCCAATTCGAAAATTTTACAACCTCCCACACAATGTTGAAATTTCGAGAAAAAAAATCACTATAAGCCAAGAACTCTTATAGGAACTAACGTGAAGTGTGTTGGTGACGTACAGGACTCTGGTTATTGTAATTTGTAATCCACTTGACTATCAGTACTACCTTCCGTCTCCTAGCAATGCCCTTCAGTGTGTCAAGATGTGGAATAATTTACTTGACGTCACTCCACACCCGTTTTTTGTTTTTCTGCCATGCTTGGATCGTGTTGCGTTTAAATTGAAATCTTGGGAAAAAGCAAAGTTCCATGTCTGCAGAATAAAAGACAAATAAAATCGTGAATAATTTGGGAGAATGTGAGGCACTTCGGCATTCACAAAGTTTAAAGATTTCCCTTGTTTCTAAATTCCCAGCATTTCGGAGACGGATTTAATTACTTTGAACATGCTGTAGTGAAGGTCATTAATGTTTTCAAGAGTATTTTCATAATTCTAATAAGTAATAGTTTAACGAGGAATATTCATTATCAGAGGGAAAAAATACCCATAAAGACCTAACTAATTATCTGTTATCTTTGAAAGTTAATTTGATGAATGAAAATGAGGAAGTACAGTTAGAAATACTGCTCCTATATATATGAGGAAAAGGAGGTTTTGTGTTTTACTATTATCAAAGACCATTGTTCCTTGGATACAACTTGGCTGATCTTAACCAAGCTCATAATTTTCTCCTAATTTAGTACAGTCGAAGCCACCATTACATTTCACAGCCTCTTCACTCTCCCAAAAAGATACGCCACACATTCTCTGGCAAACGTTTCCTCTAGTTGTAGTTATATTGCATCTCATCAAACTCTCACACTCGCACACGCACACACACACACACACACACACACACACACACACACACACACACACACACACACACACACACACACACACACACACACACACACACACATTTCCAAAAATAAAAAACGCAGTAGCAGCTTTTCTGAGTCTCACGCTTTTCCTCATTTCGCATTAGTGGGCAGAGGAAGTTGATTCTTGGCAAACATTTCCTCTGCGAATCCCACAGTCTGAAGGGGGAATATTCTTAGGACCATTACATGCCTGACGGAGGAGGAGCAGGCGGACCGAAGGAAGGAAGGAGGGAGAGAGGGGAGGGGGGGGAGGGTTTGGGTTTGAAGGTTGCCGGCGGTCAGAAAATATATTAAATGGTTCATCCTCAAGAGAAAAATTCCGTGACGTGGGCCACTGGAATTGCTTTATTGCTGGATTAATAAAAGTTTTGCTGCACATCGTTTCATGCTCCGCTGAATCCTAATCCGGGAACCCACGACAAAAATTTTCATTGGAAGCCGTTGATCTGTGGCTAATACAATACGTATACGGAAGAACAGCAGTGTAGACAGTTGATACAAAGAGAAAAAGGGAGCTTGATTTATTTGTCATACACAGAAAGGATGGATTGGTGTATCGATAAGTCTCGTTGTCCAGTGGTTAATATAGTTTGATAGAAAGAGAGGTAAGTTGGTATACGGAAGAACAGCAGTATAGACAGTTGATATAAAGGGAAAGGAGAATCGATTCATTGTTGTGCTCTGATATGGTAGATTTGCGTATCAATAAGTCTCGTTGTCCTGTGGTTAATGTAGTTTTATAGAAAGACAGGTATAGGTAAGTTGGTATACAGAGAGAGAGAGAGAGAGAGAGAGAGAGAGAGAGAGAGAGAGAGAGAGAGAGAGAGAGAGAGAGAGATTATTAGATGAATTGACAGGTGGATATATAGATAGATATACATAATATTGCTCTGTGGTCAATATAGGTATATAAAAAACACAAGCGTAGGTAGATTTATGATGATAAGAAGACTTTTAGGCATTACTAAAGGGGAATTAAGAGTGAGACTTGTAAATGACAGATCAATAAGTACAAATGAGTTAGTGATATCAGTATATACTCGTAAAAGGACAGGCGTAGGTAGAGTCTTTGGCTGGTGCACCTTACCTTTACTTTTGTTATAGTCGCGTACAATAATACGTGAACGAGAACTTGTAGATGTAATGAAGAACTTATCTGTAACTTGAGCATATTTTTGTAGACCGAGAAAGAAAATGAATCCGAGGAGAGTCTCGTCCCGTGCCTTGAGTCACCTCCTGTCGACTGGCCAACCTCAAATTGTATAGAATGATTTGCGTAATTAAAGCGATGGAAAATTGCACGTGACGCATCGATGAGGCTGAAGCGCAGCGAGAGGATTGGTGTCCGGCGACCGTGAAATATCCCTCCCTCCCCCTCCCCCCCGCCCCCCCCCCAAAAAAAAAAGAAGCAGGATAGTGCACCACAGTTAACATTTTTTTTTCTTTTTTTATTTGTGGATACTCCTCTTGAAAAATTATAATAACGCGGGGCGAATTCCTCCAGACTAATCGATAATGCGGCGTGTGTTCCTAGCTGGGGCGAAAGACGAGCCGGAGGAGCGATGGCACGGGGCTGGATTGCTTTACCGCCACGTTGCTCTTATAAATTTCCAATAATTGATCGGCAGAGCACACACACACACACACACACACACACACACACACACACACACACACACACACACACACACACACACACACACACACACAGTCCTCCCCAGCAGCTGAGTGGCGTGGAAAACCAGTGCTTCTCATTATAAGTGATAGGTAAACTAGGAAAAATCAGAATAAAAGGTGTTCATTTGGAGAAAAGGAGAAAATAGTTAAAAAAAGATACATAGCGATCATGGAGCCACCTTGAGTAATAGAGTGCGTGTGTCATATGTTCCACGAGATGCTTATAAGTGTTCTTTTTAATATGTGCGTGCTTGAGAGAGAGAGAGAGAGAGAGAGAGAGAGAGAGAGAGAGAGAGAGAGAGAGAGAGAGAGAGAGAGAGAGAGAGAGAGAGAGAGAGAGAGGGAGTC
>CM035204.1:2945837-2955837 GCA_020233015.1 Callinectes sapidus
TCTCTCTCTCTCTCTCTCTCTCTCTCTCTCTCTCTCTCTCTCTCTCTCTCTCTCTCTCTCTCTCTCTCTCTCTTAGTGATACCCTCTCATCACGTAGAAAAATAAAATCAGTTCCAAGCAGGGAGTGAGGAGCAGTGTTAGCGTGGAGCAGCAGCAGCAGCAGCAGCAGGAGCAGCACAGCATCACTCCCGCTCCACCGCCGGCCCTGAAACGCGTCCGCTATTGTTGCAGAGCGGGCCATTGAGCGAGTGTCGTGTATACTATCTATGGCGGGGCACACTACCTCAAAGGGTCCTGCGAGCCTCACAGAAACTGGAACATAAGGTGTTCTTTGAACCCTTTGCCGTGTGTCTAAGTTATCTCTCTTCCATCTCTCATATGGACATAATGGAGTGGAGCGCAGCGGTGACGATGCTCCTGGCACACCCCTGGCACGCCCCTGGCACGGAGCTGTCCTGTCTCTGCCTACCTGCCTGCTTGTCTGCTTGCCTGCCTGCCCGGTGATTGTGACGGTGGTGGTGGTGATGCAAGACAGGCAAACACAGTGCTTCTTTCTCCGTCACTCCCAGCCACAGGTTTGACACTCCCTCAGGGCTGCCTAGTGGATGCTGCTGCCCTGTCGACGCGGCGTACGGTGGCGGAGCGGGGCGGGTCGTGGCCATTGTGCAGCGAGCAGCCCTCTACAAAGTGAGCTAAATGGATAATGTACAGATTTTCAACACACAATTTTCCAGTACATTGAGGGCGTCTGTGAGGAATGCCGGGCCCAGATCGCACAATGGCTGCCGGTGGGACGCAGGGGACTCTACTACCTCAGGGTTTACGCCTTATGACTCAAGTCTTTGAGAGTGGGGGCTTAGGACCTTTGGCCGGGACACGCTCTACTTCGGCTCCAGTAGCTGCGTGTTGTTGCCGAGCGAACGTATAAGGGATGTATTCCGTTTCAGTTTACGTAATTTCTTTTTATAACGTGGACGTGAGCTGAAAGCAATAAACTGCTCCTGAGTCACCTCGCTTGAACAATTAATGGTGATCTGTGGCTGCAGGGAAGGACACACAGGGGCTGCTTCCGCCCCTGTGCTCCCATGAGAGGCGCCGCCACCCGCTAATGAAAGCTTAATGGACTGTGGAGGCTAGAGAGAGAGAGAGAGAGAGAGAGAGAGAGAGAGAGAGAGCCTAGATAAGCACGGCCAGACAGACGGACAGACAGACAGGCAGACATACAGACACCTGCCAACATTCCCATGTCTGCTGGTCCCAGGTCACAGCAGCCACAGCCCTCATAACTAAGCCATCTGCATGGTTAGCGAGGCTGTCATTCACTGGTTGTCATCATCATACTGAGCCAAACAAACTCCCTTCAAAGTACTCCTAAGTGTGTGTATGTACTCGCATCTATTGGTACGTACCTGATCGAGTCTTCTCTCTCTCTCTCTCCTTCTCTCTCTCTTTCTCTCCTCTCTCCGCCTGAGTCTCGTCACCGCAGGCCGCCTAATATTTTTGACAAGCCTATTCTGCCTCCCTGGCGTAATCCTCCCACGCCCTCCCACGCCCTCCCACCTGGCCTCATTCTCTCTATCTTTATTCTCTCATTATTTGCTCCAACACACTTTTTTCCCCTGCTTTGACTCCACCGACGCACAGCCCACCAATTTGGGCATTTTCTCATATTTCTCTCTCTCTCTCTCTCTCTCTCTCTCTCTCTCTCTCTCTCTCTCTCTCTCTCTCTCTCTCTCTCTCTCTCTCTCTCTCTCTCACTTATCCTATTATCGCCCGTATTCTTTGTCAGGCGAGACTAATTTTCCACGCTTTACCGACCTTCCAAAAAATTATGTCTGGTCTTATTCATTGCGGGAAAAAATTTTTACTTCCAAGGGACCAGAGGGGATATGATGGGGAGGGGGGAGGGAAGAAGGGGGGGCGCTTAAGGTAGGCCTCTATCACACCCATTGATGGTTTTGTTAGGCTTAGGTGGGGACGAGGAGGGAGGGAGAGAGGGAGAGAGAATAAGAGAGAGAGAGGGGGGGAGTGGTTTTAGAGGGTGAGAACTGCACTCGACAAAAATCCTTCTTTTTTTTTCTTTCTCTCCTTGCTGTCGCCGTTCTCGTTGTCGTCGTTCTCCACCTCCTCCTCCTCCTCCTCCTCCTCCTCCTCCTCCTCCTCCTTTTTCTTCTTTTCCTCTTCCTTTTTTTTTGTATCTCCGTATATCTCTTCTCTTCATCTAATTTTTCACTGTGTTTGTTTATCCGCATGCCTAGTTGACTGGTTTGCCGACTCTCTCTCTCTCTCTCTCTCTCTCTCTCTCTCTCTCTCTCTCTCTCTCTCTCTCTCTCTCTCTCTCTCTCTCTCTCTCATATATACACACACCAACGCCTCAACACTTTCTTCGCCAAAAGTATTATATTTTTCACATTTGTTTTTTTGAAGTTATGTAACAAATCTTTACTTACAACACCCACCACCACCGTCACTACCGCTGCCGCTGCCGTCACCCCTTCTGATAAATTGCTAACAATGAAAATAGGTGCAGGAAATAATTAACTTGATTTTTTTATTATATATTTCAAGAGATAAAAAAGAAGAAATGACAAGATTAGAGTGAATATAAGGCCATTATTCTAAAACACTTCCGCGGTGCAACTCCAAATGGCTGTAAGCGGATTTTTAAGGCTGTTTTTTACGATATTACTGACAGATTATCAAGATTCTGACATTAACTTTGACATTAGGTGAAACACTCTTGAAAATCAGGCTCCTCATCTCTTTGGCCTTAGTAAACAGTCGTAGAGAAAGAGATCAGTGTTTAATTAAGGATACCACCACCACCACCACCACCACCACCACCACCACCATCATCACCACCACCACCATCACCTATTAACCATTAACCATTTCAACGCCAAACTCTGTCCATCCTCCCTTATTCCCGACACTTGCCCACCCACGCCTCCGCCCACCCATCTCGCCGCCCATTCCCGTGCCCCCCGCCAGCAGGGTATTAGCACCTTTGCCCTCAGCCCACGCCAGCCCACCGCCACACTGCCCACATGCCAAGGGGAAGTGAGGGAAGCTGGGCAATTTCCTCTCACCGACACCCTTCATTGGCGTGTTTCCTCTCACTTCATCACCGGAGCCCAGAGAACCAAGAGAGAGAGAGAGAGAGAGAGAGAGAGGGGGTGGGGGAGAGAGAGGAACAAGCACGGAGAGGGATAGGGGGGAGGGAATAAATGTAGTACTGTGTGTGTGTGTGTGTGTGTATGGAATGCAGTATATTATATATGTGAAAATACTAGTGTTACTACTACTATTACTACCACGAGAGAGAGAGAGAGAGAGAGACTTCCCTGACAGAGAGAGACCACTTGTTTGTTACCTTCACCCTATGCACCTTTAATGACTGACTGTACTAGGTAGCAAGAAGAGCATTGGACCAACTTGACATGCTTACACACCTGTCATCACACACACACACACACACACACACACACACACACACCTCAAAATACCCGAAAAATCACTTCACAATGCTAGATATGGAGAGCCAATATAACAGTATTACAGCATCACACACATACACACACACACACACACACACACACACACACACACACACACACACACACACGGTAAGCATACAGTAACTCATGCTATATTTGGCATATAAGTCAGGAAGGCAAGGGGGCAGGGAGGCGCCCGCTGCCCTATGACGTCACAGCTGATGACGTCACAGCTGATGACGTCACGGCTGATGACGTCACAGGTGCTCTATATTTACGTAGCGTAAACCATTTTTAAAATGACCCCTCGATAAAACGATGTCAGATCAAACTAATGTATCTGTTCCGACGTGATAAATAGGATAACTAATTCCCAAAGTATAAACACACTCCTAACAACAGTAATTCTAAAGAAATTCTACGGGGAAAAAACGTGTTTTATAAAAATATGACCCTTTTTAACACTCGTTAAATATCCATTAACTACCACTTCAAAGGAACCAAAACCCATTTCAAAACAATTGATTAGTTATTCTTAATTATTTTAAAGACTTTAGAGTGAGTTAGACGCAGAAATAAACTATTGACAGGCTGATAAATAAGTTATTAATGTAACTTTGACACCGCTAAATAATATTTTTCCTCTCCACTCATTTCACTGAAATTTAGGCATAAATCATCATTGTATATGGACTATCTTTTGCAAATAATAACAACTTGATACAGCCTTAAATAAAAAAGGACATTGGGCGTTCCAAGAAATTTTGCGCAAAAATCCCCTCTTATGTACCACCCTAATAACGCCAATCACAGCTATCTCCACCCCTTACACGCACGGAAATGACTTGAAACTCACCGCAGTATTCATAGAAAGCGTTAAATTTGACTATTGATCCCAAATAAACAGTCCAGAAACGAAGAAAATATCCTGATAAATGT
The DNA here is from genome assembly GCA_020233015.1 of Callinectes sapidus. Lineage (NCBI taxonomy): Eukaryota > Metazoa > Arthropoda > Malacostraca > Decapoda > Portunidae > Callinectes > Callinectes sapidus. The sequence goes on from CM035204.1 coordinate 2,950,274, forward strand.
GTCGGCTGGCGGAGGCCCCGTGGTGGGGTACGGCCCCCCTCCTATCTCACTCCCACCTTCATTAAACTTAAACTTGACCACGAAAGCTATGTCTGAATGGCTCAGATGAAAGCTTAATACCATTGCTGCATACTGTGGCAAGATGAGCCTGTAATGATTGACAGATGATGAAACATTAGAAATAAAAAAAAAAAATGACCAATGAAATAAGAATCTAAGATGGCGCCGCGGGTGTTGGGTGGTGACTCACCTTACATAAACCTTGATACACGGCTGATCACTTGAACCCTACAGTATTTCAGGTAAAGATCGTCTTAATACGCCACTACAGCGGCAAAAACATCGTGAAATACCGCTATTTACTTTAAACAGAGGGTTTTTTCAGGTAGAAATCGCCCGTATCCGCTCAATCAGAGGCTTTTCAATAGGTTAGACGCAGCGCATCTCCCCGCACCTTACCCCAGGACACACTGACTCGCCTCCATCCCGCCGGAACTAGCATAGTATTACATTACGTGACGCACGCCGCCAAGTCAGATCAGAGTCAGAGAGAGAGAGAGGAGAGTCACCACCAGACGACAACAAAGGAAACAGCTTGTTGTTACTGTTTTAAGTGAGGAGTATCATGACACCTGAACTAAATTTACCTAACCAAGTGTAATTTTTTTATATTTATTGGTTTGTAGGAGAGGCACACAAACTACATTTTTTTCTTTTTTTGTGTGCGTGAATGCTCTTTATACCCTTAGCCAGTCTCCTTTTCACGTTACTGACGATAGATGGCGACAGATGGTACGCGATGCTTGATACAGGAGCTCCCACAAACAAAACTATCTAATATCACCTCATAAGTACTATTCTGTAAGTAGTAGTTTGTCTACCATCGATCATTTCAATACAAGGGAAGACTGCCACAACTATGTCGCGCTCACAGTATCCCACACACAAGATAATCGTATTGAATTTTCAGGCAGATATGTTGAAAAATATCTATGAATAATACTTTAACAGATCTCGGCATACGTTAGGGTAGGTACGTAGTGGTTAGCTGGGGAGACTGCAGGGGCTCCATTGAATATGTTTACAGCACCTGCATTGAGCTAGCTGGGGATTTGAGGTAATTCCACTGAGCAACGAATGAAAATATACCAAGCACAGGCCTGCAAATATGCACACTACACACTACCTCTCCCCGGGATGAACTTGTGGGTTGCGATGGCTGGCTTGTTTGTCGCGGTGTGTTGCATTGTGTGGAGTACATGGGGCTGCACCGCCTGGTCTGTGTTGTGTTGTGCCGTCATGCTCTTCTGTGGTGGCCGTTCTGGTCTGGCTTGTTTTGGTAGTCTTTGAAGGAGAAATAAATGTTGAGGGTAGCATTTACTACCACTACACACACACACACACACACACACACACACACACACACACACACACACACACACACACACACACACACACACACACTGGAAAATGTATTTTTGTCAATCGCGTATTGCACATAAACTTCAAACAATGACGAGAGTGAACTTATCTTCATTCCAAAATTTTCACTCACGCCGCTACTGTTTTTATTGGCAGAAAAATTAGATTTATCAAATACGTCATAAAAGACTTTTGCAAAAATCCCTTTATAAACTCTGAACAACGAATCCGGAGAGAGAGAGAGAGAGAGAGAGAGAGAGAGAGAGAGAGAGAGAGAGAGAGAGAGAGAGAGAGAGAGAGAGAGAGAGAGAGAGAGAGAGACCCAAAAATATTATAAACAAATCAGAGACTCCAACGTTTAATAAAACCAAGAAAATTCATTGGACTATTTAGTTTCACAGAAATATACGAAATATTTGGATTGAGGGATTAAATTGCAATGGTTGGCTTTTTGTCTTTATTTTCATCCAACCGGCGCAAAAAAAGAAAGAGAGAAAGACATCGCACATATAGGGAGTGTTTGCAGCGATAATTCTTGCAGTGTGACTTCGTAATATTGGTATACGTAACATACACTAAATACTTACTGATGACATATTAATGAAGGCTTTACGAGATAGTGCTTCGCTGTGAAACCTGATAGATAGAGGAGAGTAACAGACGCGGTACAACACTTCAAAGCCAAACCAACAGAGGAAGTGCAAAGGTCACTAAATGTATTAATCAATTGGATGTACGTAGATGAATTACACAAAGGGAAAACACGAATGAACTTGTTACAATACACTGAAAGAGAAACAGGAAGCATTACACGCACACAACACACACACACACACACACACACACACACACACACACACACACACACACACATACACACACTGTTAATTAAATAGTCAGTTCTCTTCGTGCTGATGTTTTGACTTCGGTGTGTCTTTCTTTTCTTGTCTTACATGGAACTTTCATTTTAAAAAGTCGCAGATGAATCTTCTTTTTTTTATTCCACTTTGTTTCCTGTATCTTTTTCTTTCGTTTTGTCTGAAAAGAAGCGTAAGAACAGAGGAAACTTGAAGAAAAAATAAAATGAAAAACCAGTACACACGAAGACACGAACAAGGTTGTCATTTATACATACGTTACATGTAAGTTTTCTTGGTTTACGAGTTTCTTCACATGAAAAATAATAGAATCGTTGATGAAAACACTGAGAAGATTACTGTTCTTTTTTTTAATTTGATTTTAAAAGATGCATAATTGTTTGGGAAAGTAATCCCTTTAATTTCCTTGTTTTACTTATTAAAAAATCGAACATGAATTAATATACTTAGCAATTAAGCTTCTTTCACTTCCAGCATCATTAAAAATCAAGAAGAATCGATGTATAATGGATTAACGTGTTTATCTGATACTAATTACTCAAACCAATCCCTTTATATAATATGACCGTGCTATTGGGACAATGTACGTAATACATATTCCCACCACCTCACGTTTACCTGCCGTTACTAATTGCCACATTAAGCAAGGCCTGTGGACCTGAACGCAGTGGTGATTAAGCGTGGCTCTAGCACAAAGGGATAGTTTCTCACAGCAGCCAAGGCCCAGAATCAATGGTCGTCCGTCAAAACAGGGCAGGGGGCCGGTAGTTGCGCTGCCTGGCCCGTCTGGCGGAGTGCATCAGATAGCCAGCCAGACTCGAGCACATTGTTCTTTCATCATGACTCTTTTCAAAGGCCACAAAGATCATAAGCCGGGGTTCTCAAGATGTTTCTTTTCTCTTGATTATATAGAAATCCTTTTAATATATTACTAAAATCATAAAAAAAACATCCTTAAAGACGTGTGCCACTCCAACTATCTTCTTTTTCAAACTAGAAGAGGTAGGGGTAATCTTCACAAGTAGGATTTACTAGGGTGAAATTTACATACAAGCGAAACCAAGGAAGAATCAATATTAATACGTAAGGAAACACCAATACCGGTACCCTTAATGTCACAGTGGTGTTGAATCCTCCGCTGTGGCCGCGGTGGTGGTGGTGGTGGTGGTTGTCATGCACGCAAAAACAACGGGACCTGTTTGCCTGGGTGATCTGTCATCCTTCCTTGAGGCAGAAGCGTGACTAATGTACAGAGAAACTACCAGTACACAAAGTGGCTTCACGCTTACCTCGCCCCCCTCCCCCCCAACACACACATATCAAGATCTTTCTGAAGTTAAATCCTAAGACCAAATTAATGATCCCTTGTGCATGTTCCGCTAGAGCCGATGGAGAATTAGTCGACTTCTTGATGAATCTCCGTTCCTGAATAATTTAATGGCCATCAGCGAGCGTCCGTGACTACCTTCTCTGAATTCCTGGGAGCGTGAAGGAGGAGTTGGCCAGGTTCTCCTTAGCACTGATCGACCCAGCACTGAGCCGCCCAACGTAGCTCAACTAAACGAGGAACACCGTGAAGCAGAGCGAATGGCGAACGTCCTGGTGGTGTAAAATGAAGCCAAACAGGTTGACAGGCAGGGAAGTTCAGCATAGAGGCATGTCAGTGCTGGAGTTGGCGCTACATCACTCAAGTCTTTCAGTGACGGTGTGAGAAAGTGAATGCACGGTGTGAAGTTAACCCCTTCAGTACTTGGACACACTTTTACCTTCAGTTTGGTGTAGGATTAGACGATTTCACTGATATTAGGAAGGGTCTATGGAGGTCAGAGGATTAATGGCCAGAGTCTATACTATTTCATTCCCCCACATGAGTTTCTGAAGCTGTATAAAATGGCTAAGTAATAAGCATAATAAATATACAAACACGTCCCAATACTGAAGGGGTTAAGGGAAGGACTGCAAGGATTATGGAAGGGAAGATAACTGGCAAATGCTTAAACAAACAAATAAATGAATGTGTAGGAGGTTAAACCAGCAAAAAATATACAGACAGACAGGTTGATAGATACATAGAAGAAAAGAAAGGAAAGTAAATCGATAAACAGATAGATAGATAAAATAGACATACATGCAGAAGGGTAGGCAAATATGCAAACAAACAGACAGAAAGACATAACGTTCAGCAGAAAGGAAAAACAGAGAGACAAGATCCCACGCATGGAAGCAATGGAAAGGCTTGTACGGCACTGTGTTGTTTGTATAGACTGATGTATTGATAGTAGTAGTAGTAGTAGTAATAGTAGTAGTAGTAGTAACAGTAATAACTAAAATTACTTTACTTTTTCATTATCTACTTTTTTTCTTTCTTTTTTTCAATGACTTTCGAAACTTTCCAGGAGAGCGTGGACACACACACACACACACACACACACACACACACACACACACACACACACACACACACACACACACACACACACACACACACACACACAAGTCAGCCAGTTCGTGAGTGGATGCGCTGAGAGGGCAAGGTGGTTCGCGTCGCTCAGAGATCAACAGCACACATAAGACAGTATTTCCCGTTCCTCCGCCTTGATCTCCCTTGACCTCACCCGCTACACCTCTCCAGTTCCCTCTCCTCTTCATCCACGAGCGTTTTTTTTTTTTTTTTTCCCAGGAGTGCCTTTCTGCGTGTCTTTTCTTGTTATCTTTTATCATTCCTGCGAATCTGCAGTATCGATCCTTAGAGGGTGCCGGAATATATTAGATTTGACTCTTGGATTGTTGTTTTTTTTTTACTTTTAGCATTTTTACAGCATGAATACCGGTTCTTTCTCAATAGCTAACATCATTACCTCTGCCATTTATGGGGACTGGCAAATTAGTGGGTTTTTATTCTCAATGCATAAAAAAAATCGCTCAGACTGCAAAAGATCAACACACAACACGAAGACCACAACACACTGGAAAACATCACCTCAAAACACCGCAAACCAGAGCAACACAACAACCTTCAAAGCACAACACCACCACAGCCCACTGCCTCAGATTTCCAGCATGCCATAGCAACACCAGCACACCGCAGTCATCCCAGTGGCACAGCTCACCCCAGCACCACACCAGATGGAGCGGTCAATGGGTGTGCATCCGCCTTTCCTATGAGTATAAAGCAAAAATGCCGTCCGGCTCTCTTTCTCTCTCTTCCTCTCCCTCCCAGTCACTCTTTTTTCGCCTATTTTTCCTTCGCCCTTTTGCCTCCAT
>CM035204.1:2960837-2978025 GCA_020233015.1 Callinectes sapidus
ATAATCCCTCACGATCATATTAATGTAATGGTAATTCTGCCCCAAAAGTTTGTCACCAGTAACACATTAGGTAATCTCATTGCAGAAGGCGAGGGTTCTTCTGCCTCACCCCCTTGCTTGTCAAACGCCCAGTTAGAAGTGAGATCAAATTATTGCGCTCAACTTTCTTCCCTTCATCCTTCCACCCATTTATCTGTTCATCTTTCGTTCCTTCTTTTGTTTTCCTTCTTTTTTATTAATTTGTCCATTCATTTCACCATTTATTCATGCATGCTTGCTTCCTTTCTTCCTTTCTTCCATTTTCCTTTCCTTCTTTATCTTTCATTCCTTCTTTTCTTTTCCTTCTTTTTATTGATTTGTCTATCCATTTAACAATTCATTCATTCATGCTTGCTTTCTTCCTTCCTTCCTTCCTTCCTTCCTTCCTTCCTTCCTTCCTTCCTTCCTTCCTTCCTTCCTTCCTTCCTTCCTTTTTCCTTTCCTTTTTCATCTTTCATTCCTTCTTTTCTTTTCCTTATTTCTATTATTTTGTCCATCCTTTTAACAATTTATTCATTCATGTTTCCTTCCTTTATTCCTTCCACTTTTTTTCTTTCCATACATTCATGGATCTTCTCAACCATCCGCCCTTCCTTCTTTTCTTTCATCTTTCCTTCCATCCCTTCCTTCCATCTCGTCCTTCCTTACATCCACCCATTCATATATTCTTTTTTATTTTCTTATTTCTTTCTCTCCTTTCTTCCTTCCTTTTTTCCCTCCCTTCCTCTATTTCTTTCTTATACGATTAGGTAGTAATATGTTGCTAATATTATTACGTTCTCTCTCTCTCTCTCTCTCTCTCTCTCTCTCTCTCTCTCTCTCTCTCTCTCTCTCTCTCTCTCTCTCTCTCTCTCACTGAACGCGGTGGTTTTCTTTATTTTCAATGTTTTGTTTTGATCGTGTACAATGACCTTGATATTTCTTTGTAATATTCTTTCTACTTCTTATCCTCTTCTTTATATCAATTGTTCTCTTCATTCTATATCACTGGACGAAACTTTTCATTGTAATGTTTCTTTATCTGTTTATTGTACCTTTGACCAGTGTCCCTATAATGTAAATAAATAAGTAAATAGAAATAACACGGCTTATTTGTGACAGTCATCTTTCGTATTGGTCCATGCCACATCCTTCCCTGTTACTAATATTCCCTTCTCTCCCCTGCAGGAAGGGCGAGGACGGGGTGTGGGATGTGGACAACGGCCAGGCCACGGAGACCAACGCCACACAGTTTACGGTGACATCCCTGCAGCCCTACACTGTGTACTCCTTCAGGGTGGTGGCAGTCAACGCCCTGGGGATGAGCCAGCCCTCCACCAAGTCCTACTACATGATAACCCTGAGAGAGCGTGAGTAACTGCCTCCTTCCTTTGTTTATTCCCGTGTCTTGTCGCTCTGCACACTCGGCTCTTTGTCACCCGCCGTGCTTCCTGGCGACGTGTGAGATATTCGTCCATGTACTCCTTGATTTATTTATTTACAGACACCAGAAGCCTCGGTCATAAGTCCTCATAGTATAACGTGGTGGAATTCTGGCATTGCTAGGAATTTAATGTCTCGCTGATGTCAAAATATCATTAATTTGCTCCCTAGAAATTTGGTCTTTAGATTCAGAATTTAGTATAAGAACACAAGGAAATAAATAAATAAATATATATATATATATATATAATATATAATATATATATATATATATTGTGTGTGTGGGGTGCGGTGGGGGTATATATATATATATATATATATATATATATAATATCATACCTATATTGGGATGACAACAACTACTTTGTCGAGGAGACTGACCTGCCACTTATAACAAGAGCCATCAACATCAAGTTTTCCTGACACGAAAAACAACAGAATCTGGTTCTACCATCATCGTTAGAGAACAAGATAAAAGGATAAAGCTGCTGGCAGCACTATACATCGACCCACTCTCACCTACAATTAACTCACAAACCCATGATCTACAAATTCTGTCGACACGAAAACGTAAGACAGAAGAAAACACTGAGTCATGCCACCAATAGGAACCACTCGCATTCCAGCCAGTCAAGTGCCGCCACCACAACATACATGTATGCACGTATGTATGCATCAATATATATATATATATATATATATATAGATATATATATATATATATAGATATATATATATATATATATATATATATATATATATATATGTATGTATCTGTATATCAGCCGTATCCGTAAATCTATGTGGTATTGCAACATTTCCTATCAACTCGACACAACGTGATTACCAAGTCTATTCCATCCATCAAACCAAATTTTTTGCATCTCTTTTATTAATCTCATCTTAACAAGCTGAAGCTCGTTACTTTCATCCTGACTACTATAACGCTGATGAGTTGTTTGCGGAGAGGCAGCAGCAGCAGTGTTGTTGACCACCTCGCCGCCAGTCGCAGTGTTGTGTGGGACCCTCCACTAGCTTTGTGCAATCTGTTCCAGGTGTATTGCCACCCCTTTAAGTGCCTTCCTATTTTTCTCGCTGACTTTTTTTGTGGAGCAGTTGAAGACAGGGGTGAATGTAAAGGAAGAGGAAATATCTGTGCCGGGCGTCACTCTATAAAAGAAAAAAAACAAAAGGATTAAAAAAAGGAGAGGAAGTCAGTTTAGCCCGTGAGGCAACTTGATACTCTGTCTCCCTTTTATTCTTTCTCTCTCCGAAAAGAACTTGAACCATTAGATGGACGAAAAATAACGAGGCGAGGCCACAGGAACGAAAACCAAGCGGGGAAGTGAGTTCTGCGGCTTACTGGTGAAGGGGAATAAAGGAAGAGGGAGGATGTTCTTTACACTCCTGGCTAGCAAGGTGAGGACAAGGAATCGATGGAAGATAGACCTATGGTGTGGCGGAGAGGCAAAACGAACTCAGGAAAACAGCATGCATGGAAATACTGGTGAAAATAATAACAGGAGAGGAAAGAGAGACAGAAATTTGGGACTCCGATGGAACAAGAATGAGAGAGAGAGAGATTTGAAGAGAACTATGGGAGAGGACACGATGCGCTCTGAGAGAATAAAAAGCCGTAACCACTTATCATATTAGTGAGAAAGAGAGAGAGAGAGAGAGAGAGAGAGAGAGAGAGAGAGAGAGAGAGAGAGAGAGAGAGAGAGAGAGAGAGAGAGACCTGGTAGCTTTGCAGAATTCTTAGATACCAATGTCATCTCTCGTCTAAGATCAAATATTGTCTTTTCACCAACACTCTCACAAAGGATAACAGCTCTGATCATTTAACTTTTCGTGTTCCTTTGTGTTATTTAATTCAAGAACCAGATGAGTGACTGGAGTGGTTCTTTATTAACTGAAAATGCTGCAATTACTAAATCACGTGATGCTTTAAGGTGAAAAAAAAATAGATAAAGACAACCATTTATCAGATCACGTTCTTTTTTACAACATGAAACCTCAATGGAGTTTGACGATGAGGGTTTTTTTTCTTTTCTTTTCCTTTTTCGTTTCTTTTCTTTTTTTTCTTTTCTTTCTTTTCTTTTTTTTTTTTTTACTTTCATATCCCTTTACTACTGCATGACGTGTTCAATATTCATTTCACACTACTCCTCCCTTCCTTCATTCAATCACTCCACACTCCACATTCACTCTACACTCCACAATGCAGACTCCACACTCTACACTCTCTTTCTCTCTCACTCACTCACTCACACACTCACTCACTCACTCACTCACACACTCCACACTGCCCCTCTCTTTATTCACTTGACGTGCTTATTATCCACTCCACACTACCCTTCCTTCACTCCACACAGCGCCATACGATCATCTTGAGGCTGGAGTGAAGAACCCATTGAAAAAGAACGTTTCAGAATGTCACTTTTAATGAAGAATTCTACATCCCATCTTCCGCCATGTTAGTGAGACGCGAGGTAAGCAATTTTCCTTCCCCTCGAGGCTCATTACGTCCGAGAGTGTTGGTAAAGGTTGTGGAGTATGAAGGTGGGAACTGTTAACCCCTCCAGTACTGGGACACATTTTTACCATGAGTTTCGGGTACGATTAGACGATTTTATTGACGCTAGGAAGGATCTATTGAGGTCAGAAGGTTAATGGACAAAGTCTTCACTGTTTTAATCTCAACATTAGTTTCTGGAGCTATTTAGATTTGTCCATTGGTAACCAGAATTAATGTGAAAATGCGTCATCGTATTAAAAAGGTTAAGGTGTCAGAAGGGAAGGTTTTGTTCATGTGATACGTAAAGAAATAGATAAACAAGTAAGAGAAAGGACAGATATTTGAGAGACACACGTAAATAGTGGAGAAACGAGTTATGCATTGTTATAGAAGAGGAGGAGTGATAAGCATTCATTAAGCTCTATTTTACTAGCGACTGGTGAAAGAAAAATCCATCAATTTGGACTAGAGAAAATGAAAAGGTCTTGAAATGTGTTAGATAATGGTAACTGTTCCATTCCAATATTTTAGACTTTAACTTTCAGTACCGAGGCACATTTTCCTATTTATTCTGCTTATCATTTGTCGATTTCATAAAGCTTCAGAAACTCATGTTAAGATAATACAGACGCTGACCAATAATCTTATGACCTCTATAAAATCCTTCTTAATGTCATAAAATCGTCTATTCATACACAAAACTCATGGGAAGAATGTGTCCTAATAATGAAGGGGTTAATGAACAATATTCTGAAACAACATCACCGCACCTTAACAATTTTCAAAAGATTCTATATAGTTAAAAGCCAATGGTCTTTCAGGGTGTTTTCATCATTTCAGTGACAGAGTAACACAATTTTTCGGATAAGTAACAGGAACAAAACACTCTTGAGTATGCTTTTAATCATCGCTGCAGCCTTTGAAAGTAGTCGCAGTGAGAGATCAAAGTGTGTCTGGAGAAAGGCCATTGTCTCGTTGTAGTAAGTCTGGACCACACAGTTAGTACAGTATTCAAGTTTCATTGCTTTGTAGGACGTGTGTTTGTGTGTGGCGAGACCCAATTTTCAACCAATTCTCTAAGGACCTTATCGCGTACAGAGTTGTAGTAATTTAACACTTTCCCTGCTATTTGGTTCGTCTTCAGTACTAACACACCAGCTCAGAGATCTTTCGTTTTAACCCACAGCCATCTCAAAGCATTCTACTGTCTAAAGACTATTATTCTCCTTTAAATTGTCTTTTTTATCTTTCTTGTCGATGTTTGTTAAGATTTAAGTGTGTGTTGTGTTGTACATCACAGTTAAAGAGTTAAGGACTCCCTGGGGCTTATTGTTCCTTCAAGATCGTAAGTGGAGAGAAAGAGGTTTACTTGATTATGGACTCTTCTGCTTCCTTAATGAGTGTAACTTTCTATAACTTTCCTGGTCGTCGTGGTGTGGTAACCTTCCCCAAACCACGATGAGGAGTGACAGCAAGAACTTCAAGGGAAAAGATGCATCTGGAAACTTTCTGGGAGTTAAGGACAAATGAACGCTTCTTTTTTTCTTCTTTTTTTTTTCTTTTGTGTGTGTGTGTGTGTGTGTGTGTGTGTGTGTGTGTGTGTGTGTGTGTGTGTGTGTGTGTGTCTGTGTGGGCGTTCGGTTTGTGGAAAACGAGAGAGAAACACAATCCTTGTTTTGAAATATTTGAAGCAGCGGTATTTTTTTTTTTTTTTTTACCAAGGATCCTATTTACTTCGATTATAAATATCTTCAATAACTATAACGGATTCATGTAAGGCAAATATAGTACTACAGTTATTAAGTAGTTACGAGAATAGTTATTAATTCACTCTTACTGCTACAGTCGTCTTTCGCAAACGTCGAGGACACTGTAAAGAAATTATTTGATATATACTGAATAAAAATTGGAAATGAAAATTTGGCTCTTCTAAACAACAGAATCATTAAAGAGATGGCAATACAAAATTTAAGAAAATAGATGATTATGGGAAAAGCTCTCCATTTGTAAAGGTGGTAAGAAGTGCTCCTGTTAAGGAACCAAGATAAAGGCGAATCTCCTTGCCGAGGCGAGGATGTCAAGGCGACAAGGGAGACGTTTGTAAGTGATGGAAAGCAGGTGTGTGTCGTTATAAAAGATGCAGGTAACGAGGTGACTACTAATGAGATCGCCATCACTGCACAACAATTGTCACACACGGTAATGATATACAAATTTATATGCTGACAATGCAACACTTTTTCACACATATCTGAACAAAAGCCGATGATTTCACGAGACAGGAAGACGATAGACATTTTCTCTTTTTTTTTTTTCATTCCTTGGGCTTTACACACAGCACAGCAAAATTGAACCTCCTGCCCTGTTTCGATTCAGACTTTATTGACAAAAAGTGTCTTTGTAGCGACACAATGAGAACTGATAAAATAAGTAATAAAAGTTTCCAATTTTTTTACCCCATTTTCTCAATAAGTTCCAATACTAGAAATTACAACGAAATGTGAATTTGAAGCGAGACCTCTTGATTAGGTTTCGCTCGTTGATGATGAGCACGAACGAGGAGGGAAGTGAAGTGAGAAAAGAATAAAAGGTTTGTAACTTTAGTCGGTGTGGCTTAGAGAAAAAAAATAATAAAAGGGAGAAAAATAGCATTGTGTTCCCGCCTTGAAACGTTGTATAGCTCACCCATAGACAACGATGTGTGTGTGTGTGTGTGTGTGTGTGTGTCGTGTGTGTGTGTGTGTCGTGTGAAGATATCTTGCATCAACAACAATCGTGTACGGAAAAGAAATGTTATACCGTATGTCCCACGTGTCTGGTCGACCTCCATCGTTCTTTCCCGTATTTCCTGCTGCAGTTCCCGGGATTAAGCGTTGAGCCGCACACAGACGCAGGAAGTACTGTCCCCTTTTTAACTATTTTTATTTTACTTCTTACACTATTCTAAACTTTTTCAAGAGGAGCTCAATATACTCCATTTCCAAAAAACACCATAAGATTTGTTGGAGAGCAAATAACATTCACGGTCAAACGAAAGTAACTCAAAGAAAAAACATGATTGGGAAACTCGATGAAAGCTACTCATAGAGGTGAACGCGGGTACTTGCTAAGGGTTAAAGGAATCACAAGGAAATTTGACTAAGGAACGTGGAAAGCTGTTTATCTTGAGGACATCACCGCGGTTGTTGTCCCCAGTAGCAATAGCCCCGGGGCATGTCGGAGCACAGCACAGCACACACACACACACACACTGAGGTCCTCCACCCACGCAGCTTTTCACTGTCCTCTGTGGTCAGGATGATGGATGGGTGGTCAGGGAAAGCTGGGAAAGGTAAACGCCAGTGACCCGGATGTCACAGTGTGTCCCATATCCCAGGGTTATTCTGCGCCACACTCCCAAAACTCAACCACTGCACTCCTACACCACCTTCAAGACAACGTGTAACTTTCCCACCACAAAATTTCTTTCTTCATACACTCAATAATTGGTCCACAAATATTTCACCTGCTGTGCCTCGCCTCACACCACTTAGCCCGCCTCCCCGCCACCCTCCCCGTCCCTCCCCGTCCCTCCCCAGTAAGCCGACCACCTTTCTTCTCCCTTGCCACCCCCAGCGCCCCCTCCCTCCCCCTTGCTGCCTCCCTCTGCACCTCGGTTTGGCTCCTGTTTCAGCTTTAAGGCTTGAAAGCCTGACCACTCTGGGATGCCGGTCACTAGACACCACTTCACTTTACTTATATATATATATATATATATATATATATATATATATATATATATATATATATATATATATATATATATATATATATATATATCTGTGTGTGTGTGTGTGTGTGTGTGTGTTTTCTGCTTGTTTGTTTAAGTTTATTAAAATTCAGTAGAAATCGAATATTGTCCGATCCATCCCGTTGGTTAAAGACAAAACGTTGAACGAGACAATGGAAATCCAATTTTGTTGAGATAACGTAGTATTCGCTCCCGCAGCCACCACTACCACTACTACCATAACTACTACCACCATAACTACTACCACCATAACTACTACCACTACTACTACTACCACCATAACTGCTACTACTACTACTACTACTACTACTACTAATAATAATAATAATAATAATAATAATAATAATAATAATAATAATAATAATAATATTACTACTTCTACCACTACTACTACTACTACTACTACTACTACTTCTTCTACTACTACTACTACTACTACTACTACTACTACTACTACTACTACTACTATTGTTGTTGTTGTTGTTGTTGTTGTCGTTGTTGTTGTTGCTGCTGCTACTGCTGCTGCTGCTGCTGCTGCTGCCACTACCATCATGACCACTAGTGGTATTATATATATTTCTGCCATCATTGTTGTGATTTTTATGTCCAGTTAAGGTTTTTATTGTGTGTCGTGCATATGGTACAGCAAAATGAAGTACCTGCATGAGTTTGTCTCGTTTCTCGTGGCATTGTTAAAGTTACTTTAAATAGACGAGGAAACTCATCATATCAACCCAGAAGTGTCTGGAGAAGTTGGTACCCATTATACATGTGTGTGTCACACTAATACCTGCGACATTGGAGAAATGATAATTTTGGTTCACTGTGCGTTGCTTCAGTGTGGAGGAAGAAAGCTTTTAATTTGTTGTCACTTAATGTTATTTTGAATTTAACTTGTATAGAAACAAGCTGTATTTCTTTAGCTGGGGGGGGGAGTGTTTTGTATATAAAAATGGAATTAGTAGATATGTAAAACTAAAAGACAACACTTACTTTAATGTGACACTATTAAACATAAGGCTAGGGGTACTCTCTCTTTACTTTCGTGTGTTTCCCGTAAACACCTTTCCTATTTTTCACTCAATTTTATTTTCTATATAAATCCGATAGGACCATAACCTCTACCTTTTGCCACTGCCCACTTTCCTAACTGAATTTTCATTTGATTGGCTACAGACTGTATGCCTGATTTACTTACACTACAATGTAATGAAATATTGTACACCGAAGCAAGCGTGCTACTGAATGTATTCACACCGCTCACACAACGGACAGCTGCTGTCTTGTTTCAGTCCACTATGGTCACCACAGCACAGTGAGGCGCCTGCATGGCGAGGTCTCCAAAGGGAATCACATCAACTCACACACACCACATAACTGTACTGTAGACTGGCAACCAGGCACCACTCAAGTCGTGGCCGCGTGGCATATCCTTAGAAAACATCCCTTGTAACTTGAACGCATTTCAGCGAAACAAGACAGAGCTTTCAGACTCTCTTCTCTACGGGCTCAGGAACAGCCTCCAGCAGGAGAGATAATGGCTACGAAGGAGTAGTGTTCTTCAACCCATTATGAAATTACTATCATAGTTTGTACACTCTCCATTACAATGGATATGAAGAGCCTTGCTTGAATGACACTACTACATTGCGCCTTTGTTTGGTATGACATTAATGACTTTAGATCTTTTGTTTCAATTTTGCATGAAGGACAAGGAACTCTAATGCACTGTAACGAGAAACAATTTAATAGTAACAGAGTGAGTGACAGATCGTTTATTGTTTAGCCTCTAGTATTCTAAGTAACAGTCACTGTTAAGTATTGTCATGTGAAAGACAAATCTCTCTCTCTCTCTCTCTCTCTCTCTCTCTCTCTCTCTCTCTCTCTCTCTCTCTCTCTCTCTCTCCAGTTAGCAAAACTCGTGAAAATAAAAACTTTTCTTCCTGTCAAGATGAAGGATACAACTTTCTCTGATAGATAATCACGTTGACTGTGAAAGAAACCAAACATTTTCCTCGTGTATATGATAGTATACGTATATAGTCTCTCCGGCAGCTTCCCCACGTCCCTGAGATACTGTGTGTGTGTGTGTGTGTGTGTGTGTGTGTGTGTGTGTGTGTGTGTGCCTTCCCGTCCTGGCCGTCGTGCGCCACCTCCGTGATGCTCCCGAATGTTGACTGTGCACACACTGTCTGCCTGATGTACGCATCCATTAGTCTGGAACAACACTCTGTAGGGAAGCCATACAAGTCATGTTTACATTAATTCTACCTTTGTGTGTGTGTGTGTGTGTGTGTGTGTGTGTGTGTGTGTGTGTGTGTGTGTGTGTGTGTGTGTGTGTGTGTGTGTGTGTCCCCGCAGACCAACAACCCATGCCGCGACGTGGAATTAAAGCATAAATCAGCAGATGATGCCGTGGAATTATTTTCGACTGATATGACTCCCCTGGAAAAAGTCTCAGATTAAAGTTGTATATTTCCGTGTGATGAGTCCTTGACGGTGGACGCTGCACGCTACATCTCCGAGGCGCCTCCCGCACCCCACCACCCTGGCCCGACGGGAGAGGAACGCCTACACTCCCTCCATACACACACTGTTTGGCCAGCGTCGTCCGTTTCTGTGTACGTACACAACACTACACATCAACATCACCTCACCTCCTGCCTTGTGAATGACAGCGCGACCCAAGAACAGTTTCCCTTCGTGTGTGACTCCTAACTCCCCCTTCCGCGGCTCCTCTCCATCAGGCGGCGAACGAGGGAGCGAGCCTCACCTCTCGCGTCCTCCCTCCGCCTTGGTAACGGAGGAAGGGCGTGCGTCATCTCGGGACAGTCTCGCCAGTGTGGGCACAGAGTTTAATGGGCTGTGTGAACTTCGCTATCGCTTACATAAACTTGGTGATGCAGGAGTAGTGTTGTCCTCGTGTTCCCCTCGAGGCGAAACAGTTGTGCTAGAAGCTTTAGTTGGTTTTGTAGGTGTATTAATAGTGCGCGATGATGCTAGTGGTATTGATGATGGCAAAATTGATTGTAATAATGATAACTCTAATAATGGTGATGGTGATGATAATAATGAAGCAGTACTAGTAACAGCATCTAACCTAACCTTCTAATCTAACCAAACTAACCTAACCTAACCTAACCTATTCTAACAACTCAGCACAGGTAGTAATAACAGGAACAGTAGTAGGAGTAGTAGTAGGAATAGTAGCAATAGTAGCACTCCATTGCTTATAGTATAGACTTGGCTGCAGCAGGAGGAGAGGCAGAGAGCAGCGTTAGTGATAGCAAGAGGGGCGGGAGCGAGCAGGGCTGTGGCGGAGTGGTGTGTGTGGCAGTGGCAGAGTACGGATGAAGGGAAGGGACGGAGGGCGAGGACTGAGCCACCTCCCATGTTTGCGTGCGTAATGTGTACTGTGTCCCCTCACCCAAAAAGAACAGTGAGGGAGGGAGAGGGGTGCAGGGTACGGATCGTGTGAGGACCCAATTTCCCATATATCCATAATGCCTTTCATATATTTCTATCATGAGAGAGTATGGGTAGCGGAGGCGGCGGTGGTGGTGGTGGTGGTGGTGGTGTTGGTGGGGGTTGGACACGCCGCGCCACAACCCTACCATAATGGCCTGAGATTGCGAGCGTGTATGCGTATTTTAGCCTAATGAAATAAAGCATTGGTGGTTTACGTGATGCTTTGTTTGGGGGAAAAAATAATGAAATATACAAAAAAAAAGTGCACTGAATAAAGCAAAAAATATATATAAATAGATAAAATAGTAAAGCAAGCCATTTGTATAGTGTCCCTCTCATTGATAATAAAAAAAAACACACACACGCAGGGAAAAAAGAATAATAATTGTATATTCTGTAAAGTGTGTAACAGTACTGATATTATTTAGGGTTATTTTGTGAGAGGGTTCAGTAAAATGGAAGTTATTCGTGGTGGGCGTGTGGAAACCAGCGCTTGCATGCCGATTATTTCTGAATTATTTCGTTCATTGCCATGTGTTTGGTACATGCATGTGTTTGTGCGTGTGCTTGTACGTGTGCCTGTGTGTGTATGCGTGTGTGTGTGTGTGTGTGTGTGTGTGTGTGTGTGTGTGTGTGTGTGTGCCCGCGATAATGAGATGTTCAGTCCCCCCCCTCCATCCCAACCCTCAATACACACACACACACACACACACACACACACACACACACACACACACACACACACACACACACATTCCACTAAATGAATATACATAAAACTAACTTTTTTTCTCTCCTTCTATAAAGCCTTGGATTGATCTGGGAGCATCTGCCACACCCGGCACGTGAGGGGGAGGGAAGCGGTAGGAAGGGAAGGGTGAGGAGGGGAAGGGGATGGGGATGGAGGTATTAGTCAGATTGAACCACTGGAGGAACAGAAGGGAGAGCGCGGGGGGGGAGGGGTGCAGGATACGGCGCCGGACTCATGGTTGTGATGGCCAAAAGGGAGGGGGTCGGGGAAGTGGTACTGGTGGAGGGGAGTAGGAGAGGAGGTAGTGTTAGAGGGGTACAGGCTCAGGTTGTACTCCACTATCCCACTATAAGCCTCCGCCACACCATTGTGCCACCCCACTCCTCCAGTACCTACGTAATAGCCACAGCACGCAGCACGACGCACACCAATACCTGCCACGCCCACCCCAGCCCTCACTGCATCCCCCCAGACACCAAACCTCTACCCCGCCACTCCATTGTCCACCATCCACTGCACTCCACCGTCCCCAACACCCATCGCCTCGACTCTCAGCATGTGCGCACCACCTAACCACCTCACCATCTCACTAACCACCCACCCCACCCCACTCCACCCCCCTACCCGGTGTACCCGCCCTCCAGCAAGCCTCAGTCATCCTCCGTGATCTTTGTTAAGCACATTCTCAGCACGAAGTACGTTCATAACAAATTCATATACGAACAAAAGTGAGAGTTGCTAAATTTGCAACGAATTACGCGGCTCAGGTGTGTTACCTCAGCAACGAAGGATTTCTGCTGCGGGAGGGAATATTGTTTAGGTTTTTTCAAAGGTGGCAAGGTCGCATTCATTAACATTTTATGGAGTAGGTTTTGGTGAGCAGCCGAGACCTTGTTACGGGTCAAGAGCCTTCACGTCCCCTGTCCCTGTGCAAGGCGCGAGTCCCTGAGGCACTGAACCCCCCTGTCCCTGCCGCCCGGGACCCGTCTCCCCCGCGACCCCCACGCACCTTTGATCTCTCGTACAGGGCCTTTTATCCCCCTCCCTCCTTGATATTAGGCTGAAATAATCCTCAAGATTTTTTTAAGTTTAGCCTTCATTCCCTCTACTTTATGTATGAGCACTTCCTCGCACGCACAGCACAGGATGAATATTTAATTTTCCCCGACGCTCATGAATGCAGCTTCATCATTATGTTGCTTCCCGCCGCGTCTCTTAAGGTTTCGCTCGGGACCAGACCTGTTCCAGACGCACTCACCGGCCTGCCCAGGAGCCCTCACCTCGAGCACTAGCAGGCTTCCACCGAGCACGGGCGAGCTGGGGCGTCCTGGGCCAGTTTTTGCAGCGTTGGGACGAAAATTCCGTCACGCCGCCTCAGAGGGAAGGGGTCACGGCCACTGGCGCTCATAGCTGCTCCCGCCCGACCCGCCGCCCCGCCGCCCCGCCACCGAGCCCACCTGGGTACCGCCCCTCCCATCCCTCAATCCCGTCCCTGCCCCGCCCTCCCCGTGCTTCCTCTGCCTGCTTCACCCACGCTCCCGCCCAGCCACCCTCAACCTCCACGACCCCTCCTCACCTAGACGCCACCACCACCACCACCACCACCACCGCAGCCGACGCCGCCACTAGCCTCTCTACATTTTTTTCTTTTCCTCCTTCTCCTCCTCCAATTTATCCCTTATCTCCGTGTTTATTTCCGTCTCACTCCTCCTCCTCCTCCTCCTTCTCTCTTCTCCTCTTCCTCCTCCTCTTCTTCCTCCTTCTCCTACTCAGCCGCCTCCTCTTCATCATCATCATCTTCATTTTCCTCCTTCACTATTACTTACCACCACCACCATCACCACCAACACTCACCACCACCACCACCACCACCACTACACTGAGGTTGGAGAAACAGGCTTAATAAAAACCACCATTACGACCACCACCACCACCACCACCACCACCACCACCACCACCTCGAATTCTTGCCTCCTTGCTCCTTGTTGACCGCCCTGTTGATCCCGCCCCCGTCACCCGCCCTGCCCCCCCCCCTCCCCTTCCCCCGCACAGCCTTGACCTACTGTGCCCTTTGCCTCCTCGCCTCGGGCACGGGAAGGGGACGCCGCCACTGCTACCAGGCGAGTCCACTTCCTCCACCTCCACCTCCACAGACTATTTATTACTCTCAGTCTCCTCCACTTCAGCATATCCTCTCCACTCCTCCACTTCAAAACTTCAACCACTTCATTCTACTCTCTCTCTCTCTCTCTCTCTCTCTCTCTCTCTCTCTCTCTCTCTCTCTCTCTCATCAGCATTATCATTTTTCGTCTCCCTTTCCCTCCTCCTCCTCCTCATCCACCACCACCACCACCACCACCACCACCACCACTATTCGCTCACTCCCTTTAAGTTTCGCATTATATTCTTTCTCCCTTTTTTTCCCCCTCTCTCTCTCTCTCCCTTTGCATCCTTGAAAGTTCCAGTCACAGCTTACGCCTCTCTACCTCCCGTCTGATAAGAGATAAGCCATCAGCCTCTGTTCCCCGTCGAGCTGCTACAAAACACGGCCTCATTTACATAGACATGGAAGCCAAGCGAAGAGGAGGGCGGGCGGGAGCGGGCGGGAGAGGGTAGGCAGGAGCGGGCGGGAACGGGAGGGCGGGAGCGGGCGGGCGAGCGAGCGGGCGGGAGAGGGCGGGAAGCGGTGGCGAAACGAAGAGACCACCGATTAAGTTATGCAGTCTCATGGAGGAGGAGGAAGAGATGAGTGTGGGTGGCTTTACGAGAGAGAGAGAGAGGGGGGGGGGAAGCTCTGTTCAATTTATTCAGGGAGTTAGTCATGTTTCAGATAATGGGCAGCTTACTGGTATTTGAGGGAAGTATTCGAAAAACTTGGTTAATTTTAATACACACCTTGTTCCTTTGTGAGAGAGAGAGAGAGAGAGAGAGAGAGAGAGAGAGAGAGAGAGAGAGAGAGAGAGAGAGAGAGAGAGAGAGAGAGAGAAGCATTATCAGTTTTTTAATTGTAATCACAAGAATATTTTCCAAGGGATCATTTAATTAAACACTTCAGAAGAATAACAAGTAAACTATGAATGTCACGCCTTCCTGCCTTGATATGTGGATTAGAGAACAGTAATGATGCAGCCGTCCAACCAACCATCAGCCCTTCCATTCCTCCTCTTAAAGTCTAGTAATCTTCCTTAATGTGGAGAAATCTCTTCTTTAAACTCCATCCTCAGACACACACAAAAAAAATAATCCATGGAAATCTTATTAAAAATAGTTTCTCATCATTTACTCACCTTACTTAACCGACCCAGAGATACTGCGGTGTTAACTTTTAATGAAATAAAGTAAAGTAGGGTTTTTTTATTCCTTTTAACGATGACTATAACTACCATACAACGTAGAAATAATTAACATAGCCTCGTCCGTCCCTCACAGAACGTAGTGTAACACCACACCACACCACACCACACAACAGAGCTTATAACGGGAAGGAAAACTCATGCTAGGACAAAATTATGAGAGGCAGCTTACACCAGAATAACTTACATATATTCACGCAGCTGAGGAGGCGTTTCTCTTCACTAAAGGATAAGAATTCAGCTAGAAAGAATGCAGTGTCGATTGTTGACGTTCCTCCAGCGAGTTTTTCCCTTACAAAGTGTCTCGGCAGGTTGTTCATATCCCTGTCTGGCTGCCATCTGCTTCACGCCCACACAACCTCATGAAAGAAACGAGAGAAGCGATCCTGTTTCACCGACAACTCTGCAAACCTTTCTTAGTTTCGTTCACAAATCCAGTGAGAGAGAGAGAGAGAGAGAGAGAGAGAGAGAGAGAGAGAGAGAGAGAGAGAGAGAGAGAGAGAGAGAGAGAGAGAGAGAGAGAGAGAGAGTGGGAGGGAGGAAAGATCATCGTAAGATAAATATAGATTGCATTGAATAGTAATAACGATAATAATGATAATAACAATAATAACAATAATGATAATAATGATAATAATAATAATAACAATAATAATAACAATAACAATAATAATAGAAAAAAGAAGAACGTACAAATTCACTCACCACCACCAGCGTTGACACCAGACCGGCCAATTTTCATCAGGATAATTTGGTGTCCGGTTCCGGTTGCGACGCGCGTTCTGTTTACCGGAATTCCAATTAAAATACCTTTGCTATTTTACTTTGAGCCAAATACGGACGATAATGAATCCGTATCCGCCGCAACGCTGTCTCTGTGTGGCCATAATGCGGTGGGAAGTGTGATTGATGACTCTCTCTCTCTCTCTCTCTCTCTCTCTCTCTCTCTCTCCAGTCATTCTTCTTTTATGTTCTTTGTGTTATTGTTATGTAACTTTTGTAGGTATTTAATTCCATATTCTTATGTTTATCTATTTATTTCCTATACTCGTAGTAATAATGAGGTAGTGCTCTCTCTCTCTCTCTCTCTCAATAGCAATTACACTAATACATAAACACATTCGCCTACGGAAACATAATCCATTGGCTGAGAAATATGTGGAGTGAGTGAAGCAGGTGGTGGCGACAGACAGGTGACAGGTGCGCCGACCCTCATTAATATGTAGACCAGACAGATGGACGGGCGGCGATTGGGTTTAATTGTCTTGTGGTTGGGAAGAGGAAAAGCTTAAGGCATTCTCTTTTCTGTTATCTGTTTATTCTACTTTGTTTTATGTAAGATGGGGAAGCCAGCCAAGTGCAAAAACAATGAAAACAACAAAAAACTTATTGCCAGTCTATTTGTCTTTTTTCTTTTCATTTGGTGGTTTGCTTGTTTATTTACTTATTACTGTTTAGCATTGTTATTTTTCTTCTCCTATGTTTGTCCAATGTTTCGTAGCGTTTAATTACAGTCTTTTTTTGTCTTATTATTTATTACCTGTAGATTCTATTGTCTTTATTGTACAGGTACAGTTCTTCTTCTTTTTTTTCTTTTTTTGTTCTTTGTGTTATTACTACTATGTAACTTTTGGACGTATTTATCTATGTATTTTTTTTATTTATTTGCTCATTTTCTATGGTATTTATTTAATTAATTATCTCTTCTCTTTACTTATTTTTATATTGCTTGAGGTATATATGAGGATGAAATAGCCTGAGTGAAAAAAATGTATTGCTATCTCTCTCTCTCTCTCTCTCTCTCTCTCTCTCTCTCTCTCTCTCTCTCTCTCTCTCTCTCAGGAAGT